>OX276376.1:41559101-42122678 GCA_946251855.1 Alsophila aescularia
ATTAGAAGACTAACAATCGTTAAAAATCTTTTGGACGTGGATTCTTGTGGAATTTTGATCCAATCTGTTTTTTTGGTCCTGGTAATTTCTCTGCGTTGATATTACCCTGAAAAATTACCACGCCGGCGAAGCTGCGGGCACAGCTAGACTTATATATGTTAGAAGAAGATCTGATATATATACCTACCTAACCATATGAAAAATACCTTGGTACCTATTTGCAACAAAATATCATTTAACATCAAGACAACTTTAAGGTATGATTTGACTTGGCACAAACTTGAGTATTCAACTCAAATCCAGGCAAATAAGGTAAGCCATAAAAAGCTCCAAACCATGGCAACAGCTATTGTTCTGTGCAATGTGATTGTTCACAAAGCTGCAGAGAAGCAGCATTGAGCGTAATCCAAGTAACAATGAGGCTTCGAGTGTCGGGGTCCTAGGAACAAAGACCAGTCAAAGTTATAAGTTCTAGCTCCTTTGTGTTGGACTATCTAAGTTAAATACGACGGCCGGTTGGTCAAGCTAGTGGCTAGAGATCCTACTACGAAATCAAACGATCGCGGGTTCGAATCCCGCAAGGTGCAATAATTTGAGTGATGAGCAGAAATGTTTTTTTCCGAGTGCCTTTGTGTTGGACTATCTGAGTTCAATACGACGGCCGGTTTGTCTAGTGACTAGAGATCCTACTACGAAAACAAACCATCGTGTGTCCGAATCCCGCAAGGTGCAATCATTTGTGTGATGAGCAGAAATGTTTTTTCCGAGTGCCTTTGTGTTGGACTATCTGAGTTCAATACGACGGCCGGTTTGTCTAGTGACTAGAGATCCTACTACGTAATCAAACCATCGTGTGTTCGAATCCCGCAAGGTGCAATCATTTGTGTGATGAGCAGAAATGTTTTTTCCGAGTGCCTTTGTGTTGGACTATCTGAGTTCAATACGACGGCCGGTTTGTCTAGTGACTAGAGATCCTACTACGTAATCAAACCATCGTGTGTTCGAATCCCGCAAGGTGCAATCATTTGTGTGATGAGCAGAAATGTTTTTTTCCGAGTGCCTTTGTGTTGGACTATCTGAGTTCAATACGACGGCCGGTTTGTCTAGTGACTAGAGATCCTACTACGTAATCAAACCATCGTGTGTTCGAATCCCGCAAGGTGCAATCATTTGTGTGATGAGCAGAAATGTTTTTTTCCGAGTCATGAATGTAATATTCGTATCTATGTATGTTTATCCGTTGTCTAGTGCCCATAGCACTGGATATCCTAGTTTGGGTCAAGGTAATTGATTTGAATTGTCCCGAATATATTTATTTATATATTTATCTATACTTATAATAAAACTGTAACGGGTCCAATTCTGTACATTGAAGATATTTAGAATATTTTTTTGGACCTTTCTCTATATTCGATACTGAAGCCAAAACTGTATTTTTTTTCATTTTTGTCTGTCTGTCTGTATCTTGGCTAGGCATCACGCCGAAACTACTGAATGAAATTAAATGAAACTTGGTATGATTTGAGTTCATTCTACGAGGTAGGACATAGGCTACTTTTCATCCCGAAAAATGAAAGGGTTCCCGCAGGATTGGGGTTGAAAGTTATTTCAAAAAACATGTATCATGCTGAAACTACTTGACGGATTTTGTTGAAACTTGGTACAGTCATAGTTTATATAATGGGGTGCTAACATGCAACAAATTTAAGCGGAAAGTTGATTGTTTTTGAGATATTATATATTTTGCAATTTTTTGAAATAATAATAATAATAATATATTCGGGACAATTCCACACCAATTACCTAGCTCCAAACTAGGATACCCTGTACTATGGGTACTAGATAACGGATAAACATACATAGATACGAATATTATAACATCCATGACTCGGAAACAAACATTTCTGCTCATCACACAAATGATTGCATCTTGCAGGATTCGAACCTGCAACCGTTTGATTACGTACCTAGGGTCTCTAGCCACGAGACCAACCGGTCGTCGGTCATGTATCTAGTTTTGAGCATTTGTGACGAAATAAAAGAGAAATGGCAAAATTTGTAACAAAGCTTATATAACAATAATATCTAACCAAACATTTAAAATGTTGCCACTATAATTTTCATTTATTAACTTACTAGTTATTTTTTTTTGATAATGTTTTCAATACTTGTATAAGAACATTAAGTTTAAAAACACTATGACATTAAAAACAAATTACTTACTTGTACAAATTACTATGTTAACAAACATTAACCCCCTTAGTTATAAAAAGTTATGCAATAGTTAAGCAATGATTAGTAATTCTGCACAGTACAATATTGTACTGCACAGAATTACTAATCATTACTTAATCGTTGCATAACTTTTTATAAGTAAGGGGGCAAATAAATAAAAAAACTTAATGTGTCATAGTGGCAACATCTTAAATGTTTTTAACTTTTTTTGATAATTAAGGTAATTGTTACTAAGTTACCTACGAATAAAAAAATAACTTAAATGACATTCAATTTGCCATTTATTTATTATTTTGTCACAAACCCTCAAAACTGGATATTTTTAGAAAAATTGCAAAATTTCAAAAACTATCAACTTATCGCTATACATTGGGGGGGGCTTAAATTTGTTGCATATTAGCACGCCCCGTCCTGCCGGGAATACGTTGAGTTACCAATAGCCCTGTATATTGCGTGCACATTTGGTCTATTATAGAACAAACGGGTGGACCGATTTTGATGATTCTTACGTCAATCGATTATCTTAATCTTGCGAGTGATACATGACAGTAATCAAAATTCAATATGACGACAACCACACGCAATATTGTGAAAAAAAAAAACAAGTTGGTGAACTAAAACAGGTGGTCATCAATAGGTATTTGAATCTTTAGGTTTCACTTGTAATTTTTCATTTCGAATGACTATTTAGGATCTATAACGATTCAGCAACCATTGTCACTTAAATTTTTGCCTCCTTTTAGTTTTGTTTGCAGTCAGTTTTTTTAGCACTTTCGATTACCTTGTCTTGTTATCAGCTTAGTTAAACCATAGCTAATCTAATATTAAACATTTGCTAGTCATGCTGGCACTTTTTATTAAAAAAATGCAAATAAAACTTGATTTCGGACATATCAACAACAATTTATTTAATTCCTTACTTGCGACCCGCCCCGGCTTCGCACGGG
The DNA here is from genome assembly GCA_946251855.1 of Alsophila aescularia. NCBI lineage: Eukaryota > Metazoa > Arthropoda > Insecta > Lepidoptera > Geometridae > Alsophila > Alsophila aescularia. The sequence continues at coordinate 41,562,284 of OX276376.1, forward strand.
TACCTTACGAGTTTCTCTAAATATTTCTTTGTACATAATGTTACATTGACAACCCGCGGCCCGCCCACTGCATCTTTGCACTGTTACACCATAGAATAAGTAATAGTAGGTGAGAAGAACGGGTCAGGCAGAATTAATTGAAATCTGCTCATCAAATATATTGCGATAACTTTCAAAGGTCTTCTCAAAAAAGTATGGTTTAATAAGCAAAACTAATCTACGTGAAATAAGATATTGTATTATATAATTTAATTAGGATTAATACACATAAGAACAAAGAGCTCTAGAAAATTGTGCAAGTAAAATGTATTTTATTTGTTACAGAAAATAATTTATTTTGATCTTTCTGTAATAGGTATGTCTTCTTTGAGATTCTATAATTCAGAAGTTATTGAATTTATTACCATGCTTGGAAGCTGAGCATGGTAACATGGATACACTCATGGACAAACTTAGAAGAAAACGAAAAATAAAAAGTTTTATTACTCCTTTTCTAATTACCGTGCGTACTGGCCACAACACATTAATTACTAAATCGTATTAAAAAACATAAAGTTTGCAAATGTTTTTTGTTTGAATTTTATTTATTTTTAATATACTGTTCTTTCATACTGTGTTTTATTGTCAACTTTTGAATTTATGTTTTTTACCTGGACTGCCTTGTTTATTGTGTTAATTGTTACTGTAAATAAACTGAGAAAAATCTAAAGACCACTCAAGTTTCCAGGGCTGTTACTCTATTTAAATCTGGGCACACCTACAAACATTACAAGTATCAAAATCTGTGGTACACCGAGTTGTCAAGAAGTATCAGGATACTGGACTCGGAAACTCGCAGTACAGGGCTTAAACTGAAAACTATATCCAGAGATGACCAGTTCATCGTTACCAACGTGCTTAAAAAACATCTCTGTCAAAGTAATGCAAGAAAGATCTTATCTACCTATCTGCAAACCTACCTACCTATCACAATTTAATAAGTCTTTTACATAATATATTTCTATGTTGCAAATTGGATTGACAAAGACTACAGTCTTGACAGCAAACGAATGCATTATTTACAAATAGGGCTCTCACCAGACAACACCGAAGGCGCCGTAGCCGATGGGGCGGTCGGGCTGGACGTCCGTTGGGATGGCCGGCGCTTGGTAGTAGGGCGCCGCCGCCGCCAGGATGGCACCCTGCGGCGCGCTCTGCGTACCGCCCTGCATCAGCGACATCGACACACTCATGGAGACGCGAGAGTGCCGCGCGGGGCCGCTCACAGCCGCCATCCAACCGCTCGCCGGCGAGTCGTCACCGTAGACTGGACGGCATCACACGCCGCCGACAGCCTCCACTCCACGGACCCCGATCACCACTCTCCCAATGAACACTCGACAATATCACCAGTTACTTCTTTATTATTCATGCTCGAACGACTTTGCGGGATCACTGAACAACACACGGAACGCCGGGATAAAACTATCGATCGCACAAGTTACTTTGCCTAAAGTTTACGAGTTTCGAATCGAATTGTTTGCGTGTTATTGTCTTCTCAGACCCGGTTTCCTCCTGGACAAAGGATGAGACCGTGAAATTCGCGACAGACCAACACGCGGCCGTCCAGTCTCCACAGAAATCGAGCGAAACTGAGTTGACGTATCGTCGTACCTACGTATGGTATGTTATGTATGAATGAATGATATTTGAAATGAACGAAACGAATTGACGTAGCGGGGGAGAATCACTAGGGATGTTGATACGAAATCTTTTAATCGATATATATATTTGTGGTAAGAAAATCGATTTGTTATGTTGATCTAAGACACTGGCTGTATTCACTTAATCGATCTCAAAACCTTAAGAAACATACCGATTAGCATCATGTCATTATTTAAGATAATCTATACACTTGCTCAAATTAGATGACCAATCATCAATGTTTGTTTGATGTTGATTTATAGTGAAAGTTTCGCCACCATAGCTTTATTACTACGTTCTCAGTCCCACTGCTGGTAAATAAGACTTCTCTCATAAAGACAGTAAAATTTTCAAATTAAGGAGGTAATAATAAATAATTAAAGTTATACCACAAGGTGTAATTTCGGCCACAGTCACTGTTTCTGGTGCTTACGATTTTCGATTACGATTAGAAGCTCAGATGCATAAAAAAATAGTAATTTTACAACTAGATCTACAACTAAAAAGTTCACCGACATCTAATAAAATTACCTTGCGTGAAACATGCTCATTTACTTACCTATTACAAGGGACAACAAAATCAATTGGTTATAATAATTATAAATTGATCTAATGTGTACCTACCTCACACAGGATGCTTTAGCATAGAATAATTAATTAGAATCTCAGGCATTAGATAAGACTAACCAAGACGTAACGGATCGCCAATAGTCGATCTCTCAGTGCCTAGATTAGTCAAGAATCTATTCTGTTACGTTCGATTCTAATCGATTCAAACATCAGATTTAGAAAGAATCGGTATCCGTAAAATCTGTCTGACCGTGCCATGCCAGTGCTGCCATGTTGCCAACTGGTTGTACCCTGTCTTTGTCGCTTTTATCGAACACTCGCTAGATTGCTTATAAAACGGGAGGTATTAAACATTACTTATTTATTACAGCCAGAAAATTGCAGTTTTATGTCGTGAAACATCTAAATCACAGTGAAACATATAAAGTGAACCTTAACGAAAAGGTCTTTAATCGTCTCGCTTTTATAGCTCTGTAACGACTGTAACTATAAGCTCCACAGATCTAATTTTGGTGTAATTTTGACGTGAAACGTCTTTAAAATTGCATACCAGTGCCCCGACCACAGAACTTGATTTCAATCAGATTGACACTTTCTTCATAGCAATTTCGACTCTATCGCAACGCATTATGAATCGAACCGAATCGATTCGATTCGATATTGTGAATGAAAAATGTATAGAATTGATTGGTTTCAAACCGAATCCACAGAATGAATAATACCATATCGATCGACAACTGAGTTATCGAAGGGTTCTGAATCTGGGGGCAGATAGTAAAAGAGAAGATGATGATATGTTTTGTCCCTTACTGCGTATGCTGTTATGAGATTTTTTGTCATCGATATTTTAGTGACTTGTGCAATATAATAATAATAATAATAATAAATCTTTTATTTGGGATAAAGGCAGAAGGTACATTTATGTTAAATGGAGCACCTGGGTCCTAAACTAGGTTTGAAATCCGTACGATAGATACGGCAGCCCGATTACATTACTTGGCTTCAATCGAATTCTCAGTATCGCAACCACTAATGCCTTGCGATAGAGTCGAAATTGCTATGAAAAAAGTGATAATCCGATTGTAGCCAAGTTCTGTAATTGGGCCACTGATCTTCTTTCATCGGAGCAAAACACATTATTGCCTACTTATACACAAAAACAAGATACCTAAATTCTATGATTTTATACACAAAGAGAAATCTTTTAGATATGTGTGTGTGTGTGTGTGTGTGTGTGTGTGTGTGTGTGTGTGTGTGTGTGTGTGTGTGTGTGTGTGAATGTATGAGAGTAGTGTGATTGAGGGTAAAGGGTATACGAGTACTTTATTTAATCCAAAACATTATTTCAGTGAAATTAAAAAATATTCAGTCTCATTGTAGTTTAATAGATTTAACTTCAAACGCAGTCAAATGGTATATCTTATTACATTTATTTATTTTATTTTAAAGGAACGGTCCAAGAACGGTGAAATATTTGCGAGCAAAGGCAGTATTTACTGGAATCACAACACAAACATTACGAGGAACTCTTTTTTCGGTGATATTGGGATCATATTTTATAAGTGCATGTTGAAGTAGAACCGACTGTTGAACAAAGAGTTATCTAGCAGTTAGGATTTGTCATTATTTATATAGTAAAGCTGTAGAATATCTGAAAGAGCGGTTTGTACTGCATTTTAATAAAGCTCTTTGAGCTCTTTCGAGGGATAACATATAGGTTTTGCTAGTCCCTCCCCACGAAGTTATACAATAACCAATGATGGACTGACACAGAGAGTAATATAATAGCTTAATGACGTCTTTCTGCAGTCACTTTTTTTTTAAACTGCTATAAGCTATAATATTGACTGCATTTGTACGTTTCTGACTGTTGTTTTATAATGAATAATGTAAATCTGACCTACAATAATGGTGAATTGTTGCATTCTAGGCTGTAAAAGCTGAACGTAATGAAAAAAAGAAAAAAAAACCTCTCACACGTAAGATTTTCAAGTAGGTTATTGAATGGTTTTGCATAAATTATTGCTTTGAGATTTTCATTTGCGTTAAGTATAGTAAGATTTAATTGCTTTAGACGATATTTCTAGTATTTTTCTATGTCTAAAGGTTATTTATTTCGAAATGCTTATTATCCTCACAAATTACGTGGCTTGATTTATTTTGACATTAGTGTCCATCTCGCTCTATCTTGATGTGGTTAAGTGAGCAGCCCCCAATTCAGAACCTTTTGATAACTCAGTTGTCGATCGATTTGGTTTGATATCGTTCGATTTAGTAGAATCAAAGATTAAATTGTCGAAACTAAAATCGAATCAATTTGACGTCACACCATACGATTAAAACTATGGCAACGTTATCAAACGCTATTCAGAACTTTGTTTATTGAAGCTGAGTTTCCAAACGTTCGATTATTATTATTTTCGGTAACCACAAACTAAATAGAGATACTCTACTTAATAAATGACCCGCGGCTGCAGAGGTAGCCAAAACTCAGTACAAACCCTGGTTTAGGCGCGCGCGGTGCACGGACTACTTCGATAATTTATCGAGAGCAACAGAGCATCTGATAGCCTCTGTATTATTGTAATTTAATAATTTTGTGTTGCAAATGTAGAAATGTAACGTCTTAGGTAGCTTGTTTGGTTCAAAACTATTGTATTATTTTGTATTTAAGTGAGTTAGCTCTATGCAAAGTGGTATCATAGCTTGGAGGCGAAGACGTCACCAAGAAGAAGTTGACGAGCTTGAACACCGCGCTTTGTCACGAACTTATGTTACATTCACTGCGAGGTGCATCAGGCGCGTTCATATCCTCTTCCCAAGTACTTATCGGGAAGTATCGACTATCGCAAGATTAACTTACATTGTCCCTGGTAGAAGAAAGAAAGTTTTTTTGAATCGAGGCGACCAATGTTTCACCATACCTGCAAAAATTAAAGTGAGTACATAACCTACCTTAGGTATATATTTATCAGGAAGTTAGGTATAACAATCGATTAGGTAGGTAGTTACCTACCTGTTTAATATGTATAGCTTCCTATTATAGTACTGAAGCAATAGACGTCAATTTTATTTGCATTATATTATGTATGTCAATGTCCATACAAAAATAACGATTTGAAAGTTAAAAGTTAATTGATGTCACTGAGAGAGGCTAAAGATTAACTTAATTAGGTACTTCGTTTAACCATGTTTTGTTTTGAATAATACTAAATTTAAATCTTATCTTGACTTTTGCGCTAAAATTAATTATTATTTCAATATTTACAGATTTTGAGCGCTCTTCATTTTTATGCTTATGGTAGTGATCAAAAATCTATTGCTGGTGAACATGAAATTGACGGAGGCGCGGAGGGGCAGCACTTCCCGCAGCGTGTCGGAGCAAACGCAATTTATAATCTGTGGTAAAAGGGCACTGGAATGTGCAAACGAGGCTTTGACTGACATTTCTATATTTTAGTCTGTGATGTACACGTATTATTCACTGTACATTATCACCTGAGTATCTAACAGTATCTAATAGTATCTAATAACAATATAGGTTATATAGGTACCTACCTACCTAAGCTTCTTGCCGACCATTTCTTTGAAAGTTAGTACATTTTTACAAAGCTTAACTACTTTTTTATTATTTAATGTCTGATATTTTTCTGTAATTTTCATTTCCTTGATATGATAGCACAAAATTTACTTTCAAAATAGTCAATTATTTAATTTGAATTATTGAACTTATTTATCATAACCGCTCGATTGATTCTATGCGCTACAGTCACTTTTTTGTTTTCATTGATCATCGCAACTAACGCTACAGTCACATTTTTTATTTTCATCGATCATCGGACCACTCGATAGCGACGTAAATTTTGCCACTCGATTTTGAACATTATTGACCTCAATAATCATTCAAATCTAAGCGTGTTTTTATAATTATTTTGCTTCGAAACCCACAACATAAACACTTGAAATATGTGCCGTACCTATTTAGCTCCATAAATCACCAGTTTGTTTATCTAAGCGCTCAATGAAGTGGTCATAAAAACTGTTTGTTTACGCAAAGTCGGCGCGGCCAGATGTGTCACGTAGACCTTCTTTTTTTGTGGGTTGACAATCAGATATCTGTGATCTCGGCACATACCCAATAAATCCCCAGTTTGCGGCCAGATGTGTCGCGTCGACCTTTTTTTTGTGGGTTGACCATCAAGTACCTGTAGTCTCAACGCATATACAATCAATTACCAGTTTGAGGTTAGATGTGTCGCGTCGGCCATATTTTTTTGGGTTATCAGTTTGGTCCTGCGGTCTTCAGCGCGTGGACAACCGAGCGGATAAAGTAAACGCAACATCAACACGTGATGCAGCCATAGACAACTGCACATTACTCCGTGGATGTAGTCGAATTCGATTTGTAGTCGAATTAAAACGAATCGAACCCTCAAGTCAACTGTTCTGAATATCTCGAAAATAAACATTTGATTCGAGAATTATATCGAATCGAATCGATTCGGTTCGTTATCGAAAGGTTCAGTCCCCCGATTCAGAACCTTTGATAACTCTGGGGCCCGACCACAGAACTTGGCTTCAATCAGATTGTCACTTTTTTCATAGCAATTTCGACTCCATCGCAAGGCACTAATGATTTTGACGGCTTGATACCGATATGATCAACACTGCGTAATAGCACTGCAGTTGTCGATCGATATGGTATTATTAATTCTGTGGATTTCAAATCGTTCAATTCAATACATTTTTCATTCAAAATAACGAATTGAATCGATTCAAATCGTTATCGAAAGGTTCTGAACCGGTTCGGGTTCTCTTCTGAATTATTGAACCATAGACATTTCTTAATGTCGTTGACTAAAACAAGTATGGACATAAACGACGGTGGCCGTATTACAGAACTTGGTTACAATCGGATTATCACTTTCTTCATAGCAATTTCGACTCTATCGCAATGCGTTAGTGGTTGCGATACTGAGAATTCAATTGAAGCCATGTTATGGAATCGGGCTGCGGATCTACTACATACATTTCGTAGGGTTAATCTGATTTTAGGGATACCATATTTTTACCCTCAAATGCTGGGTAATTTTAAGTGTCTAATGTACAATTATAATTGTTGTTTGTTCCGTGTGTGGGTGTTTTGATGTATAATAAGTATGTATTTACAAAAAATACATACCTAGCCTAGTTGGTAGCTGTGCCCCGGCAGAGACCCAGCTACCAACCCCCACGATCTCTGGACCTGGCAACTTATAACGCACGCACCTTGAGGACCGATGAGAAGTTGATAGAGCTGGAAGAAGTAAGTTTCGGTGGGGTATTATAGGGTTATCAGAAGTACGAAGAGAGGGAGAGGATACGATGACCCTCAATTCCGGCAACTTACTCTATTACCGGAGGGCGACCAGCAGTCCCAACACGGTATCGGGTTTCTCGTCCACAAGTCCCTCGTCAACAACATTGTGAAGAACGAAAGCGTTTCGAGCAGGGTGGCATACCTTATACTCAGAATTACTGAGCGGTATTCGTTGAAGGTCGTACAGGTGTACGCCCCACACTCGAAGCACCCGGACGATGAAGTGGAGGCTATGTATGACGACATTTCTAATGCCATGCATGTCCCGAAAACACACTTCTCACTGGTGATGGGGACTTCAACGCACGGCTGGGCATGAGGAATGGCGATGAACTGAGAGTGAGGCAGTTTGGATTTGGACAGCGGAACCAATGGTGTCAGCGATTGGTCGACTTCATGGAATAGGAGGGACTCTTTATTATGAACTCCTTTTTCAAGAAGCGCCGTCCAGGATATGGACGTGGATGCACTCCGGTGGTCATAAGCACGAGATAGATTTCATGTTGATGACCAATAAGCATAAATTCAATGATGTCTCTGTGATCAATAGCGTTAAGACCGGCAGTGATCACCGCAAGGTAAGAGGCTCATTGAATATCAACGTAAAGCTGGAGAGGTCTCGTTTGATGGGATCTACTCTTCGCCCAAGTCCTGCCAAATCCAAAACCCCGAGAGCTTACAGTTGGAGCTCCTAAATCGCTTCCAAATCCTTACCGAATGCGATACAGTGGACGAAAAAACGAAACGGGCTGGTGGAAATTGTTCACGCGGTCGGGTCGGAGTTCTTTAAGACCCAACGCAAAAATAGAACACAGAAACTCTCTGAGCATACACTGAAACTTATAGCAGAACGAGGCGAGATGAGGCTGCAGTCTTCAGTGGATATGTCGAGTTACAGCTTGTAATAAACAGATCTCCAAGTCGATGCGACACGATATGCGTTCCTATAATAAGTACTACTTGTATTAACATCGCAATAGATCGGAACAAGGGCTCCAAAGTGTTCGCAAGAGATCTGTCTATTGGGCAAAGCCTGTTGACGAAGCTGAAAACCGACAGTGGCAGCATCGTTTCGTCGAAGCCAGAGATATTGAGTGAGCTCGAGAAGTTCTATGGACAATTATACACCTCATCGCGTAGTCCTCCTAGCACGACTAAGCAGTAAGGCACCAGGGGAGGAATAACGACAGAGCTACTAAAAGCGGGTAGAGCACCGGTACTTAAATTCCTTCAGAAGCTGTTTAACTCCGTCATCCTCGAGGGTACTACGCCAGAGGAATGGCACAGGAGCGTAGTGGTTTTCTTTAAGAATGAAGAATTAAGAATGGTGATAAAACCCTCTTGAAGAATTAAATGCCCATTTCGCTGCTGAGCCTCGTCTATAAGCTGTTTTCGAGAGTAGTTACAAACCGTCTCGCTCGTAGGTTTGACGACTTTCAGCCTCCCGAACAAGCTGGATTCCGGAAAGGCATTAGCACCGTAGACCACATCCATACGCTCCGGCAGATTATATAGAAGACCGAAGAGTATAATCGGCCACTATGTCTAGCGGTTGTGGATTACGAGAAAGCCTTTGATTCAGTCGAGACCTGGGCAGTGCTACAGTCATTGCAGCGGTGCCAGACTGACTACCGGTTAGTGATGAGTAACTCACTCGTGAGTTACCTCGTTCGAGGTCCTCGAAATTTGAAATAAGGGAGTTCCTCGTATTAAGGCGTTGAACCACCTCATTCAGTTCCTCATTTCATGTGCGCAAAATATTTCGTGCTTTCGCCTCGCTGCCGCCTCGTTTATCGCTCATGTACCAAATATTATTTTTCGTCACCTCTACAACGCCTCTACACAAATGAGGCTGCCTGCTCGCCCCTCACTGACCGCTCAAATCGAGCGAGAAAGAAGATTGCTACGAGTGAGGAGCAGAGCGGCGACGCCGCGATGTTCCGCAGCACTCGCGCTTTTCACCTCGCCTCATTTGAGGTTTGGGGGCCTTGAGGCCTGGTTCCTCTAGCCTCAAATGAGGCGCGGTACAAAATGCGTATTTTGCGGAACGGCCGCGTCGCGGCGTTACCACGCTTTTCACCTCGCCTCATTTGAGGTCTGAGGAACGAGGATCTATATGGCAATGAGGGAGGCCTCCCTCATCCTCGTTTAAATCGTATGAGGAACCCATCGCTACTACCGGTACATCGAAGCGTTGAAGTGTTTGTACAGCAAGGCCACCATGATAGTCCGTCTTCAGGATCAGAGCACGAATTCTATCCAGGTGCAAAAAGGGGTAAGACAGGGAGACGTTATTTCTCCGAATCTGCAGCCTTATTGTCTAACTCTGGTGGTAATGGCAATCAAATCCATTACCATTACCATTGGCGGTTCCAGTTCGCCGTCCAGGGGAATTGTCTAATATTTTCGGTGGTAATCGTCTTGAAAAAGTGAAAGCCATTTCGCTCTTTCCACAGACTACATAACACCAAAAACATATGCTCTTGCGTTCCATTTCATGAAGAACAGCTTTGAGCACTTTTTAGTGCTTTTTTGAACTAATGGTTGTAAAATGTTAATTTAGCCATATAAACATGTGTAGTGTTTTATTTGTTTATTATAATCTAATTTTTATTAGTTATGCTGTTTAATAAATGGATATTCTTCAAAAAATAATATTCAAGTATATTATAGCCTGACGTTGCGTAGAACGAAACGTTGGTTCGCAAGTTATTATTTATTCTGGACCATAACTACTACTAAAGTATGTGTTTGTTTGTTTACTTTATTGAATAATAATGAAATGAAAATCAAATGGAAAAAACTAAATATTAAATAGGTAGGTTATAGTCACAAGATTTGTGTGAGTTTGTGCGAAACGTGGATAAACTAAAAGTGGAATTGCTTTGTGAGATGTAATGTATGTCGAGGTTATGTTCGTTTTCGGATATAAAATTGACAAATATGCCTTGATTTAGCAACAAATACGTACCTATGTACCATATTGTATTTCAGAATGTCATCTGATAAAGTGGTCTTTGCGTAGACCTACAATTGGTCATCGAGTTAGATCGAAACTTTGAACAAATATATCGCAAGTTCTAACAGTCTTTGGCTTGGCTATACAGGAATTTTGGTGGACTAATGAATATTCGAGTCTAGTTTAATTTACCTACTAGGTACATAGACATATACTAGGTATATGCATTTTCACAAATGCTCATCAACAACATACATATTTTAATGGATTTTTACCTCATTTCAATGCATACATAATCGGTTATGTTTTGTGTCAACAAAACATAACCGATTATTTGCTTTGAGCACCAGCCGGGGTTCAGGAGATGGGCTGCAGCTTGCACCTGTGTTAGTATGAACATTTCCAGCTATCACAAAGCCTGATGTAGCTGTAGGTAGACATACAACAAATTAACCTCTCTTTTGAATTGTTTACAAATTTGATCTAACTCTACAAAAGTAATACTGCATATTACAATATTGACTATGTAGTACTTGTTATGTAGATAATGACAAATGATCATAGCTATATCTTTATTTTCAGATTCAGGTCAGTACCTGTCTATCACAGTAAACAGGATCATTTCAAGTTGTTTTGCAGCAAGAAGAGATTCATAGCATGTCCATAAAATCCAAAAGGATGCTGCTTCTCAAATCTACTTGTTATATTTGTATTATAATATGTAGGTGTATACCTAGTTACTCCACTTTTTTATACCATTTGAATAAAATGGTGTATTGGAAATATTTACTTTGTTGTTGTGAATTACTATATAATTACATTGTAATTAGTGGGCTACCAGTGAGCCAGTAATGGCTTGTAAGTTTTTAGAATGTTTTATGTATAGTCCTTATTTAATAAAGACACTTGCCCGTTATATTTTTTTAAGAAAGGTTTTTACAATAAAATAAACATGCTATTTAATAAAATTTGTTTAATTTTCTGTTTCTCTATGCATACTCAGTCTGTATTTATGCTAAAACTAGCTGCATGCCGAGGCTTTGCTCTTGTGCAAACATTGCCAGCCTCCTTTGAAATTTAAAGAAATATTTCCTCCAAATTGCAAATCTCTAGGTCCACCGGTTTAGGCTGTGTGTTGTCTGTGAATCAGTTGGTAGGTATGTCGCTTGTGACATACTATTTAATAGGTATCAATGTATGTTTCTACTAACATAATAATCTGTAGTTAAAAAATAACAACAAAACATAGATAGATAGATAACTCTTTATTGTATATACTTAGAAGTAAATCGTACATTGTACATAATATAATATAGAAGTAGCGGTAACACAATCGGCAGTCTTATAGTTTACAGCAATCTCTAAACCGGAGTAAATGCCAGTAGTATTCATGTCACTCAATCTGAAACAAATAAGAAAAATTTATAAAACTTTGTATGTATTGTACGCTGACATAAATATACTGAATGCACTAAATATATAATATACAAAGATATGAATATTACATTCATATCTCGGAAACAAATACTTCTGCTCATCACACAAATGATTGCACCTTGCGGGATTCGAACCCGCATCCATTGGTTGACTTTCAGTCAGGGTCACTAGCCACTCGGCCAACTGGTTGTCAAATGTAGTGGCACTGAATGTAAATGACAAAATGAATTTTTCACCTCCTTTTTGAACGACAAATATGACAATGTGCAAAATTCAACTTATCAGATTGCACTATGGAGAGTGAGCATAAGAACTGCACAATCTGATTCTCTTATCACCTATCTAACTACTATGGTGTCATAAATGGCAAAAGTTATTTCATGCCCTCTGGAAGACAAGGATATATTGTATTGTTCAAGAGTTGCAAAGCTTAATCCACAATCTTCCAGGCCGAAGTCAATAATCGTCCGACTGCCATCGCCACGTATTCGGGATAGCTTTCTTGCTTCGTATGTGAAATTCAACAAGTCAAATCCCACCAATAAGCTAAATAGTTCCCTCATCGGCATTGCAGATGACAACAAACCTGTCTCCTATTAACATGGAATTGCATGGAAAGGCCAGAATGGTAGCCAAGGAGAAGGGATTTAAGTTTGTGTGGATAAGAAACGGAAGAATCTTCATGCGAAAAATTGAAAGCACACCAGCGCTTTGGGTCAAAAACTCCGACTTTCTCAATTCTTTAGAATAATATTGCTATAGAAACTATTTTAATTTTAGTATTTGTACAATTATCATTACAATAGATTCGATAAGTATATACTACCAAAATGTTAGAAGCATAAGATGTAAGCTCAGCGAACTCTATCTAGCCAGTTTGAACTGTAATTATGACGTAATAATTTTCGTAGAGACCTGGTTAAGTGAAGATTTTATGGACTCTGAAATATTGAATGACAATTATATTATATATAGAAACGATCGAAATGTATATAACAGCTCCAAATGTTCTGGCGACGGGGTGCTCATTGCGGTTGCAAAAAGGTTACATTCTTCCAGTTTGTTCTCCACATGTTTTAACAATGAGCTATTATGGGTGTCCATCAATGCTCACCTAAATCGTATATCACTAAATATATATGTGCGCACTATATTTACCTCCTCCTGTTTCTACATCTAAACTAGAATCCTTATTAAACGATCTTAATAATACTATTTGTGATTTTCATACAAAAGATGTTATCTTAGTAGGAGATTTTAACCTGCCTAGTATAACGTGGGTCCCAGACAACACTGTGCATCTTTATACGCCCGCAGTATATAAAGATATTCAATTTAACTTGGGACATAGATTCGTGGACTTATGTCCTTAAATAACCTAGCGCCGAACGAAAATGGTAAAGTACTTGATCTCATCTTGTCCAATATGTCGCAGCTTAAAGTGGTAAGAGAAGATAATGCTCTCACTAAAATAGACAAACACCCGCCCTTGATAATAGACATCGCCTGCCAGACTATAAAATTTTTGAAGCCTAAACCATATATTAAATTTAACTTTAATAAAGCCAATTACGTTGATATTGAGTTAAAAATTAATAGTACCAACTGGGACACCATTCTTACCGCTGACCTACCAGTCGACGAGATGACGTGTATATTTAAAGATAAAATGGAAGCTATTATTGAAGAATGCATTCCTAAAAATAAATATAAAAAAGGGATGTTTCCGTCATGGTACTCGCTTAACTTGATAAGATTAATTAAGGAAAAAGAGAAATTCAGACATAAAGTCAAAGTCTATAATAATCCAAGAGATATAATTTCCTTTGAGCTTTTAAGGCAAAGAAGTCATAATATGATCAGTTACGATTATAGTAATTACATTAAAATAATAGGAAACGCATTATTGTATAACATGAACGTTAAATCATTTTGGTCTTATATCAGAAATAAAAGAAAATCAAGTCAAGTACTCCAAATAAAATGTACTTAGATAGTACAATTGCTACAACTCCCAAAGAGATATGCAACCTTTTTATGTGTCAATTTTCATCTGTTTATACGAGTATACCCAATAACAATAACCAAAATAGTTTACCTATTCCGGATGCAACAACATGGGTTTCAAAAGGGCAAGTCCACTCTGTCTAATCTACTACTTTATAGCGAACACCTCTCATCCTATGTTGACCAAGGCAAGCAAGTGGATGTTATTTATACGGATATAAGTAAAGCTTTCGACAAAGTGGACCATAACATTCTAATAGCTAAATTATCTGCACTTGGTGTTGGTGGAGGTTTGCTAAAATGGCTTCAAAGTTACCTCTCCCGCAGATATCAAAAGGTTGTTGCAAGCGGGTATGAATCAGAAAGCTTTTTTGTGCCTTCAGGGGTGCCCCAGGGATCACACCTAGGTCCTATACTATTCTTAGCTTTAATAAATGATTTGCCAGAGATATTTAAGTTTGTAGAATATTGTTTATTTGCCGACGATTTGAAAATATATCAAAAAATTGTCAGTGTGGATGAATGGAAGAAAATGCAAAACGATCTAGATAATTTAAACACTTGGTGTCAAATCAATAAACTTCCGCTTAATTTTAGTAAATGCAGACATATTAAATTTAGTAAAAAACGCAATCTAGTTCAGAGTTATTATTTGTTAGATGGACACGTACTTGAAGAAATTGAAGAGGTGAGGTGACCTAGGATGATTTTTGATAAAAAAAATGTCTTTTAAGCCTCATCACATTATTAAAAAAGCCAGCAGAGAACTCGGGTTCATTTGGCGTAACAGTAGAAAATTTAAAAGCCCTGTTATAAGAACCACCCTGTTTAAGTCGCTTGTTCGTAGTCACTTGGAATATTGCCCTAGCATTTGGAACCCTTATTATCACTGCGATGAGCAGAAAATAGAGAGTATCCAAAAAAGATTTTTACGTTTTATGACTAGGTCGCTGGGCAAGAGACATGAGTTAATTGATTATAGGGACAGATTACAATATTTTTAGTTGACAAACTTGGCTGATAGACGTCGCTTAGCAGATCTTGCTTGTTTGTATAAACTTTTAAATCGTCACATTAATATTCCCGATATCTTGTCATTGATTGGGTTTGTTATCCCGCGTTCTGGCTATCGTACTAGTACTTACAAATTTATGTTCATCCAACGACATATAACTAAAATGGGCAAGCATAGCCCAATAACAAGAATGCTAAGACTATGTAACCAATTGTGGTCAGAATGTGGGATAGATATTTTGGACAGTTCTCTTCGAATTTTTAAGAGAAGGGTTGCCAAAACACTTAAAGCTACTCGAGGGTCTCATTAGAGATCCTAGTTGTTAAGTTTTAATTTTAATATTATTTCAAAATTTTCCTTATATTTTTTAATTCAATTTTTTTAGTTAAATATTTAAACGGGACTTAATCGTGCTGAAAACTTAATATTTATTTACCTCGACGTTTCGATCAAGTTGCATTGATCGTGGTCATGAGAAGACTGAAGTAGCGGGTGTCAGCGTCGAGAAGGGCGAGCGTTGTCTCCAACTACCCACATTTGGTTTTGTAAAAATTCAGAATTGTCACGACACACGACACTAATGACATCTGCAGATATCTTCTGACATAAACCGCGACGCGAACACTTGCTTATCACGGGATTCCAGGACGCAGCCAACTTGAAACCATCCTCTCGGTTGAAATTGGGATACTTTTTAATTTCAACCGCTTCACGTACAATCCTGGAGTAGTAGTGACGTTCCGTGGAGAGGATCTTCGGGTCATGGAGTTCAATCCAGTGATTAGGGCCCGATTCGAGCAAATGCTCAGCAATTGCAGATTTATTTATCTGGCGGTTCTTTACAGCTGCAATGTGTTCTTTGACCCTTTCCGCTACAGTACGCTTGATTTGTCCAATGTAGGAACTACCGCAGCTGCAATCTATCTTATATCGCCAGGAGTTAGTTTATTCATGCTGTGTTTGCCTCTTATTGGGTTGTTACTTTCACCCTAAAAAATATATGTAATTAGACTAAGTTTATTGTATCAACCTGTTGATAAACCAAATAAAAAAAAAAACGACATCTCAAAAGACAATATCAATTTTCCTAGGGCAGGTGGCGCAATTCTTTTTACGCGCAAACATCAACGAAACGTGGAATTATCAATTCTATACAGTGTAACTAACAAAACATGTTAGTGCAAGTATACCTCTAAACTCAGTCCGAACCAAAATAAGATGATTGAAGTTAAGATATTTTAAGTTAACGTGCTTTTTTTTCACGTCCTTTAATGATACGTAGTATTACAATTTTAAACAGTGTACCAAACTAAACATATAAAGATAAGAAAACCTCTAAACTCAGCCCGAACCAAGATAAAATAGGTTTAATAATATGAAGGGCAGGTGGCGCATTTTTAGATTTTTAGATATGTAAACCTCTCTAGCTCGGTTCGGACTGAGTTTACGGATACACATGTCTTAATATGTTTTGTTTGTTACACTGTCTAGAATTGATATCTCCATTATTCATAGATGGCCACGTAAAAATAGAAATGCGCCACCTGCCCTTCAAATATATAAACCTCCTTAACTCGGTTCAGACTGAGTTAAGCTGTATACTTGTTGTTGTATGTTCTGTCTAAAATTGATAATTACGTGACAAATAGAGGCCCGCGCAAAAAAAATTGACCAGATACCTACAAAAATGTATGGAAATATCTTAATTTCAAACCTCTTTATTTCGGTTCGGATTGAGTTTTGAGGTATGCTTGTCAATTTATGTTTGGTTTGTTACATTGTCTAAAATTGATAATTCCATGTTTATTTGAAAGACGTGCGAAAAAAAGTTTGCGAAAATTTGCGCCAGTTTTATTCATGGCCTTTTGTTTAAAACCTAACATAGGTACCTATTATGCTACACCATAAAAGTGTGTTAAAATAGTCCTAAGATTATTCTTAACCGGTGATTCTTTACTCTACAGCGAAAAAGAAATTCCTAAATATGTTGCGCCCCTTGATTCACTTAATTTGTATAAAAAGGTAAAAAATAGTTTTTTATTACCATCGTATTGTATTCATGATCATCAGCTGTTTGATCTCTGAAAATAATACACACTAATATGTTACAAAATTGTATATTTTTAGTGTATACATTATCTTTGGTCCCAGTTCCAATAAGCCGCTACTCAAAGGTTACGTCGTCCAGTTTTTTTCGCATTATCAACCACGCGTTCTTGACGATTATCGTAGTTAACATGAAATCCTAGATATGGCGCTGATTTTTCTCTAAGGGGCATTTGGAAAAAAAGAATTTTAATCTTGAGCGGGGATTGTAATCCCCCCTCTTTTCAAGGTTTTTCAGGTTTTTATTATATGCCATTTATGGTAGATGCCACCATAATGCACAATAAAACAGTCACAATCACAATCAGGCATAGGCATAGGACATCTGTTAGTAGTTAACTATAATCAGGTAATTTGCTTGATGTAGTACCTAAATTATATTCTGTATTGTCCATGCAACAGAATGTATCTTTATCACTAAATTAAAAAGTAAATAACTAATCTATACTTATAATGAACAAAAAAGTCTGTGTAAAAAAATATGGTCTAGAGTACTTCAAATAATGTACGAGTACTGAACACGAATGGAACATTTTTTTAAATCTTATATCTCTGTTTGTTTGTCTGTATGTTTGTTCGCGTATCACGTGCTATGCACAATGGTTTCTTTTGGCGTGGGTACGTCTATAAATTTGCTTCCTTAAGGAGGCAAACCAAATAAGTGATGATAACAAAATCGGTACAGTATAAAGTTTTGGTGTTAGGTCTCCATATCTATCATCGACATCTAAAATATGGCGTAATTTCCCGAACGCTGCCCATCCGAGTTGGATTCGTCGGTTGACCTCTTTGTCGAAGTTGGATCTATCCAGTTGGATCGTCTGACCTAAGTAGACATAGTGATCAACAGCTTCGATAATATCGTTCCCAACATAACCCGGCATGGGCATTTGACATGATGTTCGTCTTGCCTATGTTCATTTTAAGACCCACTTGTTGGGAAACAATATTGAGGCCACTGAGCATTGTGCTTAGGTCTTCCAGGGTTTCAGCCATGATAACTATATCATCAGCAAATCGAAGGTGATATAAGTATAGTGATTAATATTATACTTAAAGTGACAAAGAAAAAAATATGCTAAATCATAATATAGAAATCGTTTATCGTTAAGCCATGTCCGAGTCCTCGGGCGGCTTGACCAACTCTGACACCAGAGGCCTGTACTAACTACCTCATACGACAAACAACAAACAAACAACGGTCGGAAAGCTTCTCGAGAGCAATCCAATGATACTTTATGATACCCAAAAAACAATTTATGACAGAGTAAAGCAGTGTCGGGAAAGTATCGGCGGGTCGTTTGTCACTTTGCATGAATATGTACATTGAGACATAGTGGCAGCGCGGCCGTAATGCTACCTCAGAAACCAAAATGTTTTTTTCTTCGCTATGGTTGTTGCCGTCCTTGTAAGACTATATTAAAAATTGAGGAACATTTTGGAAAGCGGTGTGGTTGTCACGGTTGCCTAATTGGTTAAGGCATATTCCGCGCAGAAGCACGGATGATGCAGTTTCGAGTCCCGTCCGTGATCCAAATATTTTATTTCGAAAATTATTTGATATAGATACCTTTTAGTCGGTAGAAATACTGCTAAAAAGTTTTAGCAACAAGTTCCACAAACACTGACGTTAACGGACATCGAATTGTCACCTAGATGGCGCTATTGTAGTTATGTTGGGAAAAATGGCGGGCAGGCGGATGTTTGGAGGACTGGAAGCACTGGGAACACTGCAGTGCGATTCTTCCAATGTGATTTGTTGCAATCAGATTTTCAAAGCCATATCATTTTTAACGCACCCCATTGAGTAAACGTGATAATGAAAATCTGTTTGCAACAAGCTAAGTAATTATCCTATTGTTCTCTATATCTAAGGAGCACTGCATTGGAATTACATAAGCCAATGCGATTTGTTGCAATCAGATTTTCAATGCAATATCAATTTAACGCGCCGCACGTGATAATGAAAATCTGATTGCAATAAGTTATGTAATACGACTGCTTATAATATGCAGTTTTCTATGCTACGGAGTAATATGCAGTTCTCTATGACTGGAAAGCACAGAATGGTAGAGGAAGGTAATTTTGGCCGAAAAGACGTTGGTCGCGCAGGTGTGAGGTGGCTAGTTTTGATGGCGGTATGCAGGTGTGGGTCCAGCAACTGGCCGACACTTTCCCTAATTCGACACGTGTATGGTAGACACTTGGCATGAACTGATAAACTCTTTGGGAATGGGCAGTGGGCATGATAATGTGCAGCTGAACGTAAAATTCCTCATGCTAGAACGCAAATTAAGAAATAAAATTCAATTATAATAAATATCAATTATATTTATCACAGAGAATCACATTGTGTTATACAACATCATTACGTGGCTAGTACAAAATATTATTCCTTACAAAGATCATGTGTACACGTAAACTTTAATAAATTAGCAAACAGACAAGTATTAGATTTGAAAATATATAGAATGGGCTCTACGGCTTTGTTTTCACGAGCCAAATAATAAGGTCGCGTTCAGACGGACTGGTCCTGCGTCCCAATCGAATCGCATCCGCGCTCGCTTATTTATTACTTGACATATGAATGAATCTCAAATTACATAGCATTGATTGAACGCGGCGAGGCGCGAGGGCATATTGAACAATAAAATAATTTAAAATAATTAAGGACAATTACCACCAGTTCATCTAGCCCAAAATTAACATACATTAACATACATAAATGTATGTTTATCTGTTGCCTAGTTCCAATAGTACAGGGTATCCTAATATACATAAATGTATGTTTATCCGTTGCCTAGTTCCCATAGTACAGGGTATCATAATATACATAAATGTATGTTTATCTGTTGCCTAGTTCCCATAGTACAGGGTATCCTAATATACATAAATGTATGTTTATCTGTTGCCTAGTTCCCATAGTACAGGGTATCATAATATATATATAAATGTATGTTTATCTGTTGCCTAGTTCCCATAGTACAGGGTATCCTAATATACATAAATGTATGTTTATCTGTTGCCTAGTTCCCATAGTACAGGGTATCCTAATATACATAAATGTATGTTTATCTGTTGCCTAGTTCCCATAGTACAGGGTATCATAACATACATAAATGTATGTTTATCTGTTGCCTAGTTCCCATAGTACAGGGTATCCTAATATACATAAATGTATGTTTATCTGTTGCCTAGTTCCCATAGTACAGGGTATCATAATATACATAAATGTATGTTTATCTGTTGCCTAGTTCCCATAGTACAGGGTATCCTAATGTACATAAATGTATGTTTATCTGTTGCCTAGTTCCCATAGTACAGGGTATCATAATATATATAAATGTATGTTTATCTGTTGCCTAGTTCCCATAGTACAGGGTATCCTAATATACATAAATGTATCATAACATACAGAAATGTATGTTTATCTGTTGCCTAGTTCCCATAGTACAGGGTATCCTAATTTTGGGCTAGACAACTGGTGGGAATTGTCCTTAATATTTTTGATTTATTTTATAGTATTTATGTATGTACATCCATGACTCGGAGACAGACATGTGTGCTCATTACAAAAGTGTTTACACATTGCGGGACTCAAACCAGCAACCTTTGAAATTGCAGTAAGGGTCACTAACAACTAGTCCAAAATAATAAAATTACCGAGCGCAGGCGCAGGCGTGATTTGTGTGCAGCGCGGACGCGATTCGTTCGCGGGTCACCTGAACGCGGTCTCACTAAGCGTAATAATAATGAAACTATAATATTATTATAGCCTCGAGACTCGTGTCGCAGGAAACTTCGTACGACATGTCACTGCAATATAAACCGTTCGATGTTACAAGACTTGTCGACTTAGCGCAAAGTTGAACGACATATCTGGCAACACTGGCCGGGGTACAAATGACACTCGTCTCCCTCAACATCTCACTAGAAAACAAACCTGTCTAAAGCCCCGTGTTCACTAGAGCACATCGCAGTACACGTTCAGCCACAATGTCACCAGCAGAATGTGTTCGAAAACGAGAAAAGTATGGTCAGAGAAGTCGCGCGATGTTGCTGGACATGGTGAGGTGAGACGTCGCCAGACCTAGTTTCAATAACTACACATAGTTACTGTCAGGACGTGGCGCCACTGCGCACGACATTTGTTTCCATAATGAACACGAGGCTTTTATGTATAAAATAAATTGTACTAAAATAACAATAACGTATAAATTTGATCAATAAAATAAATTTTCTTTAAAATAAACTATAGATAATTCAAATAAAGCACAGAGTGACGAGTCTCTAAATTATTCGTGCTAATACCGAAATCGCTTCGATCATCTAGTAATTAATTTGACGTGCAATTAATACAAACACTTATAGCAAACCTACATAATGTAACACAGTGAATGATTGAATAATTATTGACAATTGTTTTGGTTTTATATAATGCCTTAATATTATTTAAACACACAATAAAAAAAACTTACACTGTATATTTTTACAATTTCTACGCCGACAAAATAGGGTTAACTGCATTGATTAAAATTTACAGACTATGTTACCGAAATATGTAACAATATTGTATTTTTATAATCATACGGATATAATTTAGATAAATTCATAACTTGCATGAACTGTATATGATTATTATTCTACCGAATTATTGTCTATTTACACGTTAATTTACATTGGACTGGATTTCAATGTTTAGAATATGTTTTTATATCATACGCTAAGAGATCTATTCATAAACACATTGTCTACACGATACTAAGTATAATTCGTATCAGTTTAGGCTAAGCTAGTTTTTTTTAAAGATTGTCACAACAGTGTATTTCGATTTAATTTCTGCACACCGACAAATATTACCAAATGGTATTAGGCTAGTTACTTTGTAGAATGCATATGGAAGGATCTTTACAAATGAAAGTGGTGGTGCGAATGTTTTGCTAACGACCAAACCCGATTTCATGGCGAACTGAACAAATCTAGGGCAAACTGGTTCAGGCAACGTTTGTTAAGTTTAAACTAGTCTTGTCTACAAAAATCTGTCCTGACAAGCAAATTCACCATCGTAGCACAGAATAAATAATAGTACACCCGTAGCCTGTTTTATAGTCTGTGCGGAAAGAGTCGTAAGATTTGTGGGCGCTGCAGAATTTGATTAAAATTTTTGTACGTTTGGCAACACTGCCACATTCACTTTTTCATTTGTTGACTGTTTTGACAAATGAATGTATTGATTAGTGCTGCCATACCAAAAAAAATAGACCTTTTACGTCTCGACGTTTCGGATAGGGCAATTCTAATTTTCACTTTTACAAAGGAATTGAGATGAAGTGTGTCAGTGATGAACTTTCTGATATTACCTAAACTTGTTTCCTAGATAGAACTATGTAGATCGCCCTGAAATCAGGTTCAACCGGCAACATAGATTTTTACAAAAGAAATAAGCTAACATTCTAAGCCGCACATCGTAAGAAAAGTTCTAACGCGCGCCTCAAGGAACTCTCCGAATAAATTTTGTAATAGACCCCGCAAACCATGACAAGTTTGCTAGACCGAACTGGATATTAGAATTTAACACTAATTCTCTGCTAGTAAGAGCTAATTTGGTAGTAACGCATAATCTTTTCTGACAGAAATTTTATTATATGTGCCTTAAAAGTAACTGGATGTAATTGAAGAGATCTTGCTTTGCAGTGATACAATAATTTATTAGTCAACTAAAAGGAAACAAAACGCGCTAACTTACATTCGATTATGTAATCCGTGAAAGATTCGAACCAAACTGGTGTAGAAAATAAATCTATGAGTCTTTGAGCCAAACTGGTTATTAGTCAACTCATTAGAACTCGGGATCATATAGAGGCGTTTTTTCGATGTTTTTTTGCATTTACTACAAGAGAGTTGGGCGTTGTGATCTTTCAAAGACTTTTCCAACTTTAAAAATGAAATATTTTAAAATAATTGAAAATAATGCGCTTTTTTATGAAAATAAGGCGAAAAATTTAAAAGCGGAGAATTTAAAAGAACCTCCAGGACAATGTTAGCCCTCGTAGCTTTACTTGACTACCAGAGCCTCTTCTGACATCATATCTTAATGCTAAATTTATATCTTTGGAGCTCTAGTTTATTTTCCGCCTGACTATGAGTATTCTCGGTCAGCTTGCTTTGAGGCCAGAAATTGTTACATTTGTACCAATTCTTATAGCATAAACTAAATTAGTCAGCTTTTAAGTTGTAGCTATCCCTTTCGTTTCATATGGTTTAAGAGTGACATAAATAGTTTGACAGGACTAAACTAAAATGTATACTATGTAGTTTGTGTCACCAGAATTGGCACCATTGGCGATCGGTCGAGCCTAGCAACTTCTACACAAAAGCCTAGTTGACTGTATCTAGTGAAAATAAATCCCGGATTAATGTCAACCTTTAATTTCAATTAAAATCTTAGGCATTTTGGTAACAGGTCACCAAAATGTTGTATGTTTAACTGTGGGCCTGTTGGTTGTTTTGCGTCACTTCCTGAAAAAAAAACTAGATTTACTAGAAGTCATGGGTTGCCGTGACGTCGTGATCCGCGCCATGACACAGGAGCGTGATGGCGGAAATAATTTTTAAAGAAATTGTATTATGGATTTTTACTGAAAAAAAACGATCAGTTTACGAGTAAATAAAAATAATGTATTATAAATAGGTAAAGTCGTTTATATCTTTGTTTGTAGGAGGTTATCTCTAAAACTGCGGATCCAATTCAGAAAATTCTTTTACCGATGGAAACATACAGTACCTATTCCAAATGAACATAAGCTACTTTTCCCCGGGAAAACACAGCATTGACGTGGCATAGCACGAAAAATACGAGCGCAGAAGTAGGGCAGCTGTAACTCACGGGTCACACATTGCTTCGCACGACCGATGCCAGAGTATCAACATTTCCACCTGAAATTCCTTGGAATCTTACTTTTCTTTTTGAAACCAGCACTTGGAAATGGAAGGAAGACTACGAGAGTTCAAATCCAGTGTTGCTGTTGACAGCGTAGCGCAGCTTGTCGCGGAGCGTGCTGCGCTTCTGGTAGTTGGGCAGTTTCAACAGATTGAAGCATGTGGAAGAGGTTGGCAGTCTGTTGAGGGGATCCTTCTTACGTATTGTGAAGAATCCTCTAATTACGCTTCCTGCAATGGAACAAACATTAAACATTTTTATGCTATCTAATTGAAGAATCATACAAGAATTTTAATCACCGCGCGGAAGAACAAATCCAGGGTCGCCACACCGCCGGAGTCTTCTTGGATTTGCAGAAGGCATTAGACCGGGTACGGCATAAGGGGCTCCTTTATATTAAGCTATTCCAGACAACTGCACCACCGCAAGTTACGAGAATCGTGGCATCAGTATCGCTTCATGACTACAGGGTATTTGTGACCACGGGGCTTGACTTGCCACATGTCAAATTAGAAAAGGAAGAATCTCACCGAAAGACTATGAGAGCAGGAGTCTCGCAGGGAAGCTGCCTTCTCCCAATTCTATACGGGCTTTACACGAACGACATCCCTGCAGGCCTAGCATGGGGGGATGGACAAATTATCTTTACCCCGTTTTTATCCACTTCTCACACGTTAGAAGTGGATAAAAACAGGTGAAAGATAATTGTGAGAAGTGGATAAAATCGGGGGAAAGATAATTTGTCCACCCCCATGCTAGGCCTGCTGGAAAAGGATCATCTCCCGGAGGGGAAGAGGAGTGTCGTTCTAGCATTATTTGCAGACTAGCTGCGGTCCGCAGTATTTCCCGCGTGCAAAATTTTCCTCCTGCGTTCACCCTTTTAGGGTTAGGATTTCAAAAAGACCCTCTTTATGAATATTTCCTCCAAATTTCAAATCTGTAGGTCCACCGGTTGAAATCTCTAGATTTTTGTCGCTTGCTGTACACGTAAATAAACGTTTTAAAATTTGTGTGAAGGGAGTGTGAAAATACGGAGGTTTAAACCTCCTTATTTTCACACAAACCAATGAATATCGAATAAATATTTTTCCTTTATTACCATTGAAAATATTTCAATGGTAATAAAGAAAATTTTCTACATTACTTAGATATTCTTTGAAACTTTTTTTACAGATATGTAAAAAGTGTCTATGTCAGGCATCCGTCACTCTTACGCGAGCTAATAATAACCTACAGATTGCTGAGCCCCGGCGCCACAAATCAGGCGAGGCCGGCCGCCGCACGCTTGCATTCAGACGCTTACCGTGTCGCTTGTTTGAACTTTCGCTAGTAATGGCGAAACGTAGCAATAATAATAATTGTTATGTGAAAAGATGCCTTAGTAGGCGAAAAGACTCAAAGTTGTTTTTGTCTTTATCACAGATCTGTCTACAGAATGACTGAACGGAAAAACTATATTAAAACACATATTTAAAAAAAGTACATATTTTTAGGTGCGCTATGTTTTGCCCGCGACTTTGCAAGCGGAGTCCGTTTGTACCTACCTAGATAGGTACCTACTTTGTATTTTTGTGTTTGGCGTTTGACTAGAATGTAAATATGAACTTGTTCCATATAAACGATTTATTTTTGCAACAGTCTATGTGCGTGCTAACAAAAAATTATTTACATGCATATTTTTTTGCTAACTGTACTACCCGAAAGACATAAAATTTGCTGCAATTGCGAGTGCTTCTAATCGCTATAACTTATTTTTATTTCAATGACTCATGTCACATACATTTTTTCGTTGTATTTCTACCTACCTACGTTTTTTTGTATTTTAGATTATCGTGTTATTCACAAATAAAATTTGATTCCTTTTTTATTGAATTAGACCCAGTTTAAAAAAATATTAACGTTTAACGTTTGATAAGACAGTTTTTAAAAGAATTGTTACGCGTTTCATACATGTTGGATAACGTGCAACTACGAGAGCAACATGAAAATTTGTTTTTTTGTTTTTTTGGATATCTTAACGATTTTGGTGTCAAATAAAAGGTCTAAGTCTAAAACCATTTTATCCGTTAGAATCATGTATCGGTACACTTGTTTAGGAGATAATTAAGAATTAGTATAGTGAAAATGTAAACAACCAGTTTTTTATGTTTTTGTTCTACAAACTTTTTAATTAGTGCAAAATGTGAAAATATTATTATGTTAAACAAAGAGGTATCTAGGTAGCCTAAAGATTGAAGGTTTGTTTTCATTCATTTTCTATCTACCTAATTGACCGTGTCATCATACGCATCAAATTTAAGATAGATTACGTGGTCAAGTAGGTAGATAAACGATGAATATTATAGTAGCAGCGGCAAGCCGACAACCCTAGCGCCACAGCTAGCGCGTCACTCCGCGCCAGACAGAGTTACGCGTTAGAAGAGAGCGGCAACGTTTAGGTGAACATCGCGTTAGGCACTGAGCGCTTATACGAGCTGTATTGCACTTTGTTGCTTAGTAGCAAGAGTCGCTATTTCTATTAATGGTTGCGTGAAGTGCAACTTCTGCTATTATTTATTCTGTGTCTAGGTTCGTTTAAAGCCAGAGTTTTTTGGACGCACGTCTACTATGATGATGGATAGATATACCAATTTAATTACTTACCTATTGTGTCTCCTGTGTCTTCATCATCACCAACTTCTACGCATCGTATTGAGAATGGCGGCTTCAAATGCGCGAACCCGAGCACCGGAGGCTTGGAGCAGGAGGTCACAAACTGCGATGGATAACAACATTGTACGAGATAACAATGGATGACTAAATTATCAGATAAGTAGTGAGTGACCTTTTAAAATGATATGTGGGATGTGCCATCGCTCAGTTCTTTGGAGAGCATGTTAAGTCCTCGGTCCCGGTTGCTAACAATTCTTATGAATATTTAAGACTATATTCACTTGACGAGATCTTCGTAAAGTAGGTATTGCTATCTCACCTCCTCCTCCCCCCGATACCCTATACGAGCAATAGAGAGAATTGCTGGTTGTGAGTTTTAGTAGAACAGTTTTTGATAGAATGGGTGATTTTGGGGAAAGCACTTTCCACCCCCTAAATTGTGGATAAATCTTTTCTTAATAATGTCAATCGCCTGAATATAATGTAATCTAAGCTTATACATTGAAGTTTATTTAACAAAAGCATTTTCTGTTTGAAAAAAAAAAACATTTAACAAACCAAAAAGAAAAACGAAGACGTTTAGTACTCGCAGCGAATCTTTATGTTTCTGAAGTTAGGCTCTGTGAACGATTCGCACGACTAATGCCAAATAAGAAAAATGTCCAAAGCTAATGTCCATTAATACAAATGTCCAATGCTGAAAATGTACATTAATAAAAATGACCAATGATAAAAATGACCAATGATAAAATGTCCAAATAAAATAATGGCCAATTGATATAAATATCAATTAAAAAAGACGACTCTATTATATTAAGCTTATGTAACGTTGTAAAATAAGACTTATAGCCGGTTTAAGCTTTTAATTACAATAGGGAGTTAAATTGAGTCTTTAAGTGACAATCACAACCCTTCTAACGAACCCTTCCCTCATTTGTCAAATTGTGTTTGTTTTAGAAGATTCAGGTGGAAAGTTAGCTTTGCCTGCGACATCGCTCGCATTGGCTTTACCAAGATAAAACTAACTTCATTATGACTGGATTTTAATCGTATAGCTTGCAGTTAGAGTGCAGTCACTATGCAGTTAGTGTGCAGTTGTTACATACAAAAAGCCTCTTTATATTATAAAAGTGGCCAGTATCTATAAAGATAGGTATGCAATTACAAAATTAGTTTGCATTATTATTATGATGGGCATCTTTATAGTTGGTCATTTTTCTGGTTAGGCATTTCTTTTCCTGATAATTTTTCTAGATGGGCTTTTCTATATTTGGGCATTTTTCTAGTTGGATGTTTCTACACTTGAACGTTTTTATATTTGGACATTATTAAGCACTTGGCCATTTTTATTTTTTGACATTAGTCGTGCGAATCCTGTGAACGATTGCGTAGGTACTGCTGAGGATAAAACATAATAAAGAGCAAGACAGAATATGCGAAAAACGCAAGCGAGTGAACGAGGCAGGTATACAATGCTGTCTTCACTTTCAACATTGAGATTGCGCATGAAAAATAGCAATTTGCGCAGCGACTAGCAGACAACTTCCGAGACACAAACTTCCGCTGCGACTATTGACTATTTTTTTTTGTAATCGGATCATATTTAGGGTCGATAAATGTTTTTTCTTTTTGTTTGAAAAATAAAAAACACTGACACCAGAGGTCAGCACTACCTCATGCGACATCATTTCGAAATGCATACACATTAGAATCGTGCTATTCTTTGTACTTTTTATCAAGAAGCTGATTCTCGCTAACTATGCGCAGATGTTAGATGGCCATATGTTACATGTTCGATCTGGTATCAATCCAATTAATGATTGACACTAGTTAATGTTTTGATCGGTGGATTGTTTGAAAATACTCATTGATAGTTTTTAAACATTTGAATAATTTTCACCAGTCTGACAACAGTCTGTCTGTATCAGTCTAAGGCTATGATACAGCACACGAAGCAGTTCGAGTCGTGGTACCCGCAGTAGTACTCCGTGTGAGTTACCTTGAGGAAGTAGGCGCGCTCTTGCTCGGAGAAGTCTCGCTGCAGCACGTCCCACAGCCAGCACACGACGCGGTGCGAGTCGTGGAAGCCGCCGTAGTACTGCGTGTGACGCCGCAGGTCTCGCAAGTCCAACGGGACGTTGTCGCCACTTATTAACCGCTGCAGCTGTGGACGATGCGACCAGTGAAATCATATGGAGGACAATTTGCATAAGTATCATAAGAAACTGAAATAAGTACGAGTATAAGGGAAGTTAACGATAAGAGTCCATACCCAACTGCGAGTGAGCAGATGAAGGCTCAACTAGAGGTGAGGAGCTAATAGCCAGGGGGAAGGCCCTGCTATACAGAGGAAAAGAGCTGTCAAACTAAGGCAAGGAGCTGTTAACCAGAGAGGAGCTGCCAACCAAATAGAGAGGAGCTATCAAATAGTGGAAAGAAACTGTCTTAGACATTAAAATTTAGTAAACATAACTAGTTTTCTCAGTATTTCCGAAAATTTAAATAGTTTCACGACAGAGATATTTAGATAATCGTCGTATATATTTATTTTCTTTCACATGTAAAATTTCAAACGACTGAACCTCTGAAGTTTGAGACCTTCAGAGCATCTAAATAACCCTTACCTCTGGTGTAGAAAACAATGACAGCCACTCTGGGTTGATGATCGTCCTGAACCCTTTGATGAAAGCGTTCGTCTGGTCTTTGATCTGCGTGTGCATCCTAAAGTGCGCCATCAGGTGTATGTAGTTGATTCTGAAATAGTAATTGAACCATTGTAGAATGGCAGCAGTCATTTTCATCGACCGACATTTTTATTACTATTTTCTGCGATGGTATGTGCGGATATCCATCGCTCCGTGCTACGGTGGCCAAGTTAAGCCATGTCAGAGGCCCTCGGGCCAGACGCCCGCACTACACTATTGTCATACGATTACAACTATTTTCTTACTTGTTTTCGTTGGTGACGGGAATGGCTTTCCCTCCAGGTATTAACTCGTGTGTTACGATTTCTCCCAACCTTTCTTCGTCTACTGAAAACGTTAGCTCCAGCGAGGACACGTCTCCCTGCAAAAAGTTTTAATGTTAGTATATTTCAATAGGAAACATGTGAATTAAAACGCCTACCTTCAAGGAATGGAACTATTTCCTGCTGACAATTAAGGGATCAACTGTTGCTTCAATCTGCATCAGAGATTAAAATCATTTCATACTGTGTGCAAGTGCATCTTGTTCTACTTAATTCATTTTGAGACGAGGGCAGGACAACAAAGCAGAGCAGTTGACAAAACCACAGACTGTTCTGTGGACAAAACAGTGCTGCTTATATTTTAACGCACTTCGAGATAGAACAGTAGTGCCAGAACAGTAATCAGGTCAGAACAGCTAATAGCCGATAGTTATTTTTTTCTGGGCAGTAGGCACTTTTCTGCATTGAAAGTGGACTTGTGTGAACGCGCGGTCGGTTAAGTATAGTAACTTTGTGGTTGCGAAGTTAGGCTCTGTGAACGATTGCGCAGGTACTGCTGTGAGGATAAAACATCACAATGTAAGAGCGAGATAGAATATGCGAAAAGCATCAGCGAGTGAGTGAGGCAGTTATATAATGCTGTCTTCAATAACAATAAGGGGATTGGCCTGAAAAATAGCAATTTGCGCATCGACTTGCAGACAACTTCCGAGACACAAAGTTTCGCTGCGACTACTGTATGTCACTGTATTTTCCTATTAAGGTTTTGTTATTTGAGCATTGCTATTCTCTATATTATTATATTTACAATATGTTTACTGTTCAATATTTTACGTCTTTACTGTAATGCGATTCTTTTGTTTCATTTAAGATTTTCGAAATAAGATTTTATAAATAACAGGGTTCTTGATAGTCAACAAAAAAAATATAGAATCATTGCATTAATAGATTATCCGAACATAAACATTTTGCCATTTGACTCAAAACACTGCGCAGTAAGCGTGACGTCACGCCTTGCAAAATGTTTAGGTTCGCGGTTGTTTTGTTTCTGTGTGGCGCTTTTGTACAACTTTGAACAAAAGTGACGTCATTCGGTCGCCATGACTGCTATGGTCGTATTGGCGCGATTCAATTTAACAACTCGCACAAGTGCAAACATATATATATTTTTTTATTCTTCATACATAATTTATTATTTCACTTCTCAAGACTAAGCTGGATGTAGGCACGGAAATACATTTTATGCTCTTGACTCTAGTGCAAAAAAGTATTTGATTTATCTAATTATCTACGGTCTCCGGCCCAAACCTAACGTTTCAAGAAAAAGTAAAAAAAAGTAAAGGGAAAGAAGCTCTCATCTTTTCTTAGCAGTATTTAGATAAGATATCATTGTTTAATTTCCTCACAATCGAAGTAAAAATCGCATTGTATCTCTCTTATCTACTCTTTTATAAAATAAGGCATTTTATCCTCGAATTCAATATCTATCCTCGCCTTCGGCTCGGGCGGATAAATGTCTCGGGTAATTTGGCTTGTTTTAGCACTTGTTGTACAATCTACTATTTATGCTAAAAATAGAGGCTTCTACACCCTATAGCATTAGCATGGAGAGTACACTCCATGATGTGCATCCATAGGACGTTATCGTTTATTTTATTATTACTATTATTATTAGGAAGGATTAGTGCTGCTGGTCTTTAGCGACCTCTACAGCTTCACCGGGCTGGAGGGCAGGTGTGAAAGCGCTCCAACGAAATACGTGACGCAGAAGGCGCACGCCAAATTTTAAATTTTGACGACCGGCACAAGGACACGAACCTCGGCTAGGGCAGTCGGCGGTCGCCTATACTACGACGATTTGACTAAACACCCCTGGATCGCTAGTGTTAGTAGTGATCCAGGGAGCCCTGACCAAAATGGCTAGGAGCCCTTTAATTAATTAAACTTGACCACCGATTCGGAATACCACCTTCGAAATGAATTTGTCAAGAAACTCGAAGGCGAATAACTGATTATTTAATAACGGGACCATCGACCTCGCCGGCGAGGTCGGTTTCTGTGTCTAAGTGTGTGATCCAGTGACTGTCAGAGGTTTTATCGTCGACTCTCTCTCTATGCCTATAATGACCCACTTTTCTGTCCACTGATCTGACTCACTGTCCTGTTACCTGTTCCTTTCCTGATTCCTTGTGTGAAACAGACATGAGACCGACAATCCATTGTAAGCATCCAAAGACGCGAGGAGAGATTTCTACGATGAGATCAACTCAATCGGTGTTTATGATTTTAGATTAGACTAGCTGTGCCCGCGTGGTCGTTTCATTTAAAAGTAGCCCACACATGTTATTCCAGGACCAAAAGTCCTACAAAGTACAATATTATACTAAGTACATTTCTTCAAAATTCGTTCAGCCATCAAGTACTTTTTTTTATCGATTGCTCGGCATCTAATCATCGGCATAAGGCTAGCGCGCACTGCCTTGCGTTTTTATAACGCATATTCTGTGAAGTACGGTGTGTCATAGAAGTGCACAGATTGCGGTGAAATAAACGCATATAATACAATATGAAATAAACGGTAGAATAAACGCACCGCGTTCCACGGCAAGGTAGTGCGCGCCAGGCCCTAAGATACCCAGTTTTTAAATCAAACCTTAATTATCTTCTTTGTACAGACTTTTTTGTTCATAATGCTTTATTATAAGTACAGATACTACGCTCTCTAGTGTAGAGGTCCTACAATAATAATACTTACACCCATGTTAAGGAAGTAGTGCATTGTGCTTTAATCGATCTCTAATATATACCCGTTTTAGACTCTTTATGCGTGATCCATCTTGTTTACCCCAGCTTTTAAACATAAATAACCCCAGCTAAATCGGTGCATTCGTTTGGAAGCTACGATTCTCACCCCCCTTTTTTCACCTCCCCCTCTTTTCTCACCTCCCCCCATCCCCTATATATCTAAGAACCCTCTCGATCACATCAGCTTTCAAACATAAAAATCCGCAGCTAAATCGGTCCATTCGTTTAGAACCTACGATTCTCACCCTACTTTTCTCACCTCCCCTTTTCCCTCCCATTCCCCATATATCTAAGAACCATCTCGACCACATCAGCCTTCAAACAAAAAAAAACGCATCAAAATCGGTCCATTTGTTTGGGAGCTACGATGCCACAGACACACATACACGTACACACCCTCACACCAAAAACACAGTGATAAACACCCTAAACTTATAACAGACGTGTCTTTGTTCGGAGGTTAAAAATGTGAAACAGTAAGCAGTTTGGTTACCAATAAAAAAAGCGGCAAGAGGGCGCTTTTTTATGAGGGATTGTAACTTATAAACGATAATTTATTTATTTTTTAAACATGCACTTCAGGTAAAACTAACAAATTAACAAAGTATAAAAATAAACAAAGTAATGTGAGCCGAATTCGAAAAGTTTGCAGATTTGAATTTAGCGGTACGCTTGGTTGCAGTGAATGAAATGCTTGCGTGTTTTAAGGTCAATCAGCGCCATCTAGTTAAATTAGAGGCAGAACTTTGATTTGTTTGGTTTATGCGCTGGAGTTGTTGACCATCTCAATCACATTAGCTTTCAACCAAAAAAAATACGAAAACACACACACACACACACACACACACACACACACACACTCACACACATGCATTGATACACACCCTAAACTTATAACACCCGTCACTTTGTTCGGGGCTTAAAAATGTAAAAAAAAAGCATATGATATGTAAATGCTTTTAATTATGGATCAAAAAATTCCTAGAAGCGCGTGGTTTCGATCCACGGACGTCTGGATTACAAATCCACGTATGTTACCGCCTGGCCACTTGTTACGTGAAACAAACAACGAAATTTGGTACCGCTATTTAAACGGATGTTTATTACTTTAATTTAACATAAACTTTGGACCCTTATCCCTTAAAAATCCTTTATTTTTTCGGGAGTAAAAGTATTCTAAATTTTAACAGATAATACAAACTTTGACTATGCCCAGTTTCATCAAAATCCGTCCAGTAGTTTCAGCGTGATACGTGTTCTTTTAAATAACTTTATCCTGCGGAAACCCTCTATATTTTCGGGATAAAAAGTATTCTAAATGTTAATCCATAACATCAGCTATGATTGTGCCAAGTTGTATCAAAATCCGTCTGGTAGTTTCAGCGTGATGGGTGTTCAAAGAGACAGACAGACAGACAAAAAATAAAAAATAACCTTTTTGCACTCCATAACGATTTAAGTTTATCTCAATTAAAAAATATTTAATGAACAGATTTAGCCCATTACCAGTTTTATTATAGTATAGAAGATATGTTCTCGCTAAGTAGGCGTTAATGCTATAATTATATAAATACAAAATAAAAGTCTTTCAAGTGACCCTTCTTTTTTTAAATGCATTGTCACTTTTTTTCATCTGCATCGTTTTGTGATCTACCCTGAAAGTTTCAGGCGGATAGCTAATCGGGAAGTGCTCGAAATTTGAGTTGCAAGATTTCAGGACAGACAGAAATATATAGATAGATACATAGATAGATAGTTACATAAATACAGCATAAAAGTGAAGTAAAGTTAAATTAAACCTTTTAAAAACAATTAGATTTGGGAAGCGTTATATTTGCGACACTAGTTATTTGCAATGTTAGCCGCGTTTTAGCTGAGCTGCCAATAGCTGACGTTACCTTCCTCGTAAGACGGATATTATAAAGCTAGAGGAAATAATTGGATAGCGTTGAAGCTGTCACGGTGGCTGAGCTTGTAAAAGCATGTTCCACGCATAGGCACGGATGAAAAGGGTTCGAGTACCTTCCGTGATAAAAAAAAACCTATAGAAAAATGATTATATAAACTCTACTGGTTGTTCAAAGTCCTCTGCGCGCATTTCATTTCCAGGGATTCTTACCCTAATGGAGCATTATTTTTTGAGATAGCTCAATTATATCAATAATCGAATAATGCTTGCGTTGACAGGTGTTTCCACTACCTTGGTGTACCTATCCTACCTATACGGGGACATTCAACAGATGCCCAGACAGCAATCATCGCCCAAAAAAATGTTTATGATCAAATTTTTATTTAAGGTGGTCAGAAGGATGAAAACCTGCTTACACTTCCATCATTCACATATTTGTTTTTGTTTTTTTTTTATTACGGACTAGGCAATCGTTTGACCACGATCTCACCTGATGGAAAGCGATGATGTGGTCGAAGGTGTAGCACGCTTGCCTAGTAAATACCTGTTCACTCTTGACTTGAACACACCGGGGTTATAATTTACCGGAAACACTGACGAGGGCAGGGCATTCCACTCCTTTGCAGTTCTTATAATAAATGAAGAAGCGTAACGCTTCGTTCTTGTGCGAGGTATTTCAACCATGAAAGGGTGGCGCTTTGCTGATCGTCTAGTCGTACGGTGATGGAAAGGTGATGGGGGAATCAGGTTGTGCAGTTCTGCAAATATGTATGGAAAAAAACCAACTCACTTTTTGAAATCGACGAAAATGCTCATTTGAAAAGGAAAATTGTACAGAAACCTCCAGTGATGCCACGAAACCGACTTATAATGTATCCATATGTTATAAGCTATATGCTTTTGTTGTTATGTTTCTTCAGTTATCCGTGATCATGGCGCTTGCAACAGTGCCGAAATATCGGGAACTCAATACAAATAGTTTGTTTGTTTGTCGTATGAGGTAGTGCTGACCTCTGGTGTCAGAGTTTGTCAGGCCGCCCGAAGGCCTCTCGCAAGGCTTAACGACTGCTATTAATCAATAACTGCCGGGACCGACAGCTTAACGTGCCCTCCGAAGCACGGTAAGTATCCCGCGTCTAATGTTTATACTTGTAGTGACAGAATGTGTCATAAAAACTGCTACACCATGGCAGTTAATAGTAGTTTATGAAACGGTTGGATAACGTTATTAAAACACGAGAGCGAGTTTAAAAAACGACTCGTAGGCGAGTTTTTAAATAGTATCACTCGAATGTTTTTTTTACATGGTTATGTGCCGTTTCATACACTACTTTATCTACACTCATGCAATAGGAACTAACTATTAATGAAAAAATATTGTCGTTATATTTTCTTGATTTTTCTGGTAAAAGCTCGTTTGTCATGTTCGTTGCTGTTTCCGTGATGTAAGGTGGAGTCAAATTCTAATCACGAACACAGTCGGTCATTTTTAATCAGGATAAAACTTTTGATAAACAAAAACTTATTATATATATATATTTAAACCCAAATGTAAAGAGCGATGGCAGTCTAGCGGTTTACTAGTGCGACTTAGAATCCAACAATACCGGGTTCGGTTCTAGACTCCACACCAATGACTTTTATAAGTTATATGCGGTTTTCCATCGCTCCGTGCTTCGGAGGGCTAGTTAAGCCGTCGGTCCCGGCTGTTATTGATTAATAGCAGTCGTTAAGCCATGTCAGAAGACTTCGGGCGGCCTGACAAACTCTGACACCAGAGGCCAACACTACCTCATACGACAAGCAAGCAACTAATATAAAATAAATTATAGCGCTAAAATCCAGTCCACAGCGAATCCACGCGCGTACAGTCTAGCACGCACCGCCATAGATAATAAATGGCCAAAACTCTCGTTGATTGGAGCCAAACAGGTGCTTTTGTGGACAAATAGTAGTTCATGAATCTGTTGCATAATGAGGGGTATTAAAACACGAGAGCGAGTTTTAAAAAACGAGCCTTAGGTTGATTATAGGCAATATATATATAGGTAGTAGATTATAGTATCACCAAAAACAGGTTTTTTTTTTCGAATTAATAATAATTATAATTTAAATATTTGCACAACTGAAAGTCGAATATAGTGAATCTTATACCTAACCTTATACCAATCCAATGTACCTATATTCTTGCAAATAAAGATTTAATTGAATTTACCTGAAAGTGCTTAACATAAGTGAGACTGCGGTACAGGTCTCGGTCCAGCGACGGTAGCTCGTCGATCCAGCTGTACAGCGCCTGCTGAGTCTGCCCCAGCACTTGACTCAAGAAGAACGACGCGAAGGGCACGTCCACTACTATGCCCTGGGGAACAAAGTTAACTTAACCTATGGTTGTTTTGATGAGATCGCTGCTTAGTGATAAGGCTGCCGATTGTACTACTTTTCAAGTCGATGTTGACATGCTCTAACTTTAGTTTTTTAAGCATTAAAGAGTTATCTGTCTTTATCATCATCATCATCAGCCCGTATTCGTCTACCGCTGGACGCCTCTCCTTGTGAACGCCACTGACCCCGATTTTCGGCTCTTCTCATCCAATCGCTACAAGCCGCCTTTCGCATGTCGTCGTGCCAGCGGGCGCCCTACAGTTATCGGTTCTTCGAGTTATGTGATCGGCCCATTGCCACTTCAGCTTGCTAATTCATTGTGCTATGTCGGTCACCTTGGTTCTCTGGCGGTTCACCTCATTTCGGATTTTGCCCACGTTTCGGCTCCGTAGGTCAGAAGCGGTAGGACGCACGCGTTGAAGACTTTCACCTTTAGGCACTGTGGATGGACGACGAGAAGACCTGACGTAGTTTACCAAATGCTGCTCCCAGTTGAATCCTCCTATCGGCTTCCCTTTGTTGTTCTTTATATATTTATCTTAATAATTTTCATGGTTACATCACGTCACAGTCGGAAGTCGTGTAGTGCTAAACATACGACTCCGCCTCAGAGGGACTTTGTCCATAATCAGCACACTTGGCAGGCTTGGTCTTGGTGATCGCTGTGATAATAGGAAAATACTGCAGTGCATTTTCTGAGTACCATTTGCTGGTTCTCAAAGCATCCGGGGGCTGTGAAGAGTTAATTTTCCTGAAATCTCACTAGGTCATTGAGACTGGTTGGGATATCTGAAATGACCCACGATTTAGTGAAATGCTTTATTTAATTTTCCTGGACTTCCCAATAAGGTAGCGACGCTGGTGAGGATATCCGAAACGACCCATCATTTAATGTACTTTTTTTACACGACTGCCCAAAAAAAGGACTGTTATGTTTTTAGCATTCATGTATGTATGTATGTTAATTTCTTTATTCCACCATTACTTTTAAATGCCTGAACAGATTTATACAGAACAGACTTATAGGGTATCGTTGGAATCCTTACATTCTCCCGAGTAACATGGCTACATTTTTTTTAAAAACATTCGATATGTCGGTTGTATGGCACCATTTTCAAACACGAAAATTAAACTTCGACATTTACAATATAGGTATCAAATTGAAGGTTTGATAGCACATTCCAACAGTAAATAATTTATTGGCAAAGGCTCTTTTTTGGAAGGGCAGGCGTGATTTTTTAGCTTTTATGGTAGTTATTTATTTTATCTGGAATCCCTACAAGGATAGCAAAGCTGGTGATGATATCCGGAATGACCCACAATTTTGTGTTTTTTTTTTATTGGAATCCCCTCTAGAGTAGCGAAGCTGGCGAAGATATTATGAATAACCGAATATTTAGTGTAATACTTTAAAATGAACAAAATAGAAAATATGTAGCTTACTTCCGCCAAAATTGTTAGTCAGACAAATGATAAATGGTAAAAATAAACAAAAGTAAAAAAGTAGTAAGTAAGTTTTACTTTTGTTTATTTTTACCATTTATCATTTGTCTGACTAACAATTTTGGCGGAAGTAAGCTACATATTTTCTATTTTGTTCATTTTAAATATGGATTTCCGCAAAGTAACGCCTGATTCTATCAACTGTAATACTTTATTTAATATTCCTGTAATCCCCACTAGAGTAGCAGAGCTGGTGACGTTATTATCCGGAATAACCCTTGTCTATCATGCTGTTAAAACGTACCTCATAGACGGCTTTCCCGAGCATCCTGCCGATAAATTCGAACAGCTGCAGGTGGTTGTCTTGCAGGCAGGACGTGGGTGCCGGGTACAGGCGCTCCTCGCTCGTCGCTCGGAACAGGTTGAGAGACGGATCGAACACGCGCTTTATCGTCTCTTCTAGGAACTCTGTCAATCATACATTCGCAATGAACTTAGAACACTAACATGGCGTTGAACTTTCAGGAAACGTTATAGAGAGGTAGT
Organism: Alsophila aescularia; assembly: GCA_946251855.1. Classification (NCBI taxonomy): domain Eukaryota; kingdom Metazoa; phylum Arthropoda; class Insecta; order Lepidoptera; family Geometridae; genus Alsophila; species Alsophila aescularia. The sequence goes on from OX276376.1 coordinate 41,601,068, forward strand.
TATTTTAATCCATATACAAGCGATTATAACGCTGTCTGTCTGTCTCTTACCTTTTTGACCGAGAGGGCGAGCTAAGCGTCTCCGTTTCAGCTTGGGCAAAAAATATTTCTTATGTGCGGATGTCTGTCCGACTGTTTTACTCTACAAATAGCGTTTCTCAACAGATCTAGACGAAACTTGGTATACTAGTTAAACGATTTTTTAGAATATTTTAGTCATCGGGGATTTTTGTTTGGGGTTGTACTTCCCCCAAAAAGGGGCAAAAAGGGGGCTACTGTATATCTCCGCCTTATTACATCTGATTTCGACGGTTCTTTCTTATTTGAAAGGTAGTGATTTTAAGTTGGTCTCATAAAAGTTTGGTGAAGATCTGATCGGGATCTTCAGCGTGAAGAGCAGAATAGCTCCTCAAAATGCAGTAAATTGCTCACTTTTAGGTTTCTACCAGTGGAATCAGCCCTTTACCTACTAGGTAGGGATTGATGGAGCACCTTTGGTATTAATGTTACTTTTGCATTAAGGTAACTAGATGGCGTTACTGTGCATCGCTAGATAGTTTGCAAAAAAACTTTGGGCACGCGAGGTCTACAGCCCACAGAGCCACTTCACAACTAAACAGCAGAACCGAATTTGATTAAATTTGGTATGTAGATAGTTTTAACCCTAGAGACGGACATAGGTATTTTTACCTCGGCAAACTGCGCTCCAGCCCCGCCCGATCGGATCGTACGCTGTGGACCCACCTAAAGAAGGAGCGTAACGCTTCTTGTGCGTTGTATTTTGTTAGTTGGACTGCAAACTTGCACATTCTAACTGAAAAGGTCGCAAAACTAGGGCGTACCTTTGAACACGCCGTCCTGGTCGATGCCGGCCTCGTCCAGCCCCTGCTCGTTGACGAAGCGCACGCGCACGGTGCCCTTGAGCGCGCGCGGCGCCAGCGCGCCGAGCAGGCGGTACCCGTCCTCCACGAGCCGCGCGCGCCGCACCGTCACCAACGTGGAGCGCCCGCCGCACGCGCGCTCCGTCAGCCCTAGGACAACCTGACGGGGAAAACTGTATAATTACTAGCTAGCGCATGCTCATTTTTATGGGACAAAAGTATCCTATATTTAATAATAATAATAAACACTTTATTGCACCAGAATTAAGGGAAAAAAATTTACAAGAACTCATTTTAAAATAGGCACAGTGGGCGGTCTTATCGCTAAAAGCGATCTCTTCCAGACAACCTTTGGATGGACAGAAATTACAAAATTAAAAAAAAGGACGGTGGTGCAAAACAATAAAATAAATGATGCAATATATATACAGGTGAATTTTTCAAGTGGGCGTGGATGGCTAAATCAGAAACTATGAGGAATATCGAAAAGTACTCAAAGGAGTCTCGGGCCCGATTTTGATGAAAACTAAAACTGCATCTTTGGATTTTTGAAAAAAACAATGTTCCTAGGCAGGAAACGAACACGTTGATTTTGGAAAAAACAAATACTGTATTATTACACCATTCGAGAGTGTCGCTAATAAGGATTGAATTCTGGGAAGAAATGACATACGGCAAACTTAAGGAAAATGTTGTATTTTAATAAACTGATTCATATTTTAAAGTACTGTTTTAATCTACGAAGTTTTAATTCATACTTGCATTACCTGTACCTTGTCCGAAATGATGCTCAATATTTTTCTCAACACAGACCCGCAGCGCGGTCATCTTCACAACATTATGTTCTAATTTCTAATTTTTATTATGTCTTCGCGGCTAAAGGCCACAGTAAAAGACAAAAATTTAAACAATTGAAATTAGAACGTAGAGTAAATTGGCGCCAATAATTTAGATTTTGTTCCACGTTTCGTTGATTATTACTAACTGTTTGCGTACTGTTTCGTATTAATAGTCGTATAGTAAAAGAGATGTTGATTCAGCAGTTTGGTGAACATTTTATTGCAATTTATACATATTATGGTCTTGTGCCGTGGCCAGCGAGGTCACCGGATCTTACCCCCTTAGATTATTTTCTCTGGGGGTATGTAAAAATCGAAATCTACAAAGACACTTATAATGCAATTGATGACTTGAAACGAACTTTGGAAAATATTCTAAACGGAATAAATAATATTTTAATACTGAATGCAGTACAATCCTTGAGACGTCGAATCCAGCTATGTATTGAAAACAACGGTCATCATTTTAAACAATTAATCAGTTATGGTTTAACTATTTTCGTTAAAAATGAGCTCTTTCCTTAAGTTTGCCGTATGTCATTTCTTCCCAGAATTCAATCCTTATTAGCGACACTCTCGAATGGTGTAATAATACAGCATGTGTTTTTTTTCCCAAAATCAACGTGTTCAATTCCTGCCTAGGAATATTGTTTTTTTTCAAAAATCTAAAGATGCAGTTTTAGTTTTCATCAAAATCGGGCCCGAGACTCTTTTGAGTACTTTTCGCTATTCCTCATAGTTTCTAATTTAGCCAACCACGCCCACTTGAAAAATTCAGGCTGTATATATGACTATACCTATATATTCAATAAACTACATAAACCATACCTACTTATATAAGATAAATACAACTACAATATATATTTTATTGAACAACGCATACATATACTTAAATATAATATAATGCCTAGTATACATCAGTTTACGTATGGAGAAAAAAAAGTTAAATCAATGAGCTTCAATGGACAGGTAGAAGTTATCGATTTGATCTTTAAAGCAATTCAGCGATTGAGCGCATCTAATATTAACCGGAAGGGCATTCCAGAGACGCACAGCCTGGACAGTAAAAGATGAGCCGTAGAAAGTGGTACTGTGTACCGGAGTATGCAGGCGCAGGTTTTCTGATGACCTAACAGACAAAGGATGGGTGTGACTTAGAAATTGAAAACGTGCCTTTAAGTAGTGAGGAGCGGAAGGATGAAACAGTATGTTGTAAAGAAGAGAAAGAAAGGAATACAAAATGCTAAATTTCATTCAGCCGTCAAATAGGTTCAAGCTCTGCTTCTACTCATCAAATTAAGATACAAAGTACTCCAGATTATAAGTCAATACCTAAGCTATTCAACAGTTAAATCCGCATTTCAATCGGTCCAGTAATGTTACGATATGCGCGAACAGACAGGTATACAGACACCATATTTAAAAATGATTTATAATTTTTATTAATCAGTAGCTTATTTTAAGTTCCCTAGACAATTTTTTATTAATTTTCTGCTTTGTACAGACTTTTTAACTTATTGCTTTATTATAAGTATAGATATAAGATACTCCTATCCTACTAACTGCGCCCCGCAACTTCACCCACGTGCAAACTTAGGCCCTAGCTGGGCGCCCCGCCTCCCACCTCCAGCAATCTTATCTTTGCTACTCCCGTTCATCCCCTTAGAGATGGAATTTAAAAAAAAACCTTCCTTAGTGCACATCTAGGGTACTCAATGAATATTCCCACCAAATTTCAAATTGCTAGGTCCACCGGTTTAGCCTGTGCGTTGTCTGCCAGTCAGTCAGTACGTCCCGGTACTTTTGGTATAGAAAATAAGAGGATAGATAGGTAAGTGGCTCTCTCCGTACTTATCAATTAGAGCAAAAAGGCATGAACGACAGATGGGATGGAAAGGATGGCAGATAGCTATACCTAGTGTACAGTAGTCACAACACAATCTTTGTGTCTCGGAAATTGTCGGCAAGTCGCTGCACAAGGCGCTATTTTTCAGGCGCAATCCCAATGTTGAAGGTGAAAACAGCATTGTATAACTGCCTCAATCGCACTTTTTCGCATCATCTATCTCGCTCTTACTGTATGCTATATTATCCTCACTGCTGTCCCTACGCAATCGTTCACAAAGCCTAACTTCACAACCACAAAGATTCGTTATGACTACTGTTACAAGGTATACATAACACAATGGGCGCATCATCTATCTCGCTCTTACTTTATGCTATATTATCCTCACTGCTGTCAATATGCAATCGTTCACAAAGCCTAACTTCACAACCACAAAGATTCGTTATGACTACTGTTACAAGGTATACATAACACAAAGGGCGCATCATCTATCTCGCTCTTACTTTATGCTATATTATCCTCACTGCTGTCCCTATGCAATCGTTCAAAAAGCCTAACTTCACAACCACAAAGATTCGTTATGACTACTGTTACAAGGTATACATAATACAAGGGGCGCATCATCCATCTCGCTCTTACTTTATGCTATATTATCCTCACTGCTGTCCCTATGCAATCGTTCACAAAGCCTAACTTCACAACCACAAATATTCGTTATGACTACTGTTACAAGGTATACATAACACAAAGGGCCCATCATCCATCTCGCTCTTACTTTATGCTATATTATCCTCACTGCTGTCCCTATGCAATCGTTCACAAAGCCTTACTTCACAACCACAAAGATTCGTTATGACTACTGTTACAAGGTATACCTAACACAAAGGGCGCATCATCTATCTCGCTCTTACTTTATGCTATATTATCCTCACTGCTGTCCCTATGCAATCGTTCACAAAGCCTAACTTTACAACCACAAAGATTCGTTATGACTACTGTTACAAGGTATACCTAACACAAAGGGCGCATCATCTATCTCGCTCTTACTTTATGCTATATTATCCTCACTGCTGTCCCTATGCAATCATTCACAAAGCCTAACTTTACAACCACAAAGATTCGTTATGACTACTGTTACAAGGTATACATAACACAAAGGGCGCATCATCTATCTCGCTCTTACTGTATGCTATATTATCCTCACTGCTGTCCCTATGCAATCGTTCACAAAGCCTAACTTTACAGCCACAAAGATTCGTTATGACTACTGTTACAAGGTATACATAACACAAAGGGCGCATCATCTATCTTGCTCTTACTTTATGCTATATTATCCTCACTGCTGTCCCTATGCAATCGTTCAAAATGCCTAACTTCACAACCACAAAGATTCGTTATGACTACTGTTACAAGGTATACATAACACAAAGGGCGCATCATACATCTCGCTCTTACTTTATGCTATGTTATCCTCACTGCTGTCCCTATGCAATCGTTCACAAAGCCTAACTTTCGAATCCTAGCAAAAAGATTCGTTGTGACTACTGTTACAAGTTATATATATCACAAAAGGGTACGGGGGTGGTGGGAGTTGTGGTGTTTGGAATAGTTAGATTACCTTTTCATCTGCGACGGCGCGCCGGAATAATCTGACACGCTCACCGTGAGCGATCATGTGAGGCGTCTTCTGAACCAATACCTGAAATTTATAGGTATTATACAAACCATTAAAGAAATTTTAGACTTCCGTATGCTATTTTTATTTTTATATTCCAGCGCCGTCAACATCAAAAGTCGTAGAAAATGTCTAAGCGTTCTTTTTACTTACACATGCAAAACAAACATTCAAAATGTTTAACAAGCATGTACAAACTTTTATATTACAAAGCGGTTATATTATGTAATAGTTGTGCCCGCGGCTTAGCCCGCATGGTCATTTATCTGGGTAAAAAATAACCTATGTGTTATTCTAGGACCAAAAGTACATACTTGCCTGTATATAAAGTAAAAATTAAAAAATCGTTCAGCCGTCATATAGTTTTTATCGATTGCTCGACTTCTACTCGTCTGATTGATATACTGAGTACACCAATTTATAAGTTAAATCCTAAGGTATCCAACAGTGAAAACCGCATCGCAATCGATTGAGTAGTTTTTTGTGATGCGTGAACAAACAAACAGACAGAAAGACATTATAAAAAAATAAAAAATTGTTGAAGCTTATTTCAGTTTTTTTTTCTTCGTTGTGCCGAGTTTTTGTTTTAAGTATAGAAATACTATTATCTGTGTATATTTAAGATAGTAGGCATCCTTTTGGACACAATAGATATGGCCCGATCTATAATAATGACATGATGATTTGTCTCAGCGACCTATCCTGTGCTTCGGAGGGCATGTTAAGCTGTCGGTCCCGGCTGTTATTGATTAATAGCAGTCGTTAAGCCATGTCAGAGGCACTCGGGCGGCCTGACAAACTCTGACACCAGAGGCCTGCACTACCTCATTACAACAAACAAACAAGCCCAAATTCACTATCGCCATCTTCATTATCTTCACTTTCATTGCCACAGTCACGATAGTCACTGAAGCAGTTGTGCTACCGACCTAATCCCACACTCATTTATAACCTCCTGCACTGACGTCCCGGCACAGGTGACGTGTACAGGCATTACTGCTCCCACTTCGAATGATATGAACAGAACGCTGGACGCTAACCCCCTCTACTACAGTTACCTGGTGCGGCTTCTTGCCCTTCTCCAGGTCGTGCAGGAACTGCGAGTCGCGGATGTCGCGCGCCAGCCAGTGGTTGTGCTGCGTGTAGCGGCGCCGGCAGTCGCGCCGGTACAGCACCAGCAGCAGCGTGTGCAGCGCGCAGAACAGCTCGTTGGTCGCGATCGACTTCAGCTCTGGGACGATACGTTGTGGGACATTAGGTATAGCGCCCTTGTCCATACAAAAAAAAAACACTTATCTACCCCTAAATATTATCCTATTTAAATACATTTCTTGCATAATGTTGGTTCATTAATTAACTACAATAATACATATTCGTTTTTCGAAATTTTTCAATTACTTTTAAGTAAGAAGTACCTTAACTGCATGGTTTTTGCGCTGAAACTGTGAAAAAGTTTTCTATCAAAAATTGAAACGTAGAAGCGTAGATTGTATTATATTCAAGCGATTGACACTTAATAACAAAAGATTTCCTTTCAATTTAGAGGGTGGAAAGTGCTTTCCCCCAAAATACCAATTCTATAAAAAAACTGTACTCTCTATCGCTCGTATAGGGGATCCGGCGGAGGAGGTGGAGATAGCAATACATTTACTAAATACCTACTTTGCAAAGATCGCGTCAAGCGACTATCCTCTTATGTCCTTGTTCACGCACGGGTGTGCAGGGGTAAAAATTGATATCGTATCTAGTGGTAAGTTCTATAACAGCAAACGTTTTAAATGCCCGCGAGCGCGCCGCGTGTGCCAGCGTGAGCTTGACCGCTACTTACACCGCACCTGCGTTTCGTACGTGAACACTTTCATATTACGTTTAAAGAAACTAGTAGTCTACGATTAATAGTTTCAAGAGTTATAGACCTTTTAAGTTTGACAGTTGTCATCCAAAATGAAGATATCGATGAGATCTATCACTTCTGTAAAGAAAATACTAGTCTAAGTTCAATAGTTGTCATCCAAAACAAAGATATCGATGAGTTCTATCACTTCAGTAAAGAAAATGCTAGCCTAGGATCAATAGTTTCCGAGTTATAACCCCTTTTAAGTTTGACAGGCAAAAACGAAGGTATCGATGATATCTATCACTTCTGTAAAGAAAATGCTAGTCTAGGTTCAATAGTTTCAGAGTTATAGCCCTTTTAAGTTTGACAGCTGTCATCCAAAACAAAGATATCGATGAGTTCTATCAGTTCAGTAAAGAAAATGCTAGCCTAGGATCAATAGTTTCCGAGTTATAACCCCTTTTAAGTTTGACAGCTGTCATCCAAAACGAAGATATTGATGAGATCTTGACAGGTGTTGACGTATGACTTTGATGTTTGACATGTCACTTTGACATCTGTCACCTGTCACTTAGGTACTGAGGGACTATGCCACATGGTTTGTTTCGATATCCACCACTGGGGGACAACGGGAATAGACGAGGCAGATTATATTTTAACCTAGGACCATGAGGAAGCCCTCTGTATTTTGATTAACTTTTGTTTTTTATATATGTCTTAGTCCAAATAAATCCCCCAGGGGATCTTACAGTGATTCTTCTTAGCCAGGGGATCCGTGTGGAGAAATAATCTAAATGAATCCCCCAGGGGATCAATGTTAGGGGAGCCAAGTGGACAGAGGCAAATAAACATACCACACCGCTTTCTTTCTTAAAATCCACTAAATTAGCTTGTCTTAGGGCCGATACGCACGAGCGGTCAACCGCGCGTCAGACACTTTCTTATTTTAATATGCTATCGCTCATAATATATCGTACGTACTAAATCGACTCAAATTCCAGCCGCAGCGGTTAAATATTCCGTTTTATGTGATACGAAAATATTTGGTGGGTTCCCAACGAGTCACACTGTGACAGGATCTGGTGTGACTCGTTGGGAACCCACCCAATATTTGGGTGGGGGTGCCAACGTTTGGGTACTTTACCATAGCTACTTCATCATCAGCCTAAACTAGTCCAGTGCTGGACATAGACCTCTCCTAATGCACGCTACTGAGCTCGGTCTCCAGCTGTCCTCATCCATTCTCTGCCAGCCGCTTTTCGCACGTGGTCACTCCACCTGGCCACAGGGCGTCCTACACTACGTTTGCCTAAACGAGTCGAACTGTCATATTATCTACATAGTTTCTAAATAACTTTGAGTTATATGTTTTATTTGATCAAAAGTATATACTTATGAATACTTACCAAACAACTGACCCATGATAGATTTATAGACGAACATATTGAGAAACAGCGACATGTTCACAAAGTCTTGTAGCTTGAAAGGTTCTTGCTGTTCATACATTTCCATGTCGTCTAATATCCTGCAACAAACATAGGTATGTACAATTAGTTTTCAAACCATTTAGTTTTCCGTTTCATTATATACTACTACCATACCCATTTCCCATTGTACTACCATAAATTAATTATAATTATAATGTAAATGTTTTATTAAAAAATTGGTAATTAAATAGTATCGTATCGTATAAAAATACAGGTATGATAGAAACTGTAAATATACTGAGTTGCCATATCAAGGTTAGTAGTGTTTTATTTTTTCGTAGCAACATCCCTGACGAAGCATACGGAATTTAGACATGACAAGTCCACTGTTGCTGAGCACGCCCTGATTAAAGAGCCGAAGCATTTCTTAAGACTTGACAAGGCTTCCGTACTAGCGAATGAAAGATTTTTCGTGCCGCGGAAAGTACGGGAAGCCATTGAAATCAATCGGCATCCAAACTTCAACAGGGACTGCGGCTGAGTAATACCTTCCACATGGAAACCGGTGCTAAATATAGCTTCCACCGAAGGTGAGCCGTTTCTCCGCGAGGTGGACACTGTCGACAAGTGGTGTGAGGACCCTGCACCTTAGTGTACGCCAGCGACATCAGTGATGATAGTGCGTGCGCGAGTGTGTTTACATCTGGGCTGGGGCTCCCCCCGCCTGCAGCACCTGCGCCGCCAACGCCACTGACGCAACGGGAGACACACGCGGAAATCCGCAGTTCGCGTCGTGCCCTCGGTGCGCAAACTCCTAAACATGGACGTCTTTAACGTCCGAACACCGGTCGAATTTTTCGACGAAATAACTCGTGAGTGACAGTCGTAACATAATATATATCCCTAACGAAATTGGAACCTTCTAAGTTTTGATTTTCAATACTAAAATTGAGTTTAGTACTGGAAAATATTAATAACTAGCTGCGCCCCGAGGTTCTACCCGCGTGGTTGATGATATAAAGCATCTACATACCAAATTTCATCAAAATCCGTTCAGCCTGAAGAAGTAACAAACATATTATACACTCCCTCACAAAGTTGCGCATTAATAATATTAGTGTGATATTCTATGTTGGTTTCTGTAGTAAGCTATCAATGCAAAATTACAAGAAAATCAGTTCAGCCGATTAGGAGTAAAAGCCTAACAAACGCCATTTGACTTTTTATCCTGTAGGATAGAAAGTGAAATGGCGTTTCTGAATAAGAAATCTAAGGGTTGCGACAACAATCGAACCATAGACTAAAGCTATGGATAAGCTATGCTAAGCACAGTTATGGATTTGTTGTTGTTGTCCTGGTCACCCCTGGTATGTGCAATGGTAGCCTAACAGCCTAACGGTTCAATAAGTACAACGATACCGGGTTCGGTCCTGGGCTCCGGACCAATGTATTTTAATTTATGTGAGGTTTTCCATCGCTCCGTGCTTCGGAAGGCACGTTAAGCTGTCGGTCCCTGCTGTTAATGATTAATAGCAGTTGTTAAGAAAGATGAGAGGCCCATGGCCATGTCAGAGGCTCTCGGGCGGCCTGGCAAACTCTGATACCAGAGGCCAGCACTACCTTCATAGATAGATAAACGCTTTATTGAGCACCAAAGAAAACAAACACAAGAATATACATTTAACTTAAACCGAGTACAATGGGTGGTCTTATCGCTTAAAGCGATGTCATCCACACAACCTTTGAATGGAGAGGATCACATTAAGTAACATACGACAAACAAACAATTAACTTAATTAATTTAGATAGTGAATTCAGTTTATTGATACTTACGTAACATAATGCGTCATGCAGTCAGCGAAGAGTATCAGCATCTGGAACTCCGGCGCTGATGTCTTCGTGTTGACAGCCAACAGGTCGAGGAACGACTTCAAGCCACAGTTCGGTCCCAGCGTGCACAGGAACTGCCACAGCGAGTGAAGGATTTCGTCTTGATTGCACAACCCTGGCGAGTAAATGTTCATTAATAAGCTAAATAATAATTAATAATAATATGGTGTTTGCAACTATGAATCACTTGCATCCCTCTAAAATGGTCGAGGGGGTGATGGCTAGTACATAAGTCATTCTGGTAAACAGATGCTGTTTGTGCAGCTTGGTTTCTTGTTAGTCATTTGCTTTTTAATTAATTTTTCACAGGTCAGATAGTTTGATGATTGTGGGACATCTCATTGTCACTTTTGTTTTATATTGTATTATTATACTCGTACTTATTTATATTTTTTCAAAAGATAGAAAAAATATAAAGAATTATCAAAAATATCAAAAATTCTCAAACGGGCGCATTTCCAAAGCACTGGTAGAGTCAGAAGGGTATTTCCTTTTCCAGTGTGAGATTTAACTCTGTCGGCACAAGAAAGGGTTTCCTTTTCAAACTCAAAGCACTAATTTTAACTATTTATCTCCTTGTTCATGACTTGTTAATTTTGACTCGTAAAAGTGCTATTATTATTTTTCCTACTCACAATAATATACTTCGAATAAAAATTATGTGGATAGGTACTGTTATTTATTGAATAACAAGTCAGAAATTATCTGGTTTTATTCCTAAAAATATACAAGTTCTAAGATCTCACCCGTTAATATATCTAGTTTGACTTGCGTCATGGTGAGCAAAGCTGTGTGGTACATGGAACATATCAGCGCCGCCTTGGTACAGTCTGGAGATCCTAGCTTCCTGAAGTTCTTGTTGGCGTTCGACCTGGAACGAAGCAAACATGAGTTAGGGCCAAAGATCTCATTAAAGTCAGTGTTTATTGTAAATAGGCAACATAAAAGCATTTTTACAAGTGAAAACTTAACATCTCATGAACAAAGAGAAAATTATAAATTATTATAAATAGATCAAATCACTAAAATAAGGTAAACTAAGTAAATATGCATTGAGTTTGAAATGGAAATTTCCCTTTCATGTGCCGACTCAGAGTTGAATCTCGCACTGGAAAAGGAAATACCCTTCTGACTCTACCGGTGCTTCGGAAATACACCCGTTACAGAAGAGAGCACCAAGAAACTCTATGGGGATGATCAGGTACAAGCTCCTCGGGCGTGGACCGCACTAAATTAGGTGCAAAGCATATAATTGGCTTCATCATCATCATCATCATGTCAGCCTTTAGAAGTCCACTGCTGAACATAAGCCTCCCCCAAAGAGCGCCATGACGAGCGATCTTGTGCCACCTCCATCCACCGAATGCTTGCGATGGCTACAATGTCGTCGGTCCATCGTATCTCCCTACACTTCGCTTGCTTATTCGTGGTCACTATTCGAGAACCTTTATTCCCCAGCAGTCGTCGGTTCTGCGAACTATGAGCCCATTGCCACTTCAACTTGCAAACTCTGAGAGCTATGTCGGTAACCTTGGTTTTTCTACGGATTTCGTCGTTCGGATTCTATCACTAGTAGTAGTGAAACACCGAGCATAGCTCTCTCCATTGCACGCTACGCGACTTTGAGCTTGTGTATGAGACCAATAGTAAGCGACCACGTCTCAGTGCCGTAAGTCAACACGCACTGATTATAAACTTTCGTCTTGAGGCTCGGCGGTATCAGCGACGGAAAGATATGAGGAAATTTTCCGAACGCTGCCCATCCGAGTTGGATTCTTCGGTTGACCTCTTTGTCGAAGTTGGATCTACCTAGTTGGATCGTCTGACCTAAGTAGACATAGTGATCAACAGCTTCGATAATATTGTTCCCAACATAAACCGGCATGGGCATATGACATGATGTTCGTCTTACCCATGTTCATTTTAAGACCCACCTGTTGGGAAACAATATTGAGGTCACTGAACATTGTGCTTATGTCTTCCAGGGTTTCTGCCATGATGACTATATCATCAGCAAATCAACGGTGAGTGATGCATTTGCCATTGATGTTAACACCATATCCGTTCCAGTTCAGAAGCTTGAATATATCTTCCAGTGCAGAGGTGAACAGTTTCGGAGGAATAACGTCTCCCTGTCTCACCCCATTTTGCAACTCGATAGAATTCGTGCTCTGATCTTGGAGACGGACAGTCATGGTGGCCTTGATGTACAAACATTTCAACACTTCGATATAACGGTAGTCTATCTGGCATCCCTGTAATGACTGTACCACTGCCCAGGTCTCGACTGAAACAAAGGCTTTCTCTAGTCCACAAACACTAAACATAGTGGCCGATTATACTCTTCGGTCTTCTGTATAATCTGCCGGAGCGTATGGATGTGGTCTACGGTGCTAAAGCCTTTCCAGAATCCAGCTTGTTCGGGAGGCTGAAAGACTTCCAACCTACGAGCGAGACGGTTTATAACTAATCTCGAAAACAGCTTATAGACGTGGCGAAATAGGCCTATATTTCTTCAAGAGGGTGTTATCACCTTTATTAAAGAACAACACCACTACGCTCTTGTGCCACGCCTCTGGCGTAGTACCCTCGAGGATGACGGATTTAAACAGAACGGAGCTTCTGAAGGACTTTAAGTACCAGTGTTCCACCCGCTTTCAGTAGCTCTGTCTTTATTCCGTCTTTCCCTGGTGCATTGTTGCTCTTAAGCTGTTTGAGAGCCATTCTGATCTCGTATAGGCTGACGTCCGGAATATCTTCGGTATAATGTCGGGTCAAACGGGCTCGTGCATCGCTAGTTGTGCTAGGAGGACTACGCGATGAGTTGTATATTCGCCCATAGAACTTTGAATTATTAATCCAATGAAGACAACAGCCTCGCCTCGTTCTGCCATAAGTTTGAGTGTATGCTGAGAGAGTTTCTGAATTCTATTTTTGCAGTGGGTCTTAAAGAACTCCGACCCGACCGCGTGAACAATTTCCACCCGCCTGTTGTTTAGTTCGTCCACTGTATCGCATTCGGAAGGGATTTGGAAGCGATTTTGGAGATCCAACTGAAAACTCTCGGGGTTATGGAGTTGGGCAGGACTTGGGCTAAGTCAACCTTATTCACAATCGGAGCGGCGTTTGTGTAGTACCTATTAGAAGTGCAAATTACGCGCTACAGTCTGCGAATCGTATGTCTCTCTGTATTTGTTGTTGTTGTTGCACAAGAAGTACAACAGTGGAAATTAGCTGTGTGGGGGTGTTTTCCTGTAGTTGTATCCAGTTCAGTTTTTGTTTACGTGATATTAAAGAGTGCCTTATCTTCCACCTTTTAACTGTATCTGTGGTTAGGGCAGTAAGACACTCAAAATAACAGTAGCTAAAGAAGATAATGTCGAAAATGGTACACACAGCCCCTACACAGAGAGCGGCAGAGTGGTGTTGTAAGTTTCTCGATGGGGACTGTTTTGTTTACAAAACCAAACGCGGGTAGTCGAAAACAACGGCCGCCGTTCACTAAGCCGGTACCCGCATTCTCCAGTCTTCTCACGACCACGGTCAATGCAGCACGATTGTCGGAACGTCATGGTTAGTCAAAATTATAGTTTTATTTTAATTTAAGCGCGAATTAACCCGCTTTAATCTTATCCTTACTAATATTATAAAAGCGAAAGTAACTCGTAAGTAACTGTATGTTCGTTACCTTTCACGATTAAAAAGCTGAACCGATCTTGATGAAATTTAGTATGGAGATAGTTTGAAGGAAATAAGGGGAAGGACCAGGAATACTTTTTAACGCGATTAACTCCGTTACTAGCTAGTGAAATTATAAACACGAATTCAAAACGCGAAAGTTTTAACCAGAGAGGTCGGCTGAAGGTCGGGTGAAGCTTCTTCCTTCAGCAATAGCAATGGGACGTACCTATTAGTCCTTGCCTCTATGGCGCGCCGTATGAAGGCAGCGGGGTTGTTGCTCACCGGCGTAGATGGCTGCGAGGGCCCCGCGCCCTCCTCCGCCACGCCACCGTCCACCATCTCCTTCAGCGGCTGCGCCAGCAGCTTCTTTAGTAAGGGGGCCCCCCATAGAAGGGACAGTTGAATGCGGAGATTACCTACAGGCGAAACAATTCGAGCGGTTCGTTTTAATGTCCGAGTAAAGTTCCGGTTAACCTATTGATAATTGCTAACAAGACAAAAGTTCAAATACTAAATCCCGACTACGGTCGGATAAAAAATAGCCTATGACACTCTTGCAATGAAGACGAATAGATTGATACCTCGAATCGCTTGCCAAAATCGGAGCAAGTTTTTAGTTTGAACACATAACCCATGCTTTGCACACCGTAGTTGGGTAAAAAAATACCTTAAAAAAACCTTACCTTTAAAATGCTTTATACCTGAAGACGAATCGATTGACTTGTCAAAATCGGACCAATAGGGACGACGCTCTGGTGGAACTTCCTAATACAAACATACTTACATAGACTGTTAGACTCATTACCCTTCTTTTGCTTCGCCATACTCGGGTAAAAAAGCACTGTGCTTGCGTTTCGCAATTACTAAAAAGGTCTAAAGACATTGGGTAAAGATTAGACGTCAGATAAGTGGCAGGTAAAAAGTTGAGTGTGATGTAGAGCATCAAGAAATGGAACTACGATAGAGTAGATTTCAAAGCCTGACGCATCGACGTGAGGTCGAAAGCCTTCCGTTATTCTACAGATTGCATTATGGATAGTGTGCACAAGAACTGCACAATGTGAGTCCCCCATCATCACCGTACGACTAGACGATCGACAAAGCGCCACGCTTTTATGTTTGAAATACCTCGCACAAGAACGAAGCGTTACGCTTCTTCATTTATTATAAGAACTGCAAAGGGGTGGACTGCCTTCGTCAGTGTTTCCGGTAAATTATAACCCAGGTGTGTTCAAGTCAAGAGTGAATAGGTATCTACTAGGCAAGCGTGCTACACCTTCGACCACATCATCGCTTTCCATCAGGTGAGATCGTGGTCAATTGAACTGGTGTTATGAACATTACCAGACTTATAAACTGTTTGGTCAGAGATTTTCAAATGTTGAACTGAAGTAACTTGTTATTTATTACGTATCCATTTATACTTATATTAAAGCACTAAGTACCAAAAAGCAGGTGAAAAGATAATTTAAAAAAAAATGCTTAGGTGTCTAGGGGACTCAAAATAAGGTACTGAATAAGAATATAACATTTTTTAAATCGTGTCTGTGTTTCTCTATTCGCGCATCACTTAAAAAACTGGATCGAATGCGATTTACACTATTGGATAGTTTGGTTGGTTTCGAGTAAAAACTGGTGTGATTGGTATTTCAATCCGATGAGTAATGCCAAGCAAACGATAAAAAACTATTTGACGGCTGAACGAAATTTAGATTTTTGTACTTTATAGGGACTTTTGCTCATGGCACACATAGGCAAGACACCAAGACACTACCTAGCGGTCAAAGCCGCGGGTACAGCTAGTTTTGAAATAAAACACAAGGCACTTACTCATTGCAGGCGGCAGATACGCGTCGAAGTTCTGAGAGAACCAGCCGAGGATAGGATGCCAGTTGCTGAGGTTGCCCTTCTTGCACACCACGTACTGCTGGCACGAGTCCAGGAATCGACTTACCACCAACTGTGCCCGAGCAATACATTGCTTAACATAACAATCTACTTAATCTACATAATTGACCCTACCAGGCAACCCTCGGCATGCCTGGTGGGTCTGTCAGACCCACCCTGACACATAAACCATTGTACTTCATTCAAATTTGAATTTGAGGTATGACACGGTGTGCCTTTTAATTTACCAGCGCAGAGCCCAACCAATTTTTGTTAAAAGTGATGAAGACTGATTATTTTATTATTATTCATAAGTGTATGAAAGTGCCTTACGTTTCCTAAAGGCTTAGTGAGATCTCTTTAGTTTTAATTTAAAAAATATAGTTTAGGATAAAAATTGTTGATTTCTAAATATTTTTCATTTCAGTCCTTACTATATATATATATATATATATATATATATATATATATGCATAATTATTAGCACATTTAGACACCTTATTTAACATAAATTATATGCAAAATAGCAAGGTTGAAATCCGGGTTTGACAGACCCAACAGGCATACAGCATACAGTGTAAATTTTTGCCACCAGGCAAACAGTGTAACTTTTTGCCACCAGGCGTGCCGAGGGTTAACGGTCCACAGAAACGGGCTAGATTTTCAGAAAGTATTGCCGCAATTTTGAGTGGCTTAAACTTCGATGAAAGAAACAA
This sequence comes from Alsophila aescularia, assembly GCA_946251855.1. Classification (NCBI taxonomy): domain Eukaryota; kingdom Metazoa; phylum Arthropoda; class Insecta; order Lepidoptera; family Geometridae; genus Alsophila; species Alsophila aescularia. The sequence goes on from OX276376.1 coordinate 41,617,746, forward strand.
ATAAGGATTCACTAAGTTCACCCGATTCGTGTTCCACCAAAACTCCGCGCATGGCCCGCTTATAGTGGAGACGGCTTCTTTAATTGGCAAATAGGTAACTAAACTTAATCATCATAAAGAGTAAAAAGTCGCTATCCATAGTTTTGAGTCGGGGCGCACACGCGCGGTGACACACGCTTGTGTGCGTAACACTTAAATGTTTGCGTGGAACGAACAGGCAAGCGATACGCGTTAATGCGTGTTGAAAAAGGATGGCACAATATCGCGTGTGATCTTTTGATGACGAACTGTGATGAACGATTTGTACCACGCGACACGCACACCACAAATAGTCGCGTGATCGCATTTTGAATAATAGTAAGTATTAAGTGCTTGATCTTTATTTGTTTCTTTCATCGAATGGCTTAAAGTCCTCAGTAACAATATTAGGGAACTCTGCATAGTCTATTGCACTGGTTATACAATTTCGCCAATAACTGCCGAAAAACTAGCACGTTTCTGTGAGTAGGTGTGCTACGATATGTTTGTTACGATAACTTTAGAAACGATTGATCCGATCTTCGTGAATTTTTTAACAGTAGACATTTTTACATAAGCCTAATCGATCGGTAGGATTATTGATATAGGGGCAGAAAATTCCAGAAACAGGTCAATCAGTAGACTGTCTTAAGCGTGAATAGCTTTGCTTGTACATAACAAAACAATTTTATTCTTTAATGTTATGCTTTGTGGGTTTCTTGGTCCAGTTCCGCAATCCCACTTACCACAAACAAAGGGTAGTAAGTGTCCGCCTTAGCGTGGTCCCGTTCTAAATGCGCCAACTGTATCACATTGGCGAGCAGACACAGCGCATAGTTCCCTTCCAAAGTGTTAAAAACGATGCGCATGTTCTGGTCTGTGCTGAGAAACTCCACGCATCTGTCGAACATCGCGTGAGAGCGGAACACTGCTACTGACTGAAACAACAAATGAGACACAATTTCAGATTGATTTTGTGAGAATCTTTACTGTACTAGTGGCTCTGTGAACTGTAGACCTCGGGCGTACAAACTTTTTTGCAATCTAGCGGTGCACAGTAGCGCCGCGCCATCTTGTTACGTTATTGTAAAACTAACATTAATAACCAAGGTGCTCCATCAATCCCTACCTAGTGGGTAAAGAGGGATGATTCCACTGGAAGAAACCTAAAAAACCAGAAGAAACCAATCAGAAATTCCCGACGACAAAAAAAACTAAAAATTCGTTTAACCTGTATACGAGTACTAAGTTTCGTCTAGATCGGTTGAGAAATGCGACCTGTAGAGGACAGCAGAGATCCAACCGGACAGACAGACAACCGGACATACGCAAGCATTTTTGCCCAAGCTGAAACGGAGACGCTTCGCTCGCGCTTTACGCACGCTCGGTCAAATAAGGTCAGTCCCAAAATCAGCAAAAAGACGAATAGCAAAACTTCGAGAACGATGTAATGAAACAACTTTATGCGAACCAAAAAATAACTGTGGATAGAAAAGTTATACTACCTAAATAAATAACCAAACAAAATTTTCAGAAATGGCTAGGTATGCTTAGAAAAAAAATCACAAACTACCTCATGTAAATACATTTTTGCTTCGCTGTTCTCGTTATTTTCAGCGACAGTGCCTTCTTTTTTTATATAAATATTGAGCTACCCTATTAAATTAAACAAATAACCGAACACTTTTTTTAATTGAGTTTTATATATTGAGATATCGATAGAAAAGCACAAAATGTATCTAAAATCGACTCGGGCAAGCATAGGCGACCGGTCTTTCTTAAGACCAGGCTCTGCTTTTTAAGGGGGTTTTCCATAAATATGCTGGGTCAACCACAAACCTGATAAATGTGAAACTTAACATATATGTTTTTGAGATCTTTGTCTCTCTAAGACTAAGACAAACACATGATTAACAGAATTTCATTCGATACATTTTCTTATCAAAAATTACGTTATTTTCGGTAATATTTACATTTTTCTACTCAACGGCTTAAGTTTTATAATGTGTGTTCAAACAGCACTCGCGATATTCAACCTTGTTACGCAGGCACTTCAGTGCTTATTGCGGGTAGCGGGTGGCAGAGTGTAGGGGAGCTGGCAAGGGAGTGGGGATTGAGAAAATGGCCTTAATGGCGAAAAATTAAGAAAGACCGGTTAAGTGCGTGAGGTACGCTCGCGTTCAGGATTCCATACTTAAATTAGTAAAGAATACGGAAACCCCAACTGCGAACAAAATTACTGAATACGAGCTGACCGCCCGCAAAACTAATCATACTAATATTAAAGTTTGTAAGTATGTAAGGGGTAATGGTGGTATGTGTGTATATATGTTTTTTAGTTCTTCACGCTTAAACGGCTGAACGGGATTGAATTAAATTTGGTACAGAGGTAGCTTATAACCTGGTTTAACACATAGGCTACTTTTTATCCCGGAAATATGCGTGGTTCCTGAGGGACGCGTGTGAAACTGCGGGGCGCAGTTAGAATTTCTTTTAATTTCTTACTTGGCATTCGTTTGACCACGATCTCACCTGATTGAAAGCGATGATGCAGTCGAAGGTGTAGCACGCTTGCCTAGTAGATACCTATTCACTATTGACTTGAACACACCGGGGTTATATTTTACCGGAAACACTGACGAGGGCAGTTTTTTTTTTTAACTTTTACTAGCATATTTTATTTTACTTTACTTTAACAGTTGCAATTGCACAATTAGACTATAGTATTTACATTAACTTGAATAATCAAAAATTAAAAATTTAATAAGCATCTTTAAAAAAAAACTACAGTTTAGTTATAACAATTATATATTTTTGAAATGGTCTTTAAATACCTGTATTTTGACAACTCACTCGATCATCATCATCATCATCATCATCAGCCTATATCTGTCCACTGCTGGACGTAGGCCTCTCCTAATGCACGCAACTCACTCGATAGGTTTTGGTAATTTTTTGTTCCGTCGGAAATACAATATGGCATTTGTAAGCCGCCATATTGGTTTTCTTGATACTCGTATATCCTATAACACTCTCGTGATCAAGACGAATCCAATGATACCTTATTTATCAGAGTCCATCAAGCCGTTTAGGCTGTCAGACGCGCCTAAGAAACGTACAAACATACATACAACCTAAACACATACCCTCAGTCGGGTAAAAACTTCAGGTGGGAATTAGATTGGGGTAGAAGTGTTACGAGACAATATCATAACACCTATTTTGCTTGTATGTTATTATTTACTTTTGTTTTGAATTAATAATTACGAATTTTGCGTTGTTGAAATATTCGGTGAAAGTTTTAATACTATACCAGACGATTCTACTTTTTGCTATTTATGTAATAAAACTAGCTGATGTCCGCGGCTTAGCACGCGTGGTCATTTCTGTAGGTTAAAAGTACTCTTTGTGCTATTCCAGGACCTAAAATACCAATATACCAACATTTGATCAAAATTCCTTCAGCCGTCAAAAATATTTTTATCGATTGCTCGGCTTCTACTCTTCGGATTGAGATATAAAGTACCCCAGATTTTAAGTCAAAACATAAGCTATCCAACAGTGAAAACCGCATCTCAATCGGTCCAGTATTACGTGATGCGCGAACAAACATACAGACAGACAAACAGACAGACACGATTTTTTTAAATGTTATATTTTTGTTCAGTAGCTTATTTTATGGCTTTGCCCGTGTGGCCATTTTTATGGGATAAAAGGATCCTATGTGTTATTCCAGAATCAAAAGTACCACTATCATAAAACTTCGTTCAGACGTCAAATGGTTTTTTATCGATTGCTCGACTTCTACTCGTCGGATTGAGATACCAAGTAGGTACACCAGTTTTTAAGTCAAACTATAAGTTATCTAACAATGTAAAACCGCATCGCAATTGGTCCAACAGTGTTTACTTGATGCGCGTACAAACAAACAGACACCATTAATTCTAAATATACTTATATTTTCCACTAGTCTCTTATATACTACTTAACATTTGTAGTAAAATGACTACAAAGAATCATGTTGTTGTTCCGGTAGAATCATGGTAAGGAAAACAAAATCTTCCTTTAAATATTCCTACAGTAGTCATTAATCTAGATTTGGAATCGTTAAGAAAATGCTTATCAATGACTTATCCACTTACACAATATGATAGTCAATTATCTCCTGCTATAAAAGCATACTTTGTATGAACAATACTGCAATTTGGTATGAGTGGTTCATGTAATTAGTCATATTTAAAGTGTGACGTCATCTCGTTGTGAACGCTCAACACAATAATACTATGCAAAAGTCAATGTAAGTTATTGTTGTATCATTTATTAAGTCTGTTCTTTTGTATTAGGATACTCCTAATACAAAATACAGGATGGATTTTTGAGACGGGACAGTAAGGGCAGGTACCTTAACCATTATAGTTACAGGAAAACGTTACTAGGAGACCATCCATAACTTTTTGAAATATTCTGAACTGCATTCACAGATTTTGGAAAAAATTATCAGTCTGCAAGAATATGGTAATTTTATACAAAATCTTTTTTTTGATGCCAATCGATTCTGTTCTTCTGCCATCTGTTTCTTATAGGGATCAAGTCTCTACTGGGCCGACTGAGGTTTGAGTACTAGAAAGTGCCTATTGTTACGCCGGTCGATTCTTAGAAAAACAGTAGGTACTAAAATGACGCAATACCTACATTTAAAGGAACATTCTGGAACACACTAGTAGAGCGTAGGTACCTACAAAAGTTTCCAGAGCGCGCGGTAGGCATATACCTACGGGCGCGGCGACATCAAAGGTGCCGCCGGCCTTAAGTACCTACAGGCGCGGCGCGGCGCGGCAACTCAAAGGCGCCGCCGACCTTGAAAGTTCAAATACCTACCGACTACTGTTAGTACATACGAGTAGTAACGAGTACCTTCTCGAAACGCCCGTTGCGGTATAAATAGAGCGCGCATCGACTGCCTGGGACAGTACTGATTTGGCTGACGAAACGAAACGATCATAGCGATACGAAGCGATTATTCAGTGATAATTAATTAGTGTGTACAGTCAAGTTAAAGAGTGTTTGAGCGTTATTTGTTGGATTCATTTCTTTTTGTGGTTTTTCGAATAAAGGTGTTAATTTTTGGTGTAATTAGCGTACAATTATTTTATCCGAACCCCAGCTCGTAACACTATTAAGTACAATATACTACATATCTTCAAAATTAGTTCAGCTGTCAAATAATTTTAATCGATTGCTCGGCAATCATTGGATTAAGATACCAAGTACCCCAGTCTTTACTTTCACTGGTTTTTTTTTACGGTTTTCACTGTTGGATACCCTAAGCTATCCAACAGTGAAATCCGCGTAGCCATCAGTCCAGTAGTTTTTACGTAATGCGCGAACAAACATACAGACAAACAGGCAGACAAGATTTAAAAAAATGTTATATTCTTCTTCAGTAGCTTATTTTAAGTACCCTAGATCATATTTTTTTTTACTTTTTCTTTCTTATTGCTTTATTATAAGTGTAGATTATATGCTTCTGTGACATTTTTATGGGCATGCATACCACTTACTATCAGGTGAAATACCACCTTGATTTATCACTTATATTAGAGATATACAAAAAAACCGTTAGTAATTCTCACCTCAGGCGATATCTGCTGCATGTGGAACACCAACGTGGGCACTGAGAGGATCTGTATGATGTACATGGTGAGGAGCTTCTCCGAGAACTGCGCTGAGACAAGCGGCCGGAGGGAGAGCGTCACTATGGCAGTCAGGGAAATGTTCTTCAGGAACACTTTCTCACGGCACAGACCTCGCAGAAGGAGAGACTGGAAATAGTGAATTTGATTATTTGAATGATTAGTTTTGAATACCCTGCACTATGGGTACTATACAACGGATAAACATACTCAGATACCATCCGTGACTCAGAAACAAACATTTCTGCTCATCACACAAATGATTGAACCTTATGGGATTTGAACCCACGGCCGTTAACGAGCGATATTACCAGACCCACAGAGCAGTTATTGTCGAAAGTAAGAAGTGAAGCAATAATAAAGTTCTAGTGTTTTTATCTATAGGTTTGTTAATGCTAACAGAGCAGTATATTTGCAGTTTGTTTAAGCACACAAAAAACTTCTAAACACTCAAAAAAAATTAAAACTTTTTAAATTTAAAACTTTCACAACTTCAAAGAACATATAAGCCCAACACGAACAAATAAGAAAGTCTAAAGAAACTGAACTTTACTTTGAATATTTTTGAGTACAATTATTTTATGTTGGCCCTTTTTATTTCACAAGTTTTTGATTGTTGCAAGCATTGAGCTAATGGTTCCATGTCAAATAATTTGCATCAAAACTGCTTTCAATTGTTGCTTGTTTACTTGTCTTAAGAGGTAGTGGTGGCCTCTGGTGATAGTTTATATGGCGTCTGACATGGTTTAATGATGCATGTCTTTTCGTTTGTTACTTTGTTTGTGTGATTGTTTATGCATCACATAAAAACTACTGGACAGATTGCGATGTGGTTTTCACTGTTGGATAGCTTAGAGTTTGACTTAAAAACTGGGGTACTTGGTATCTTAATCCGATGATTAGATACCGAGCAATAAAAAACTATTTGACGACACAACAAATTTTGAAGAAATGTACCATATTGTACATGATTGTTAGTTTTGATCCTGGAATAACACGTATGGGCTACTTTTAAATGAATTGACCACGCGGGCAAAGCCGCGGGCACAACTAGTTAATCCATAAAAGCTGGGTTCTACAGCTTAACATGCACTCCAAAGCATGGAGGAATGGAAATCTTGGTGAGTGGGATGAATATCTTAAGTAAATTATTATTATTATTGGTAGTTGAGAATTTCATGTGCTCATTTAGAAAACTTAATAGTACAAAATCGTTGAGTGTAGTAAGTAACAAGTGCTACTATAAATTATATATATAGAACATATATATAAAGAATGCATGAACAAAGTAACTTTGCCTTAATAGACAGTACAGTTTGCTTATTTACTTACATGAATAGCTCATTTACCTTTAGTGTTAAATAGTATCCTTTATGAAAGAGAGAGCCCATGATATTAGCGCACAGCTGCGTCATACCACCGCGCAGTTTCTCAAAGTTCTTTAGCCTCGTGAGTGCCCATGTGTTGGTGGCTGTGAACTCCACGAGGGTGTGAAGATTGATTAGGATACTTTGCATATCTACGGGCGACTCTGGCTTCAGCTCCTCTAGGTATAAGCAGCATTTGTACAGGAGGTCCTTTATGTGGGCTATCCATCGAAGACTGTAACAACGTAATGAAGTTCCTCAGAAACAGGCAAGTTTTTTGGCAGAGTGTACCCCAACATTGTAGCTATATGTTGCAGTAGCTTTTTGCATAGGTGTACAATCTAGCCCGTTTTTGAGAGGCATAAGTTAAGAATTTTTGGATTGGTGTACAATTTAGTCCGTTTTTGAGAGGCATAAGTTAAGAATTTAAATTATTAGCAATTCTTATGTAATCCTGTGAGGGTAGGTAGGAAAAGTAATAGCAGTCAACCTTTACTATGATGTATTCATTAAGTTTTTCTGAAGGTATTCTAGAGAAATTACTGGGCATAATGAGACTTTAAAAGTAACGCATGTCTCAGTGTGTTGAGCTCAATGCAATTGATATAGGCAGGCATGGTGTTTACCAATAGGAGAATGACTGTTCACCTCTTCCAAGAAATTGTTTAAATACCAGGTCACCCTCTGTATTGATGCCTACATGTCTGAACTAGCAAGTTCATATAGAGAGCTACTCTACCTTCTCTGTGATCTAGTGGCTTTCCACAGTTCTTCAAAAGGACATATCAGATGGACAAAATAGGATCAGTGGTTCGACTTAATTGTTTTAACTATTGTAATTTAAAATGTTCTCATTGCATATCTTATCACCACAGGACCTATTCAGACTATGCACATAACTTATCAGCAGCTATGATAATGTTTGAATGCAACATCCTGCCCCTTGCTGTCTATCTAATGGGCAGATAAAGCTCTATTGTAGAATTGTGAGCTAAATCAGGATAAATGAGGCATTGTTTCATGTTGTACTTTTAACAAGAATGAAAAGGCCATAAAACTTTTGTGGCATACTTGCAAGTGAAAAATACGCACCTAACCTAAATAAATTGATAGAGGACTTCAATACAAACAAAAAAACACGATGTAAGTTCAAAAACTTAAACCCGACTAGACTGGTAAAAAATAGCCTATGACACTCTTGCAATGAAGACAACTCGATTGATACCTCGCTTATCAAAATCGGACCAAGTCTTTAGTTTGAACACACTCTTCCATTGCCTTGCAGTAGTAGGGTAAAAAAAAAAACTTGTGACACTCTATTCATGATGAATCAATTGATACCACCCTTGTCAAAATCAAACCAATAGGGGCGATCCTATGGTGGAACATCTGCATAACATACATAGATACATACATACATACATACTGTTAAATTCATTACCCTTCCCTTGCTTTGCTGTAGTCAGGTAATAATATCACACTAGTATACTAAAGTGTTGCGTTTTTAAGATGTAGGAGCTATAAGATAATGTATGTAGTCATATGAAGGATTTGGTAAGAAAAAAATTCTACAAAAATCATCATAAGCTTTAGTTTAAGTTAGTTTAGGTTAAGCAATGTGGTAGAAGTGGGGCTTTTCAACATTTCTAGAAATACAGCACAGCCTCGATAAACTGAACCCCGTTGACCCAAACACCTCTATAATCCGAATGCCCCAGCCCTTACCACAACCTGCACTCGTCAGATGCTTGCCGCGCATTGCATTGGTATCACACATACATATTTTCATTAGTCCGTGTAGCAGTTGCAGTATTTTATGGATTTTATGTAATGACTTCAAAATCAAAGAAAAGAAAAAATGTGACATTAAAACTATTTCTCAGATATGCAACAAACTACAATATTTAAAAAGTGTGAGCAAGTGTATAAGTTAAGTATTTGATTGAAAATACATACACAAAAATCTTTATATAATTCAAAAAATGTCTTATTATTGATTTCTCCATACTATAATCCAAAGGGGGTAATTTTCGGGTGTTCGGACTATAGAGACTCTACTATAGTAGGTAATTTAAACTGTTAAATTGAACAACATTAAACTGAAGTTAGATTTTTGTGTGTACTCTAATCATCTACTTAACTACATAAATAGTAAAGTAATAGTTACCTACCTATATTCTTTATTCAAGAACACTCCAACATAAGAAAGTTTCACAGACTCTGAGTGGAGGCTCTGCACTATGTATTTGCATAGTTTCTCAAATCTCTTCCTGTCCCGCTGCTGTTTAAAAATAAGGAAGAATTGGCATGTGACTTTGTAGACTTCCAGTGCTGGGACAAGTTCCGACGCCTGAGTTGGCTCATCTTGAGAGCTTTGTGTGTTCGCTTCAGGCAGAATGTTGTCAAAATCATTTCTAAAAAGATATATTACATATAGGGTCATTACAACTACATTGTTGATAATGAGGTACGACTTCGGAAGCTTGACCCTCGATTTTAGGGGGGGGGGGGAAGGGGGGGGACGTGTAGGGGGAGGGAATACAACCCTCCCTGAGAGTGGGGGGGACTTTTTACACTTGCTTATAATTGGTATCATATATTTGGACGTTTTTGCGACGCCTTAACCTTCGGAGGGTTCCTCACAATCCCCCCTGAGTGGGGGGGGGGGCCGAACTCCCCCCCCTCTCTGAGATATGAATTATTGAAATGTTTTATGCAATTTTTTCTTATGTTTGGACATATTCGCCGCTCCGTGCACTGTGGGGGTGAATATATAGAATTGATGGGCACAAGTAGGGGTGGGGGGAGGTGGAGGGCTATGTAGTCACGTTCTAACCTAACCTACCTAGTCTTTAGGGCCATACATAACATCTTCACTTTATATTTTTCAGAAAGCAAAATAAAAAAAAGCAAGGCAAGATCTAGCCAGCCCACTCTCAGGGGGGGGGGTTGTACTCCCTCATCCCTACCCGTTCCCCCCTCCCCCACCCCAAAATTTTAGGTCATAAAATATAACAAATAAAATATATAAAACAAATCATATCTCAAAGGGGGGGTGAGATATCGTGGGTCAAGCTTCCGAAGTTGTGCCGATAATGAATCTGTAGACCAAATTTATTGATAAAAGCTATCAAATTACATCAAATGATTTAGTCAAGATCAATATATGGACAGTCTACTACAAAGTAAGTATACAAGTCACTTACAAAATGCGAGTGAGGAATTTCTGCCGAGCGACGAAGCCCCTTACGACTGCCTGTATTATAACGGCAGATTGATCTCGTTTCTTTTCCAAGGCGCGCTCTTCCCGTGCCGCCTTTGTCTGCTCCAGAAACGTATCTTTACTAGATTTACCGAACATTTCACCTACTGCCACACGCAACAAGAATTACCGCTTTGTTTTGCTTTTGCTTTCGATCTGTCAGGCGGGAGTCGGGACTTATGTTATGCCCCGCTAAATCGGTGGCTAAGCGAAACACTATCAACTGGATTGCATTGTTTTAGGCAAGAAACACTGCTAAATATAAAAATCACTTCAAATCATGATTACAGCTATGGGTTTAGCTAATAATTTTTACGAAATTTTTATTAAATTTCGATGAAACCCATCAAAAAACTACACTGACATTTTAAAAATATGTTGCCATTAACAAAAGGAAAGGAATAAATAATAATTAAAATATGTACCACAGATTAAGTATCAGAATTCTGATACTTAATCTTTGGACATTTGTGGGCGAAATTAGCGTTCTGAACGTTTTCGATCACCGTTCGTTTTGCATGTTTCGATGACATGTTGACATAGGAAGATCGTCTTTATTCCGTCAGAAATAGGGTCGTTTTTCATTCGGTTTGGAAAGGATCGGTAGTGTCAAAAGCGAGCATTGGTCGTGGTCCACCTGCTCAGTTCACCTGGGTGGACCACAGGCACTTTTTCTTGCCCATGGTTCCCTTACGATGAATAAGAGTAATTTAAGTTGCAAAAATGTTCAAAGAAAACGGCTTGCTAAATATGTACTTTTCGAAACTGCCACAACGCCATCTCATCATCACGAACGCAGGGTCAGTGTAACTTTTTTGATAATTTATATCGATTGATAAAAGTTGTCAGTCGATGACAATTTGGAATCAAGGATAAAAAAGTGTGTCTAAAAATTAATTGACCGAGCAAGCGCGAAGCGCGAGCGAAGCTTCTCCGTTTCAGCTTGGGCAAAATTGCTTTCTTAAGTCCGAATGTCCGGCTGTCCGTATCTCTGTTCTCCTCTACAGTAGGCCAATCACGAATATTTGCGAGAATGTGTTCGTATCGTTAGCGTAACCATTTTGTATGAGATTTGATAAGCGCCTCTACCGGGCGTTAATCAGCCTTAATTTCGGCAGCAGAAATACTTGCGTAAGGTATTGAATTACAATAATATTGTTTAATTCTAGTATTTTATAGTTTTTTATGTAGGCACATAAGTTAAATAACATTTTTTGTGGCCCTATGTTTCTAATATGAACATATTAATGACCATGTTACTGAGCAAAAGTCGAGGTTATGCTACTAGAAAACTTGTGTGTTTTAAACGTATAAAAACTGTTTTATATGCTCAAAATGGAATGGGAGGCGTCTTATTATTTAATTTGCTACAAGATAAATTGAAAACAGGAAGAAGAAAGCGATAAAATGTGAAGATAAATACCATATTTTTAGTAAGTACCTAGGTACCAAGAATGTTATATACAAGACAATAATATTGTTTAATTCTAGTATTTTATAGTTTGTTATGTAGGTACCTAAGTTAAATAACATTTTTTGTAGCCCTATGTTTCAACTAAGTAGATATTGATCATATGTTGAGGTTATGTTATTGCCTATAAAACTTGTGTATATTATATGCATAAAAACTGTTTTAGATACTGAAAACGGAATGGGGGGCGACTTATTATTTAAATTGCTACAAGATAAATTGAAAACAAGAAGAAGAAAGTGAAAGAATGCATACAAAAAATTATTTTTTTCAGTCTTTATTCTAGGTACCATAGAATGTTTAAAACAAGACGGATTCCACACCGCTAAACAAACGAGTGAAGCTTAGCAAATGGCTGCTGTGTATAATATATAATTCAAGATCTTTGTGTAGAGCATCGTGTTTTTATCAATACAAAAACGGTCACTCAAGATATGCCAGTACTCATAATCATTTCTCTAAGCTCAAGATAGTTGTCTACGATAAATATAGGAAACCTTATAACCTCATACAAAGATATTGAATTATGCTTACTGCTTTATACTACCTCTATGGGTTCATATCTGCTGACCGAGCAGGTCATTAAATTATATGTCAACTTTAAAATTAACCCGTCAAATGTTGCAGCATGCGGGGCGTTTAAATTTAAGAGTTTTATCATCAAAAAGTTATTAACACTCTTTTAGTTGAATCAATGCTACACTATTAAAAAGTAACAAGTACCTAAACATAGCAATTTAGGTGTTAATGCACACAGTGTGCTACATATGATTTTTTGACTGCGATAGTACCTAGCCTAACTACTTATGTATCTACTTTCAGAGATATTAGCTGTGATATTAGTCAAAAGGTCTGAACATGTTCATGGATTTTAACATAACCAAATCAGAAGAACAAGCAAACTAATCAGTCTCATCGCCTCCTAACATTTTAAAAGGTAATGAGGTACAAGAAATAATCTAAATCAGTTTTGCACTGCACTGTTACAAATGAAAGGGCCTTCGCTTCGCCTACGTGTCACTGCTACCTAAATTATCACTTGCACATGACTATAGAACACTAGAGAAATAAAACCATTGATTTAATAAAGAATATAAGTATTAAATCAGAACTATTATTGAAATCCCATCCCACCTTTTCTGTGCATGACAACATCAGACAAGCGGCAGGAGTGATGTGGAACAGAGTGGCTCAGGAAAGACATGAATGGAAAAGGTTGGCGGAGGCCTTTGCCGATTGGCAAACAGATCTACAGAAAAGAAGCAAATAGTAGATATACAACAACATACTTAATTCTCATCTATTATAATCTTTATACTATGTAAATAATAGATCTGAATAAAAGGCTATATTATTATTATTTAAATAAACAAATTTATTGAAAAGAAACTTCCAATCTCTTTCATTCTTTTTTCTAGGTACAATAAGGCAAATAAATCTAGTTACTGGTACATTTGTTGTAGGTACCTATTTAATAATAATTGGTGCTTGGAGAAAGGGATGGGCTTTCTCCCTTTGACTAATTTCTCCAAAAGTAGGGAAATAGCTAGTTAGGTACTTATTAGTGGTATGGTTTAACTTTAAAAGACTCACCGTACCACCAGGGGTACAGTTTTGTTGTCCGTTTATTTTGGTGGATTTTTAGTTGTCCAATGAATATGTCAGTCTCATAGTATACACACTAGTTTCTAACAGCTTTGACCAAACTATATGTGGACTGATAGAGCATCCCTGCTGTGCCAGATGTTTGCGCAGCTAAGATGCTCTGGAACAGACCCACATCAAGTTGGTTTACATTAACAACCTTAAATAATTCCTCTCTCATAGGTGCACTCCAGACTTATTAATTCCATCAGAAAATGGTAGACATCTTTCGAAATACTACTTCGATCACAGTTGGGGCTGTTGTTTTTCTTCGTTAAGTGTTTAAAGGCATATGTCGAGTGCAATCTATGAGAAATCACAATTAGTTTCCTACTCAACTTCATATCGGCACACCATGGTATACGAGGAGGCTCACTTTGCATTGTTCTGTACCATATTCATTTTCTCGAGAGACAATATCAAAGTACTCATTCTAATGGGATGTAACTTTTGTATTGGATAAGTTTTTTTTGTATTATCTGCCTCCTCATTACCATGTGTGCCTACATGTGAGAAATCCTGCAATCCCAGGGTCCACCGGGGGGTCCCCCCCCCCGCGCTACCAGCACTGACTAGAGCTACAGATACTTCAATAAAACCACTGAATTACAAACAGTATATGTATTTAAACAGAACTATTACATAAATAACAAGATTTATTAAACTTCTTTCAACAAACAAGTGCATCATCATTCTTCTTTCTATTGTTTGAAAAGGCTTCCATTCATTGTTCATCAGGGATCTCCACCACCGGCTTGTCCCCAGGTGTGCCGATCTGAATAGGGAGGAATAAATAAGAGATACCTATTCAAAACTATGGGCCAACAGCTTGTGACAATGTCATCCTCATCACATATACTTTTATGTCATTCAGACATTGTCTTTAATTGGCAAAACTATGTTTTTACCTATCCTTGTACAAACTTTAATAAAATCGAATTTAAACGAAATGAATACCCGCTTATAATACATTTAATTTTAAAATCAAAGTTTACTGCACGTAGTTGAAGGAAATGTGTCTAAAATAGTATGCAATAGACAGAAGCTGTGCCATGTAGCAATGCAGGTGTTCGTATGAAGACTTGCAGCTGAGAAGCCTCCACTGCCCATTGAAGGAAGAGCCGGCACAGAACTTGGTGCTGTTTGTGCACTAGGTGTTTATTGGTTTGTTTGGTAGACTCCTCCGTGTTTCTGTACCGTATTATTGTTTGCTGACAGTCGCCCCCTTGAGCTAGTAAGTCATACCCATCGGAGAACCGCCTTGCAACAAGCTCAGTAGGCCATACCCTCGGAGGACCACCTTGCGACAAGCTCAGTGCAGTGCTGTGCAAAACTTTACAGCTTGATATCCTAACTGATAATACAACCATCATTGGCAGGTATGATGCTTAGCATCAGGTGAATGACTTGCTTGTCACATTACTTACTTTTTGTGGTGGAGCTTGTTCATCATATGCCATTTTTCCTCTGAACTGTCCCCGGTGCCGTCACTTATGTTAGCATGGTTTTATTAGTGTATTCTATGCTATGGCTGTCAGCTCCTTTCACTTCTCTTGGAGGATGTGTCGGCCATGAGATTCCAAAGGGGATTTGGATAAATCTCCATGTCTAGAACATAAATTCAAATAAGTAATTACATTTAGGGAACACAAGTACCTCTTCTATATTATCTACATTATGGGAACTTTACTTACTTTTCTATGATTCCAATCCAATCATATCACGTTTGGGAGTGGTTAAAAACAACGAGATCTTCTAAAAAAGGGAATGAATTCGTATTTGTGAAATAAATTTCAAATCGAAACCAAATGATATGTCAACCAGTGTTGCCAATGGCCGATAGTCAAAAGTAACACGAGACAGTTCAAAAAGTAACATTTTCACGAGAAAAGTAACATTATCTTATTTTATGAAGAAAACGTCTTTGTCACAGTAAAATAAAAAAATAACCATTGAAATCGGATCTAATAAGGTGGAGACATTCAGTAGCCCTCTTTTTGGAGGAAGTACCCCTCCCCCTTCCCCAATCAAAAATCCCAAAAAAAACATGTGTTAAACCTGTATGTTTACCACGTACCAAGTTGTGTCTAGATTGGTTGAGAAATTTTACCTGTAGTGGAAAACAGCCGGACAGTCGGAAACACATACGAAAGCATTTTTGCCCAAGCTGACATGGAGGCGTACGATAGCGCTTTGCACTTGCTCGGTCAAAAAGTCTTCACAGCTACAGTTCATAGCAACAATTCAACTTATACGCGATTGGTCCATTTCGCGTTTCGTCGAATTCGAGACGATGATGGCTCAAAATCAAATGCGCCAAAACGATGAACGAAAACTTCCTTTGATGCGTTCCATTTCACGCTTTTTTTATTACTGAATAAAAGGACACGGCCCGGTTTGCTAGCGCTCTCTGCCTAGACATTAAAAGTCAATGTACATCAATAATTTAAAGTTATTCGTGTTCAAGATTACCCTATTACTAATTGCAAATAAGCAATATCTCTCAAGAACTTCTAGCTTTAAAGATAACAACGTGCTTTTTTACTAACTGAAACGCATTTTAAATAACTATACAGGCGCTTTTGGTCACAAAAACCTATCAGGCACTCATTATTATGCCTTTGCAAACGTGTGGATGTGCTGCAGTTGATACACCTCATAATCAAATCAATTGTATAAATATTTATCCAAAACGTGAGCAAAACTGAGTCCGTAGTATAATAACAAGCGATTTTTTTTCTTTTTATTACGGACTGTGCAATCGTTTGATCACGATCTCACCTGATGGAAAGCAATGATGTGGTCGAAGTTGTAGCACGCTTGCCTATTAGATACCTAATCACTCTCGAATAGTAAATAATAATATCTCGAATTCGTCGATTAAATCAGTCCGGGAGAAGGCCAAGGTCGTCGGTTGTAGAATGCAATAACAAGATCAGAATTAAATGGTACAGTACACACGAATGCAAGTGCATCGGAACCAATGGATATCGCATTCACAAGTGACATGACATTTTGTGATATCACAAATGTCTGACATTTCTCGTAGTCCGTTGTTGCTAAGTGAAAGTGCGAAATCGTATTGTATTATTTGTATAAATGAAATAATAAACAAATAATGAAATAGAAAAATGTTGCAATATACAAAATGCATTTTGAATAAATCTTATGTGCATTCACTTTAATTATTGATACATTTGTCATATAGAAGTTTATTTATCATCGTACATACATTTCGTTGAACGGAACGTAAGACATTCAAAATGTCGTTGATTTTCAGATAGAACAAATTAATTACTTTTATTAGCAGCCCTTTAAAGCGTTCTAGAGATACATAACACAAGCCATAACTTTTATTTTATTTTTGTGAATTTTAACAATTACCTACAGTCAAAGTACATTCTAGTCAGGAACTGGCCATGTCCTTTGAATATATATATTTTAGTCGTAAAAGTTACGTAAAAGTAACATTGTAAGTCGTTTAACATGAAAGTAACATGAGGGGAGTCAAAAGTAACGCAAAATGTTACAAAAGTAACATTCTGGCAACCTTGATGTCAACGAAAGAAATGTCGTTCATAGACAATTTGTAAAAAAAAGGAGTTTTCACAGAACATACATTATATTATTAGGTTTTCAAACAAACTATTCGTTCTTTGTTCATTCAATTTGGCCGGCTCTCGTTCAACCGAGCCCATCCTTATTTACATTAGAAATACGTCACTAACGTAAGGACGCTAGTCGTACGCAAGTCGTACGCAAGGTGTTGTGATGGCGACTATCGCCTTGCTCTGGTAAACACGGTACGCATGCGATACGAATGTTTGAAAAATTTGTGCTTGGCCTACAGGTCAAAGACTACAATATATATACGGAGACGGTCACATTTCTCAGCTGATCTCTTCGAGCATATATCCAATGGAGATGCTAACGTTTTAATCCGCAAACATTATTTTCTGCCAATTTTGACGGGGGACGAGGTAAACACGCATTGCACACGCGCAAATAAAAATCTTATTCATGTAAACGCACACTAAAACAATCTCGCAAACCATCATAAAATACGCACACAGTTATAAAATACAGCATAGTTACGCGTTACGTATATTTAAAAAATAGCTCAAGTACTCCATAAACGCACTTGTCCACAGGTTAATAGTTCAGAATTATTTAAACTTTTAACTTAATACCAAACGTTGTGTTGTGTCCCGAACTTAAATAACATGAACTTTAATAGAAACACAGAACTCATTTTTTACCCTATTAATCCGGCCCATTCGTAACATCCGTTCGTAATTGTCGCCTACAGCCTATATGATACTAACAGGCAAAATTTCAGCGTTGTAAGTGTTTAGAGAGTGAATGGAATATCGCTTTTTAAATGTAGATTAAAACACTTTTAATACTCACTGAAAAATAATCTGTTAGGTACTAACACTCCTCATTTTGAGTTAATTTAACGTTCATTCCATCATTCGTTCAATCAATTTAACTCAATTTGTCCCCGCACTACGCGTTCTACCAAGACGATGGCGTCGTAAAACTGTCGCTAATCTGTCGCAACTGGTAGTTCATTTGAATCAAGATTATACAAAATTACAAGCACAATTCACATAAATAACACTTACTTGTGATACGAAATACCGTGATCCCATAAGTTTGATGTTGCTGATCACCTTCTACACAAAAATACCGCACAATTCACCATTTTCACGGAGCTCTGTGGCCCAATTACAGAACTTGGCTACAATCGGATTATCACTTTTTTCATAGCAATTTCGACTCTATCGCAAGGCATTAGTGATTTCGATACTGACAATCCGATTGAAGCTAAGTTATGTAATCGGGCTGCAGCTTTGCGACACGAAACGATACCGAATGGCCGCGGTTTTTTTTTTTGTTTTTTAGAAAGGATATGTGCTGTTGGTCTATAGCTGACCTCTACAGCGTCACCGGACGGTGGGTGACGGTGGGGCGGGCGCAAAAGCGCTCCGCCGCAATGCGTGACGCAGAAGGCGCACGCCAAAGTCAAGTTTTTGGCCACTTGCTCAAGGGCACCCAGGGGGTACGAACCTCGGCTTGGACAGTTGCCATTGATTACTTGGGGATTATCGAACTAAAAATGGCCGCGGTCGTGAGTGAAATAGTTTTATATAACGTGAATGGTCAAGTCGTGCCATATGCCCAGCAGAGGGGTACGCCTTGCATTCACATCTCCATTGGATGTATGCTCGAAGGGCGATCTAGACAAAACTTCGTATAGAGGTTAAGCGAAATTTTCTAATTATTTTGTCGTCGGGGATTTTGTTTGGGAGTTGGGAGGGTACTTTCCCCAAAAACGGTAAAAAAGGGCTACTGAATATCTCCACCTTTTTAAATCCGATTTCGATGGTTCTTTTTTTATTTGAAAGGTTAGTTTCATAAAATTTTGTTGAAGATCTGATGAGGATCTTCGGCGTGATGAGCAAAATAGTACCTCAAAATGCAGTTTTCTCACTATTAGGTTTCTACCAGTGGAATCAGCCCTTTACCCACTAGGTTATTAATGTTAGTTTTACAATAAGGTACTAGATGGCGCTACTGTGCACCGCTAGATTGTTTGCAAAAAAGTTTGTACTCGCGAGGTCTACAGCTCACAGAGCCACTAGTATAAAATTGTTTGCTACATTATCAGTGAGTAACATGGGCAGGGTACAAAAGTTGCAATAATGTAACCCAAGGTACCAAAAATAAAAAACGGAAATTACGTTGCCATGGAAACGAAATAATAACAAGTCTGTCAAGTAGGTGAGTAATAATCAAGGATTTTTTTCTATGGTCACGAAACACTGCTGCCAATGATTTGAAATTACGCTTACTACGTTTTTTTTAAAGTTACTACGGTTATATAAAAATCCACAACAACGTATAAAAGTGAAACGTTGTCTGTTTGTTTTTTTGGGGAGTTATAACGCGATAACGGCTGAACAGATTTTGATGAAATTTAGAATGGAGATAGCTTATATCCTGGAATAACCAATAGGATAAACTTCAAACATTGGCATGTTTGAAGTACTGCATCTCAGTTTTTTCAAAAAATAATATAGCTGCGGTTGGGCTCAAATTATAGTAGGTATATTTAGTCTTCTTTATAAATTTATGTAATAGATTTAAAAAAATCGTGGAAAGCACCTTTTAGAAGTTACAGGCCAAAATCTATACATATAATAAAACTGTAACAGGTCAAATTCTAAACATTAAAGATATTTTGTAAATATTTTTTGGAGGCTTTTCTGTATTCTGTACTGAAGCCAAAACTGTTTTTTTTTCATTTTTGTCTGTCTGTCTGTCTGTATCTTGGCTAGGCATCACGCCGAAACTACTGTATGAATTTAAATGAAACTTGAAATTCGAGTTCATACTACGAGGTAGGACGTAGGATACTTTTTATCCCGAAAAATTAAAGGGTTTGTTTTATTTGAAAGTTATTTCAACGAAAACTTACACACTGAAAACACACACACTGAAACTACTGGAGATAATTTTCATACCAGTAAATTAAAGGGTCCCCGCAGGAAAGGGGTATTTTATTTATTATTATTGTTGGTATTCATGTTTTACGGTTTACTGTTACTTCCGTAGTTCACCTCTAGGATACTCAAGGAATATTCCTCCAAATTTCAAATACCTAGGTCCACTGGTTTAGGATGGGCATTATCTATCAGTCAGTCAGTCAGTCTGTAGGTATGTCGCGGTACTGTTTTATAGGCATGATTAAAATAAAGTAAAAAAACACATATTTTTATTATTCAACCCAAAAGTAAAGGGCTATATACTTATAATAAAGCAGTAGGAACCCAAAAATCTCCAACAGGAAGATATTTAAAAAACAGATCTAGGGTACTAAAAAAAAGTACTGAAATCGAATAAAACATTTTTAAATTTCGCGTTTGTCGGTTTGTCTGTTACGCATCACGTAACAGACAAACCGACAAACCGCTCACGCATCACGGAAAAGAAATGGACCGATTGAAATGCGGGTTTCACTGTTGGATAGCTTAAGGTTTGATTTAAAAACTGGTGTACTTATTATCTCAATCCGATGAGTAGAAGCCGAGCATACGACAAAAACTTTTTTGACGGTTGAGTGAATTTTGTTTAAATGTTGGTGTTTTAGGTCTTGGAATTGTAATATAGTTATTTTAACCTAGAGAAATGGCCACGCGTGCGAAGCCGCGGATACAGCTAGTCAGAAATAAAATCCAAAAATTTCGATGATTTCGAGCTACACGAAGTTAGCTCAGGTCTTTCAAAGCTACAAATGTAGTTTTACACTACTGGTAACTACACTACTACTGGTACTATCCTAACAACATCACAATAAAACAAACAGATTTTTGCGACCTAACGTGATTTTTATGTCTACGGTGACCGGCCTATATCCATTAATTCTACATGATAAAGTGCGAAGGCCAGCTTAAAATCAGCCGTACGTTCAAACGTTCCTGTACATTTCGGGTTTCAAGTTATTTGGAATTATACTTCTTCTTCTTCGTATGGATAGTACCTTTTTTAATTATTTTATATCCACTTGGACCAGTAAATGGCGAAGTCTATATGGCATTACCAGTGCACTGACACAGGCATTGCACTGCACTGGCATTACAGAGGGTTGTGCTGTCTTTAATTTCTGAACTACAAAACTTATAACCTTGAAATACATACATGTCAATTTTTAAAGTACTTCTTTTCTAACAAAGAAATAATTAATGAAATCGGATTACACGTTAATGAATTACAACTAAGTACACATTTTGACTTTCATCCCTTCTCCCAAGGGAATTATGCTAAATATCGGGATAAACAGTATCCAATGTCCTACTTCGTAGTATGAACTCAAATCATACCAAGTTTCATTTGAATTCATTCAGAAGTTTAGACGTGATACGTGGTTAAGATACAGACAGACAGACAGAAAGATAAAAATGAAAAAAATACAGTTTTGGCTTCAGTATCGAATACAGAGTACCCTCCATAAAATATTATTTATTGCTTAACATAAATTACTATCCCGCAAGATCCCTTCATTTTTTTGGGATAAAAACTATCCTCAATTTTAACCCATCATATAAACTATAGCGTAGATGAATGTGTCAAGTTGCATCAAAATCCATCCAGAGCCTGCAGTCTGGACATATCGATAGTGATTTAAAACCGAAATTGGTACATACCGATGACAACGATATTCGGCTCTTCTCATCCAATGATTGCCAGCTAGATACCGATCTTGCGCAGACCGTCGCTCCATGTAGCCTATTCCCTTTGGTTATTTACAATAGGTTAGGCACTTATATTGTCTAATTTAGAGAGCTTCTAATATTTTCGTATGAAGCTTGGTATAAGTAGGTAACTATAATAGGTACATACTTGCATTTAGGTATAGGTACCTAATGTTCGGGATCTTGTAATTAGTCGGCCCAAGTGCATGGTGGGCACGCATAGTTAGCCATGCCAAAATAACAAACAATGTAAACCGAATTATAAGGTTTTTCTCACTATGACATTTGTTCAGAGTTGACGCGGACTGCATGGTACTTGTTAACTTGGTCGGCAATTGCTCACATGGGTAGGTACTTCCCAAAAAAATCACAGATTTTCACATTATCGGATCACATTCGGCGTTACCATCCGATTATTTACTAGTAATTAAACCCTTGAAAAACATATTTTTTCAACTTCCCTTTTATGTGTGGAATCCACCCTAAAATTACTTTTTGTAAAGATTTTAATAAACACCTGCCACGTTGCAGTTATAAATATCTCGAAATAGACGTGCCAAATTTCAACCTAGTACTACTTAGTTATTGTTAAAAGTGTCTGTGACATACAGACAGACGGATATGGAGAAACTAAGGGTTCCTCGTCAGAACACGGAATCCTAAAGAAACAAAAGTCGTTTCGTGGCCACTTATACAAATAGTGTTAACCGAAAGTGAAAGGACCTGTAACTTCTTCAGGTAAATAGTATCCATGAAAAAACCCCGTAGAATTTGTGACAGTCCTTGTACTCTGATTTGCTTCGACCTGTCGATTTCAGGCTTGGTTTCAAAACTCGAAATTCGCTCTAAAGCTGAGATGACTTTTTGGTCTTGTCAGTATATTTTTTTGCTATTAGACAAAATTAAGTAAGGCTACGGTGTGCCAAAGTGGTCATTTCTCGGCTAAAAGTGTCTACAAAAAAAAAACCCATAGCCAGCCACAATACATAGCTGCCGTCACATAGTTTTTTTGTTTAATGCTCGGCTTTTAATTATTGGATTAAGATTACAATACTTCAGCATTTAATTCAAAACCTAAGCTATCCAACAGTGAAAACCGCATCGCAATCGGTTGAATAGTTTTTACGTGAAGCACGAACAAACAGACAGACACAATTTTTAAAATGTTATATTTTTGATCAGTCCCTTATTTTAAGTCTCCCAGAACATTTTTTTTAATTCTCTTCATTGTACAGACTTTTTATTGCTTACTGCTTTATTATAAGTATAGATTTAAGTTTTGGTGAACTCCAAACAAAGTGTACCTATTAATAAATGAAGCGTGGGACGGCGCCGCAGCTTGCGCAAAACGTGCACAGTGATTACTACACATTCCACTTCCACTCTAATCACCTTTTCACTTCCCAATAACTACTTATATTTTATCATTAGAGCGAGTAATCTGTCGAGCATTAGCTTCCGGCGATTAGAGGTGAGTAAGCGAATACTGAATACCTTAGATTGCATTGATTAAACTTAGACAAAAGGTTATCTGTGGAGGTTCATTAGGTAATCTTTGCGGTGATAATAAAACAATAATGTGATAAGTGACAGCTCATACTTGCGTACATAGACAGGATTATTGGTTATTGGTCACGATCCCGTGGCAAGGTGTTAGGACATGCTGTCCACTATCACATAACCAAGTAATGCATTAGGCAAAAGCCAACCATTTTCGACATATTATTTATTTCATATTTTTTTGTAAATTGATGGGTAGGCAACCATAAAAATTAATAATAAAAAAACCATTGCAAGAAATCAAACTTTTTTATTGTTTTTAGATTGCGAAGACAGTAACAAAGAATTGTGTATAATAAAATAAGATTAATTTGCAAAAAATTTTAATCAGGTGTCTAAAACTAAACAAGTTTGATGATTTGTGTAAGTTTGTTCAACAAAAAAGCTGATTTTATTAAAAAAAACACATAGTAATTTAAACTGCAGATTATTTAAAAGACACCTACCTATCTAACAAGGTATAATTTTTTGTTAGTTAGTGACAAAGTAACAAACTATGCGACATTAAACAAACAATCAGAGAATTTTAAAATTTATATCTAATTATTCCGATCGCTTAAAAAAAAGCTGTACTGGAAACAGTTAACAGGCCATATCTTTTAAAATACTGTACCGATTTTGATGAAACATTAATTATTCCCTGAGTTGAAAGATATTGAAATTATTACAAATGCAAATATTGCAATCAGACTTAAAATACGTGGACAAATATACATACGAGTACATTCATTCATACATACATACATACATTAACGAAATTTGG
Source organism: Alsophila aescularia (assembly GCA_946251855.1). Lineage (NCBI taxonomy): Eukaryota > Metazoa > Arthropoda > Insecta > Lepidoptera > Geometridae > Alsophila > Alsophila aescularia. The sequence goes on from OX276376.1 coordinate 41,641,782, forward strand.
TATATATGTTCAGATACTCATATAGATATATATATATAATATTACATACATAAAAATTGGTGCATATGCTTCGTCACATATATAGACTAACGTATATGAATATTATATATCTACGCATTTTCAACAATATTACATACATACTTTTCTTTAAGTGTGTTAAAAATGGTCTAGGGGACATACATTTGTAAAAAATTCCAATTTCTATGTTGAAAATTAAGGGTTTCTCAGGAGATTTTAATTTGATTACTGCTTCAGGTATATTTATGAAAACACTAGTTTTCCCGCGCGCGACTCGTCCGCGCGGACTACTGTTTATCGCGAAAAAAAGCATCCATATGGTCTTCTAGGATATTAACAACCAATGCAAAAGTTGGTATAGCACCACACTTTTATGTTTTTTACATACTTGTTATTTCGTTTCCATGGCAACCGTTTCTTATAGCGAGTAATCATTTTTTTTAAAGATTTTTCCAGTTTTCCCGTGGAAATTTACAATCTTCCGGGATAAAAAGTATTCTATGTTTTATTCCAGGGTATAAGCTATCTCCATTCCAAGTTTAATCAAAATCGGTCCAGCCGTTATCGCGCGGAAGATCCCCAAATAAACAAAAAAACAGAAAACATTTCCATTTTATATATAATTGGTATGGTATGGTATGGTATGGTATGATATGGTACGGTATTGGTATGGTATGGATAAGTTCAAAGACTAAAACCCGACTACGGCTTTTTTCTACGGTCGGGTAAAAAAAGCCTATGACCTCTTGCGATGAACACGACTCGATTGATACTTCGCTTGTCAAAATCGGATCAAGTTTTTAGTTTGAACACATAACCTTTCCTTTAATTCGCCGTAGTCGGGTAAAAAAATTGCCTATGACGCTATAAATGAAGATGAATCGATCGATACCTCGCTTGTCAAAATCAGACCAATAGGGGCGACGCTATGGTGGTATACCTACATATATATTATTCATGTCTCATGTGGTATTCATGTCTCTGAATTTCGCACTAAGCTCAAGTGGCTTCCAATACGCCTTCGCGTGATGCTCATATACTCTCTATTCTTTATACAATTTTGTTTAATCCCTCCTTCTCGCGATATCTTATGAACGTTTTATTTTTCCTGTCTGATTCTAACAAGTTGTCACTCAGGTCATCAGAAAATTTAGCTTTGATGATCCCTCTACATAGAAGCTCTTATTATGGCAGTTCATTTACCATCCAAGCAGTTCGCTTATGGAACGCTCTGCCAGTTACTATAAGGCGAGCCCAGTCACTCCCTGTTTTTAAACTTCAAGTAAAGAAGTTTTATCTCTCTAATTAATATCACTTCTTGCTATTTTGTTGTTATTCTGTTGTGGTTTCACTGTATATTATTTTTATTATGTTTGTATATATTTTGTAAATGTATATGTAGTAAATGTAATTTATTATAATGTATATACTATGTATATGGATATATATATATATATATATATATATATATATACTGTACTATATATTTACATATTTATGTGTAGGTATATTGGAATATATGTGTATATATATTTATTAATATGTTTATTCATTACATTCAGTTTTTATTATTTATTTATTATATTATAATGGACCACCGTCTTTGCCGTATATTAATTCCTTTCCATCCAAAGGTTGTCTGAAAGAGATCGCTTTTTAGCGATAAGACCGCCCATTGTCCCATATATTTTGTATAAATGTTTTAGTTATTATTGTATTTTTGTTCTATGTGGTGTACAATAAAAGCCTTTAGAAGTCATCTGCTGAACATAGGCCTCCCCCAAAGAGCGCCATGACGAGCGATCTTGTGCCACCTCCATTCACCGACTTCCTGCGATGACTATAATGATACCTACATACATAGACTTTTAAACTCATTAACCTTCCCCTTCTTCACCGTACTCGGGAAAAAGCAAAGCTACCGGAAACATCACACGAACGCCACGGTAGGAAGGAAAAATTAGTTTAGAATTTAGATTGATTACTACTGTAGGAATATTTAAAGGAAGATTTTGTTTTCCTTACCATGATTCTACCGGAACAACAACATGATTCTTTGTAGTCATTTTACTACAAATGTTAAGTAGTATATAAGAGACTAGTGGAAAATATAAGTATATTTAGAATTAATGGTGTCTGTTTGTTTGGCTGTTTGCTTGTACGCGCTTCAAGTAAACACTGTTGGACCGATTGCGATGCGGTTTTACATTGTTAGATAACTTATAGTTTGACTTAAAAACTGGTGTACCTACTTGGTATCTCAATCCGATGAGTAGAAGTCGAGTAATCGATAAAAAACCATTTGACGTCTGAACGAAGTTTGATGGTAGTGGTACTTTTGATTCTGGAATAAGATCCTTTTATCCCATAAAAATGGCCACGCGGGCAAAGCCGCGGGCACAGCTAGTATTTAATATTAACTTAGATGGTTCAACAACATTGATTCATCATTATCATCATCATCATCATGTCAGCCTTTAGAAGAAAAAAAGAGCGAAAAAAGAGTGCCATGACGAGCGATCTTGTGCCACCTCCAACCACCGACTTCCTGCGATGGCTACAATGTCGGTCCATCGTGTGGGTCTCCTTATATACGTTTCGCTTGCTTGTACGTGGTCGGCCTTCGAGAACATAGATTGAGTTGGCTGAAATAAGTGCAATTTGTCGATAAATTTCATGGGCAACTGAGAGCCTATTTCTCCCTCAGTGCTTGGTCTACCAAAGATTGACCGGTCTTCGACCCAAAGACATTTAACTCTTCGACTACTCATTAGTTCTCTTTTTCGACCATCATCAATTGATATTTATCTACCTATTTGGCCAAATAAGTAAGTTTTAGCCTAATGCTTCCGTATTCCACTAAATTTTACTGAGTTTAAAAACCAACATTTTCGGATTACACTTTATTTTTTCATTTTCCACTACCTACTGAAAGTTTGTCAGCAGGTGAAACTTCTTGCAATATTACACGCAGCATTTTTAAATGTCGGTACGATTTTTGTTGATAATTAAAAACCAAAATGACAACAGAATAAACATCATAACCAAAAAGATAAAATGTCTAAAAGGTGCTTTTACATGCGTGTATAACTGTATATTCTAATCGAAGGCACAGAATAAATTAAAGTAGTGCTACGTAAAAGGAAAACAGTAATATCATAGTGTGAAGCAAACCTCTAATATATTTCTATACAAGATATTACTCGTACTTTATTTATACGATGTTCCATTCGGCCAACAATAGGCTTTCATCGATACTGCGCCTACGCAGCGACTTCGAAATTCGAATGTCAATCGTCATAACAATCGTGGCCGATTACCTGTCAGGCGTGTGGGCGGGCGGAAAGCTCGGGGAAAGCATGCGCGTGACAAGCAAGCCTGCGAAGGCTTCGCCGCACGCATGCATTGGTCTCCTTCCGACCTATAACAGCGAAGAGGCGTGGCTATGCGCACGCGCCGCCTGCGTTCCCAAATCAACTCAGTGTTAACGCATCTGTCGCGCGGTTGTCACGTATATCCTGCCTTTCCTTCTTTCGTTTATGAACTTTTTTGAACACGTACAAAGTGCATTGCAATTTTGTACTTTCTGTGGACGTTTCGAGTGTTACCGAAACTGGGATTGTTGCGATGTTATTGTGAAGTGACGCTGACAGTGACTGGTATCTCTGTTGTTTGTTGGTGTTAGTTCTTGGTACATGATGATGATGGATCAGGCTCACTTTGGGGAGTATTTGTTAAGGCAGCAAATGCTGCATGCGGCGTCACTTAGTGGACTACGTAAGATATTTTTTATACATTTTGTGCAAGTTAGCATTAAATAAACCTTCCTAATTAGATATTTTGGATACTGTTTGATTAGTGATTAGTTGATTAGCTATGGTTGGTGATGTCATAACAAATTATGTGATCATAATTAAAAATGTCTGCATGGTTTTCAAATATATACCTTGAACATAACTAAATTCAGCAAATTGATTACCTAGTTTACTTTTTCATCACAATACCTAGACTTATTTTACTTTCATAAAAATGGGGATGTGGGACTTTCATTACTTCGATACTATAATAATTATTATGGTAGCAGCTTATTGATACAAATGTAATTTTATTTTTTATGTTATTACTACGAGTAGCTTTCCCGCCCGCGACTTCGCCTGCGCGGACTACTGTATATCGCAAAAAAACCTATGTTCTTCTAGAATATTAAAAACAATGCAAAAGTAAGTTTTTTGACATACTTGTTATATTGTTTCCATGGCAACCGATTCTTACAGCGAGTAATCTACATTTTTCCATATTTCCCGTAGAAACTTGCAGTTTTTCGAGATAAAAAGTATTCTATGCGTTATTAAAAGGTATAAGCTATCTCCATTCCAAATTTCATCAAAATCCGTCCAGCCGTTATCGCATGAAAGCTCCCCAAACAAACAAACAAACAAACAACGTTTCACTTTTATATATTGGTAGGGATTATAAAATGTAATATTATTATTTAGGTATTTATAATTGTTAATATTTTACAAATGGTTATCAAAATCATAAAATGTGAGCGGGTTGATGTATTTTTAATGAACCACCATTAAAAAGACTTCAACGCGCTGCTCTGATAAACTGTAAAGTAAGTAGGTATGTAGGTACTTAGATTAATTTATTCTTCACAATTTCCCCTATTTAATCCAAGTTTAATTATCACTAAACTTCTTTATTTGAAGTTTGGAACGTTTTCAATATTTCAATGATCTGAATAATGGTGTGCTACATCGGTTTTGCAAAGACTTGTCAAGTACTTGGTTGGTCAAATTCTACACAAGTCAAAAGCTTAATTTGTCAAATTAGAGATTGGTCAAACGCTAATACATTTAATTAACTATTTAGTTACACCCGTGGATAAACTCTCATCTCAATAGAGCTTTGCAAAGCAAAGTTTTAGATGGTAGGTTTTTGTTGTTATTTTGGATCTACAGGGCCCTTATTCGCTTTGACGATTCACAAACGTAACGTCGCGTTGTGGAATCGTTTGGCAAACTACGAACCACGCGAACGGCGCGTTACATAAGGTGAACGACTTTTCCTCGTCAAAGAGCTGAATAAAAATAAAATAAAACTAAAATCCTGTACCTACTTCATTGACATTCAATGACCTACTTCCATGCTTGAGTTTAGGTAAACATAGCGTAAAGTGCCCTGTGCGGCCATGGCCATGGCCAAGTGGAGTGACGACCTGCGAAAAGCGTCTGGCAGATTCTGATGAACATAAGCAATTATAAAAAAAAATGCAAACGCGGTCCGGAATGTACAGTAATTAAGTACATATACTTAGAGGATTTATGTACATATACTTAGAGGATTTATGTACACATAATTAGTCCTACTGCAAAATATTGACATTCTTTTATTTTATTATTTAAAATAATACAACTACTAACATAATAAAATAAATTATTGTAGGACACAAAAAACCCGATTGCGAAATAAATAAGAAAAATAAGATGCAGTCGGAAGCATCATGCATTTCATTTCTCCTTTGACTGAATCAGCTGGAACCTGGCGAGCCTTAATGCCTCTGACTGCATCTTATAATTCAAAATAAAAAATAAATAAGATGCAGTCGGTAGCATCATGCATTTCATTTCTCCTTTGACTGAATCAGCTAGAACCTGGCGAGCCTTGATGCCTCTGACTGCATCTTATAATTCAAAATAAAAAATTAATAAGATGCAGTCGGAAGCATCATGCATTTAATTTCTCCTTTGACAGAATCAGCTAGAACCTGGCGAGCCTTGATGCCTCTGACTGCATCTTATAATTCAAAATAAAAAAATAATAAGATGCAGTCGGAAGCATCATGCATTTCATTTCTCCTTTGACAGATTCAGCTAGAACCTGGCGAGCCTTGATGCCTCTGACTGCATCTTATAATTCAAAATAAAAAATCTAAAGCTTGTTTTCCTCTTTTTAGTTTTGTTCGCAGACGGGAATAAAGAAAATTATAATAACATATATTTTTAGTTTATATTTAAAAGAATTAGTGAGAATGGTTGCTTACCAACTTTAAATCGTTATAGATCCTAAATGGTCATTCGAAATGAAAAATGATAACAGAAACCTAAAGATGATTTACAAATACCTATTCAATGATACCCCACTTGACATAGTTCGTCGACAATTATTTTTTTATTTTACTCAATATGGCGTCTAGTTGTCAACATATTAAACTTTGATTAATGTCATTTCTTTTATGCACTTGCAAAATTAAGACAAATCGATTGAAGTAAGAATCATCACAATCGGGCAACGCATTTGGTCTATATAGTGCCACAAAGAAAAAGACATACATACATAGGATGATAAACACATTACAGAACCTTTGCGATGCGCAGTCTGGTTAAAATTGCCTATCTATCTACTTAGATTAATGTTGAAGTGCAAGTGTTAAGATTTTTAGTGCAATAAAGAGTTATCTATCGATCTACCTTCTCATATTTTATCATTCAAAAACTTTCAAAATTGTAACTATTACAAAGTATCTGTAGGTACCTTTTGTCTACTTGTATGTACAATGTAAATAATGAGAAAATAAATGGGTAGGCGTCCGTTGATACATTTTCAGGTACTTACTTAATACATTTTTTGATTGTAGAATTTTTATAAGTAGGTACAATGTAACCTTAAAGTAGAATAATTACTCGTGTTTTGGTCGTGAAATGTTAAATTCCTTTGCAAAGACGTGTAGGTAATAAACAATAAAATATTCTGTAATTCTTTAAATAGGTATGTACTACCTGCCAGACTTAAAAGTACCATCCAATGGTTGCTTGTGAGGCGGAGCCATCCGTTACTTTTTGTATGAATTTGACTAACTTCCATAAAAACCATTTAAATGCTTGCCCGTCTGAAACTTTCCCCACCTGCCATTTTTGGTAGGATTTCTGTGTAGATATTATACCTACCTATTTTGAATTTTTTGGATATTAAGCCCATACACAAATATTTGTGCAAAGTTATATTTTATCTTTTTGGTCTTTTCTAGAACAATCTGTATACCAATATATAAAAGTGAAACGTTGTCTGTTTGTTTGTTTAGGGAGCTTTCACGCGATAACGGCTGCACGGATTTTGATGAAATTTGGAATGGAGATAGCTTATATCCAGGAATAAATCACATCATGAAAAAAGTCCAAAGAAAATATAAGCTAAAACGGCAGATGCACGTCCTCACATTTATAGTGGATCTTGCGAATATTCGCGGGATTCACTCCAATCTCCAACCGGCCCATTATCATCTGGAGACCTCTAAGCCCCACTTGTTCTTCTTGTCGGAGACGCAGATAGGATGTCCAGCTGATACGGCGTACTTGGATTACCCAGGCTATATCTTGGAGCATATATTTATCCGAAATGCCGGCGTTTGTGTATACGCTCGTGATGACATTTGCTGTCTGCGTCTCCGAAATCTTGAGCACCCTAACTTCTCGGTGATTTGGGTGCTGGTGGACACGGGCATAGAGAAAATTATGTATGCTTGTGTGTACCGCTCACACAGCGGATATCGGGGGACGACTTTATTGGTAGACTATCTAGGTGAGGCGGCAAGTGTAGCCCAACAGCGTTACCCGTCTGCTCAATTGGTGTTTTTGGGGGATTTTAACGCCCACCATAAGGAGTGGCTTGTCCCATACCAAAAAACCGACCACGCTGGTAGAGAGACGCGGAAGCTTGCTCTGGCGTTAGATCTCTCTCAGCTTGTGCAGGAGCTGACACGGGTACCTGACCGTGACGGTGACACTGCCAACTGTCTCGACCTGTTGATGACGACTGAACCAGACCGATACTCCGTATCAGTATCCCCACCTCTTGGTAGCTCTGATCACTGCCTGGTTAAGTCCGTCTCAGTGTATTCCCCACCTGATCCTAGCCTTAAGGGAAATAGGCGCGTGTGGAGATACAAGTCAGCAGATTGGGACGACATGCGGCAATTCCTTGCATCGTACCCTTGGCGGCAAACATGTTTCATCTCCCAGGTCCCGTCAACTCGCGCGTCTGCTGTTACAGAGGTAATATGTCAGGCAATGGAATATTTCATTCCATTCAGTGACAAGACTCTTTCCAGCAAAGCTCAGCCTTGGTTTGGATCCAGCTGTGGTCATGTTGTGGCTCTAAAGCGTGCGGCATATCTAGACTGGGCTGATGCTCGAAAGCGCAAGTCTTCTGATATTCGGGCTAAGAAGAGAAAATTTAACGTTGCCGCTAAGACCTGCAAGAAGATACTTAGGAAGGCCCATTTTGATCACGTAAGTCGAATTTGGGCCAAACTGGCTTCATACCCCGCGGGTAGCAAAGCTTTTTGGTCCCTGGCCAAGTCAGTCGAAGTAAACTTCTGCCGCCCCTCACTGCCACCATTGCTGAAACCTGATTGATCACTAGCTCACACTGCTGGAAACAAAGCGAATTTATTTGCTTCTCTTTTTGCAGAAGCCTCGCATCTAGATTCTTCTGGCAAGACACCTTCCTGCGTTCCTCATTGCGGGGTTTTTATGCCAGAAATTTGCATTCGCCAGAAGGAGGTTCTCAGAACGCTTCGAGCTCTAGATGTGAACAAGGCCAGTGGTCCTGATGGTATTCCAGCGATTGTGTTGAAAAACTGTGCGCCCGAATTGTCTCCCATCTTAATGCGTTTGTACCGCCTCTCTCTTCACTCAGGTAAAGTTCCGAAGAGCTGGAAGCTTGCCAATGTACAACCAGTACCAAAAATGGACGATAAATGGATGGGACGATAATTGGCCGGATCAGCACGACTACCCGTGCTGATCCGGCCAATTATCGTCCCATCTCGATTACCTCCTTACTCTGTAAGTGTATGGAGCGTGTCATAAACATTAAGCTCTTGGCATACCTTGAAGACAATGATCTTCTCAGTGACCGGCAATACGGATTTCGCCGAAACCGGTCTACTGGGGATCCTCTCGCGTATGCCACTCACGTACTGAGCGAAGCCATAGAGATGCATGGTGAGGCGCTTGCCGTCTCCCTTGACATATCGAAGGCATTTGATCGGGTCTGGCACGATGGCCTTTTAAACAAGCTTCCCTCATATGGTTTACCTGTTGGCTTATGCAATTGGATAGTTGATTTCTTGAGGGAACGATCTATTCGAGTAGTCTTAGAGGGCTGCTCGTCTGATCAAATGGCTTCAATGCCGGTGTATCTCAGGGATCGGTTCTCTCGGCTACACTGTTTTTACTGCACATTAATGACCTTCTGAAGCCCGGTACCTTTGGGTATGCTGATGACAGTACTGTAGTTGAGAGATACACTTCCAATGCTCAAGCCAGCTGTGACGCTGTCCAGTTTCAGAGAGAGGCTATGGTAGACCGTTTAATTTTAGCCTTAGAAGCCGTGTCTGATTGGGGCGATGCTAACCTGGTTAAGTTTAATGCTACTAAAACGCAGGCGTGTTTGTTTTCTGCTAAAAAGAGTCCTCTAAGCCGATCTCCATCTTTCCAAAGTGTAACAATACCAATAGGCGACCATTTGGAGCTTTTGGGTGTCGAACTCACATCAATCCTGAATTTTGGGTCTTATATTGAATCCAAAGCCAAGGTAGCTGCTAAAAAACTTGGTATTTTGTCTAAGGTTAGGCGGTACTTCACACCGGGACAGCTTTTCAATCTTTATCAAGCACAGGTCCGATCTTGTATGGAGTACTGCTGCCACCTCTGGGACGGTTCTGCCAAGTATCAGCTCAAGTCTTTGGATTCAATTGAGAGACGTGCTATCAGGCTCATTGGGGATGACACTCTGGTAAAGAGTAAGCTTCAAAGTCTGGCGCATCGACGTGAGGTAGCAAGCCTGGCGGTATTCTACAGATTGCACTGTGGAGAGTGTGCACAAGAACTGCACAACCTGAGTCCCCCATCACCTTTCCATCACCGTACGACTAGACGATCAGCAAAGCGCCACCCTTTCATGGTTGAAATACCTCGCACAAGAACGAAGCGTTACGCTTCTTGATTTATTATAAGAACTGCAAAGGAGTGGAATGCCCTGCCCTCGTCAGTGTTTCCGGTAAATTATAACCCCGATGTATTCAAGTCAAGAGTGAATAGGTATCTACTAGGCAAGCGTGCTACACCTTCGACCACATCATCGCTTTCCATCACGTGAGATCGTGGTCAAACGATTGCCTAGACCGTAATAAAAAAAAAACAAAGAATACTTTTTATCCTGGAAAACTGTAAGTTTCTACGGGAAAGCTGGGAAATGTTGATTACTCGCTGTACGGAACGGTTTCCATGGAAACAAAATAACAAGTCTGTCAATAAACATCAAGAGCGTTGGTGCTATAGTCACTTTTGCATTGGTCTTTAATATCCTAGAAGAACATAAGATGCTTTTTTTTCGCGATAAACTGTAACTGTGTGCGTGACGAAGTCGCGGGCGGGAAAGCTAGTATATAATAATAATTATTATCTATACTTATAATACCGCAACAAGTAAGAAAAAGTCTGTAAAAAGAAGATAATCAAAAAACATGGTCTAAGGTAGTTAAAATAAGCTACAGACCAAGTTTTTTTTAACTCGTGACTGTTTGTTTGTCTGTATGTCAGCGCTTCACGTAAAATCTGCTGGACCGATTGCAATGCGGTGTTCATTGTTGGATAGCTTATGGTTTGACTTAAAAACGTATGGTTTGAGTAAAAGCCAAGCAATTGACGGCTGAAGGATTTTCGATCAAATGTTGGTATATTTATTTATTTATGAGAGTTTATACCTTTGGGTGGGCATTACAGTGGCCCAATTTGTCCACCCAAGGTCCAATATTGGTAGTTTAGGTCCTGGAATTTAACATAGAGTAATTTTAACCCAGTGAAATGACCACGCGTGTGAAGCCACGGCACACTATAATAATGCAGTTGCATTATTGCACAGTCAACATTAAATGATATATCAAAACGAATCCGTCCTTGGCTTCATAGGCCTTAAAATTCATGTTTTATACGTATTTGTTCGATAATGGAACCCACGTGTATTCCTAGGTAATAAAGTTGCGGTACAGTTACTTATGCTCTACAATGTAGGTACTCAAGGTTTAATTTATTTATTTAAACCTTATTTATATTTCATTGTCATCACTTGCTCTAGGTAGGTACTTATAATATGTCTTAAAAGTGGGGGTATCACTTATATTATTGTCATCCAATCTGGTCCAATCTTTTTTATCTTCCTACCTTTTTATGTTCTTTTCCTTGGCTCCCTCTAAATATCCACTATGTAATACTCTTTTAGTCCAATGTGTATTTTTCCATTCTACCACAGAATAAATAATAGTACAAGTAATTCTACAGACATATTACATGTTTTTGTCAATTAATTACTTTGTTTTTTTACCCGATGAGGAGGGTTATGTGTTTGGTTTGGATGTGTGTAAATTTATTTGTTTGTACGTTTCTTAGCGTCTTACAGCCTAAACGGCTTGATGGATTTTGATAATATCATTGGATTTGTCTTGATTACGAGAGTGTTATAAAATATATGAAGGGTCAAGAAAACCAATATGGCCGCTTACAGCTGCCATATTGTATTTCCGACGGAACAAAAAATGACCAAAACCTGTGAGGTATCAAAATACAGGTATTTAAAAGACTATTTCAAAAATATATAATTGTTATCACTAAACAGTAGCAATTTTCTTTTAAGCTTCTTACAAAATTTTCAATTTTAGATTATTCAAGTTATGTTAAGTTCAGTCTAATGTTGCAATTGCAACTATTAAAGTAAAGTAAAATATGTAAGTGAAAAAGAAACATGACATTTATATAAATACTAGCTGCGTTCGCGGTTTCACCCGCGTCCTTCAGGAACCATACATTTTTCCGGGATAAAAAGTAGCCTATGTGTTAATCCAGGTAAAAGCTACCCCTACACCAAATTTCATGCAAATCCGTTCAGCCGTTTGAGCGTGAAGAAGTAACAAACAAACACACACCCACACCCTTACATACATTCAAACTTTCGCCTTATAATATTAGTGTGATTATTTTTGCGGGCGGTCAGCTCGTATTCAGTAAATATGTTCGCAGTCGGGGTTTTAGTATTTTTTGAATAATTTTACTTGTTCTCGTATACATTTATTGCCAATTCAAGGGTCACTAACTAAGGTTAAATTCATCGACAAAAAATATAAGGCCTCTAATATAATTAGGGCTCGACAGCGATTTGTTTCTTTATTTGTCAGTAGCAATAATATTTCCAGACAGTGTTTTATTTTCTCATTTTGAAATTTAACTAGATCTAAGGAAAAGTATGGCAATGACAAGTTATTTTAAAAGCTATTGTACAATACAATACAATAACTCTTTATTGAACACACACATTATGGCCCTTTGTTACACTACCGGGAATAGTTGTATATCTGCCTAATCATTATAAAACTAAAATGATGACTAACAAGATATAAGTTCAAGTTAAAACTAAAACCCGACTACGGGCGGGTAAAAAATAGCCTGTGACTCTAGCGATGAAGACGAATCGATTGACACCTCGCTTGTCAAAATTGGACCCAGTTTTTAGTTTGAAGACATAACCCTTCCTTTGCTTTGCCGTAGTCGGTTAAAAAATAGCCTATGACATTCTATAAATGAATACAAATCGATTGACACCTCGCTTGTTAAAATCGAACCAATAGGGGTGACGCTATGGTGGAACATCCACTTAACCACATACATACATAGATACATAAATACATACATAGATTATTAAACTCATTACTTTAAAGCTTTAAATTCTTAATTTTAAAATCTAAGATACAGATTAGTGTTCTTTATTTTTGAAAGATCTTCATTTTGTATCTCACTCGATAGGTTTTGGTAATTTTTTGTTCCGTCGGAAATACAATATGGCTGTTGTAAGCCACCATATTAGTTTTCTTGACACTTCATATATTCTATGTTACATTTATCAAAATCAAGCCATTTATGCTGTAGGACACGCCAAAGGAGAATACATACATACATTCAGAAGCCCGAAAAGATGACACTCCACAGTAGGGTAAAAAACGCATTTATGTACGCATAAAGATTATGCACTCCCAGTAGTCCTTAGAAATTGGAATTTGTAATACCTACATAGTCTACAAAGAGACAGAAGAATCGAGAAAGAGAGTATTTCTGTATACCAACAGAAATAACGGTATTAGGTACCTACAATCTTTTATTTTTGAACCAATCAAGCTTTTTTAGGAAATTATATGGGTCCAGTTGCAAAGCTTATCTTGGTCGTTTGTACAGACCAAATAACTAAACTGATTGCATAGCATATTTAAGGTACAGTCCGAAGGCTAGGTATATTATGTCAATCTATCTTCTATCTATCTATCTATCTATATCCATACTTATAATAAAGCATTAAGGTAGAAAAAGTCTGTACAAAGAAGATAATTAAAAAAAAAGCTCTGGGGTACTTAAAATAAGCGGCTGAACAAGAATATAACATTTATAAAAATCTTGTCTGTCTATTTGTTTGTTTGTCTGTATGTTTGTTCTCGCATCACGTAAAAACTACTTGACCGATTGCGATGGTGTTTTGACTGTTTGATATCCTAGGGTTTGACTTAAAAACTGGGGTACTTGGTATCTTAATCCGATGATTAGATGCCGAGCAATCGATAATAGTACATTACTGCCGCGGTCTGTAATGACTGCGTTGCTGGCAGCGATGATGATGGTCGAGAACTTAACTAAGCAAAGCTCTAGGCCATCATAGCGTGGCCAGCAGGGCAGTCATTGCGGACCAAGGCTTGTATAGTGCTTTACTCAAACAATGCGAGGAATTTAAATAAAACCAGCTTAGTATAATAAGAATTTACTCAAACAATGCAACAACAACGAAAACAACAACGACAACGAAAAAGACAACAACAACAACGACCATAGAAACAGAAACAGAAACATAAACAGAAACAGAAACAGAAACATAAACATAAGCAACAACAACAACAACAATCACGATCACATCAGCTTTCAAACAGAAAAAAAAACCTTCAAAATCGGTTAATTCGTCTGGGAGCTACAACGCCTCTCTTTTCGCGTTCGGGGTTAACGAACCCACGGAATAATTTGTGCTACGACAAAAGACGACAATAATGGATTTTCAAAGGAAATTGCTGGCCGCAAAACACGACAATAATGAAATTCCATACATTCCTTTGCTGGCGCCTATTCAAGCAGCGCGGCAAGGTCGACTTTGCCCAAAGAAGGTTGTCGAAATAATGACCACATTACTAGTATTGTTTGAGTAAAAACTATTTGACCCTGTATACTGTCTACTCCTTAGAGGTCTGTAAGATACGTGTCAACAAAGAATTTCGTAAACCTAAAAATACAAAAAAAAAACGAACTTCAACGCAGAAGGGGTTCAAAGAGTATACAAATGCTACGTAAAAGGGGTTTAGCAATATTTTGTATTGTCTTAGAAACTTGTTTAATAAAAAGGAAACTACGTTTGTTAAAAGCCCAAACACATCACTCCGTGGTAATCAATAGCCCTGTATAACGGACAGTTACTGCAATCTTACGTGGATCTAGGGTTCCATAGTCAAACAAGAAACTCTATAGTGTCACCATGAGTTCCATGACCTCTGTCCATCTGTATGTCACAGCAATTTATATTATTAACACTATAAGGTTGAAATTCGGCACATGTATAGATATTTATAACCGCTACATAGGTGTTCAAAAAAATCCTAAATACATGGGGTCGATGCTAAAAACTAAATCATTTTTTTGGGATGTTCCCGTTCATGACAAGTAAAAATGAATATAAAATTGTAGGTCTTTTAAAATTATAATGAGGTTCCATGACAGTATTTTTTTATTTGATTCCATTTACGAAATCTTCTGATCTAATGTGACTTTTTAGCATAAGTTGCATGTTCCTCTAACTCTCAGAGTAAATCATAATAAATTTGAAAAAATTGCGCATAATGTAACATTACTAACAACATTATTCACTAATTTAGGAGCTATATCCGACTAAGATAAAACGCGTCAATTTTATACAAGTTCAATAGTGAGAAATAGAATCCAACCGTCGAAACAACTTTGTTCGTCCATTACTTAAAAACTACACGACCGAATTGCAATGCGGTTTTCACTTTTCGTCATTGTTGTTGGCATGGCTACGGGACCCTACATTTAGGAACACTAAATCTATGTGTCCGTCACGCTCTTGACTACCCAGCCAAGAGCGGGAGCAATCTTTTTGTTTTGGATCCCTGGAAATAGGCTTTTCTTTTGAGATCCGCTGTTATAGTTTATAGCACATGCTATGAGCCTCGTTCACAGTACCTAATTATTTAATTCCCTAGATGCAAGGAATCCTACTCAAGAATGACCATTTAATATGGCATATGTTTAACCTATCACCAGGTAAAGTAAAATACTTATAACGTCAAAAAACATTGTATACTGCCAAAAATTGTAAATGGTCATCAAAAATAGTAAATGATCACCAAAAATAGTAAATGGCATTGTTAATCTTAAAAACACGTTGTACCATCATGTTCAACCTAACTAACCTACCTAGATTTTAGGCGCAGTGCATTTTGACCCGACTGCACGGAGTGTTGGGTTGGTTGGGTTGGGTTTGAGTTGTTTGGGCTGTATGTATGTTTGTATGTTTCTTAGGCGCGTCCTACAGCCTAAACGGCTTGATGAATTTTGATAAATGAGGTATCATTGGGTTCGTCTTGATCACGAGAGTGCTCTAAGAAATATGAAGTGTCAAGAAAACCAATATGGCGGTTTACACTTGCCATATTGTATTTCCGCCGGAACAAAAAAATACCAAAACCTAAAATGAAGGTCTTCAAAAGACCCTTTCAAAAATGTATAATTCTTATAACTAACAGTAGCAATTGTTTAATTAGCTTCTAACTAAATTTTAAATATTAGAAGATTTAAATTAATCTAAATACTATAGTTAATGTTGCAATTGCAACTGTTAAAGTAAAGTAAAATATGTAACTAAAAAATATACTTTTTTTTTATAAATACTAGCTGTGCCCCGCGGCTTCACCCACGTCTCTCAGGGTCCGTGCATTTTTCCAGAATAAACAGTACTTAACTTATGTGTTAATCCAGGGTATAAGCTACCTCCATACCAAATTTCACTCAAATCCGTTCTGCCGTTTCGGCGTGAAGAAGTAACAATATGTTTGTTACTTCACACACACCCTTACTTACATAAAAACTTTCGCCTTTATATTAATACTGTGATTATTTTTCCGGGCGACAGACTTTGACATAATTTCAAAGAGGATTAACCGGATGGTGGTTTATGTAAAAATAGTAAAAGCGCATTAATTTGCTCGCTAAGATTTGATGGTCATTTGCTCTTCAAAAGTATATTTTGGTGTTCATTATATTTAATCCCATTTAATATTAATAATAATTTAAGACCGTATTTAATGATCGTTATTTTGAATATACCACTTATTGACAAAAATACACAACCCTAACAAGCACATTAAAACATGATTGACAATAAAGCGTTATCTCCACATCAGTTGGCGAGGCTCGCTGTTTAGTTGCAATCGCACCGTTCTGCCGGCGCCTTTGATCACCACAACCGCATCATTTGCGTCGTCGCCAAATCAGCATCATAAAATACCGATATAAGAGCCGGCGCAGCGGCTTACTAACTAGCGTTTACTCTGTGGACGGAGCCTCATTTACATGCAGTCGAAAGGCGAGAAATTCCACTAACGATGCTTAATTTAACCTGAGTTATTGATATTGCTTAATTCTAACAGTAACTGTGCGGATTGGATTTGGTGACAGTTTATGAAATGAGAGCTTATTCTGTTTCCGTTATGATTAAGTGTAGTCAGGTTTTAAAGACAAGTTTCTTTTACAATTTTGCTAAACCACTGACTGCGCTGAAGTTTGAGTACCACCTAATCGTTGTTTTTAAGTTTGTAATAGAGACTTTTTGTTGACAATTATCTTACGACACTCTAACGAATAAGTAAATAAACAATGATAATATTTATATGATGGGTTAAAACTGAGGATATCTGTTTTTTTAAAGCTTTTATTTAACTTGCAATGTTTGAATGAATTAACAGCACAGACAAGAAATTTTGTGTACGCATTTTTTTATGAAAGTCGTGTTTAAATTTTACGTTGACATGGTCTCCAGATAAAGGAACTCTTCAACGGCCAACAGCACAGACAATTTTGTGTACGCATCTTATTATGATAGCCGGTTTTAAGTGTGAAATGGTTGCCACACGCATCACGCCGAAACTACTGAATGATTTCAACTGATACTTGGTATGATTTGAGTTCATACTACGAAGTAGGACATTGGATAATTTTCATCCCGAAAAAATAATGGGTTCCCGCAGGATATTGGTTGAAAGTTATTTAAAAGAACACGTATCACGCTGAAACTACTTGACGGATTTTGATGCAACTTTTCACAGTCATAGTTTAATTATATGATGGGTTAAAATTGAGGATACTTTTTATCCCGAAAAAAATAAGGGTTCCTGGGGTGATAGGGGTCCAAAGTTATGGTAATTTTAAAACAAAAGATATCTATACTTATAATAAAGCAATAAGTACGAAAAAGTCTGTACAAAGAAGAATAAAAATGGTCTAGGGTACTTAAAATAAGCTAATGAACCAGGATATAATATTTAAAAAAACGTGTCTCTCTGTCTGTTGGTCTATATAAATAGATAGATACATAGATAGATTAACTCTTTATTGGACACCACAAGCACAACAAGAAATTATATCTAAAAATAAAGTATAACAATGAGTGTCACAAGAGGCGGTCTTATCGCTCAGAGCGATCTCTTCCAGACAACCGTGCACGGAGAGGAATAACTATACTGTACTATATGTTTGTTTGTTCGCGCATCACGAAAAAATACTGGACCGATTGCGATGTGGTTTTCTTTGTTGGATAGCTTAAGGTTTGACTCAATAACTGGGGTACTTGGTATCTCAATCCGATAGTAGAAGCCGAGCAATCGATAAAAGTATTTTTTACGGGGCGGAAGGAATTTTGATCAAATGTTGTCAAATGGAATAGCCCATAAAGCACTTTTAACCTGGAGAAATGACCACTCTTGTGAAGCCGCGGGTACATCATGTATATATAAATATATCTCACTCTCTCTCTGTCGCAAACTAGTAAGCCCCTGATAGTCGTGATATTTATGTTAGTACATTTCTTCTATGTATACAAGTATAGGAGCAACGAAATATTTTATAGTGTCTGAATATCATTCAGCTGTGGCATACAGATGGATGGACAGACAGACATGAAAGTTTTGTCATAATATCGTCATATTAAGGGTTCCTTGTTTGACAACTGAACCCTAAAAAACGAACAACGATTAACTTTCTTTTGGACTATTAATGAATTGTGACCGAGTCGTCAGAAGAGCAAGAATGTTTTTTTTAGTGAAAATATTTATTCAACATAAATATACCCAACAATTATTATACTAAACTTAACAATGAACTTAACTATAATAGAAAGAATATCTAATTTTAAAAGCGGTGTCACTGTGCTGAGGCGTGACCTGTCTAAGTGTCTTGGACACTGCAGATTTTCAGTCACGGCCCAGAAGGAATCCTTGTTGAGGATCTATGATTACATGGTTACGAGATTGAAATTTGGCACTTAGTTGTCTGTTTGTTTATTTGTTTGGGGAGTTTTAACGCCCAAACGGCTATTCCGATTTTGATGAAACTTTGTAAATTGATACTGTACTATATAGAGACCAACATAGGACAACATACTTTTATCCCGTAAAATGGAAAGTGTCCACGGGAAAACTGGAAAATGTCGATTACTCGCTGTAAGGAACTTCCCCCAAAAAGGGGCAAACAGGGGGCTACTGAATATCTCCGCCTTATTAGGTCCGATTTCAATGGTTCTTTTTTTATTTGAAAACAATGGTAGGTAATTTTAAAATGGCCTCGTAAAACATGTTGAGAAGATCTAATGATGATCTTCAGCATGATGAGCAAAATCTAGTAAATTTCTTACTTTTAGGTTTCTACCAGCGGGACCACTAGGTAGTGTTACCCACTAGGTAGGGATTGATGGAGCACCTTGGTTATTAATGTTAGTTTTACAATAAGATAACTACATGGCGCTGCTGTGCACCGCTAGATTATTTGCAAAAAAGTTTGTACTCGCGTGGTCTACAGTTCATAGAGCCACTAGTTAATGTTTATTTTAAACAATTTGGTTTAGGTAACAGAATTGCATAGTTTAGGAAAATTTTGTAAATTTTGTGAGATGCCTAAAAGAAAATTGCTACTGTTGAATACCTTCATTTTGATACCTCGCTTGATAGGTTTTGGTCATATTTCGTTCCTTCGGAAATACAATATGGCAGCTATAAGCAGCCATATTTGTTTTCATGGCACTTCATAAATCTTATGTCACTCTCGTGATTAAGACGAATCCAATGATACCTCATTTATAAAAATCTATCAAGCCGTTATGGATGAAGGACGCGCCAAAAGAATATACATACATACATACAGCTCAAACACATAACCCTCCGCAGTCGACGCGCCATATGAGCATACAAACATACAATCCCAAAAACATAATCGGTACATCTTATTTGTACCGCCTTTTTTTTCGTACTGCTTTATTATAAGTACTAGTTCACACGCGTGAGGGATGATGCTGATGATGATGATGAAAAGTATCTTATGTGTTTATCTTATGTGTTATTCCAAGGTAGGTATAAGCTATCTACATTGCAAATTTCATCAAAATCCGTTAAGCCGTTTGAGAGTGAAGTATGATGATGATGAAAAGTATTCTTTGTTTTATTCCAGGGTATAAGCTATCTCCATTCCAAATTTCATCAAAATCCGTTCAGCCGTTATCGCGTTAAAACTCCCCAAGCAAACAAACAGAAAACGATTCACTTTTATATATAGGTATGGATAGATAGATAGATAGATAGATAGATAGAAGATAAATCGAACCCCTACTATTTCAGAGCACCGCATCGGCGCCGACGCCGAGCCCCCGGCGTGCGACGCACGGCTGCTCAACGGAGACCTCTGGCAGCGGTTCCACGACATCGGCACTGAGATGATCATTACTAAAGGCGGACGGTATGTTCAACTTATGTACTTTTTAGGGTGCTGTACCAAAAACGTCATCGAACCGAACCCTATTGCTGGGGTAATCATAGAGTTTTTTTTTTGGGTAAAGTAATGTTAGCTTGTCGGACACTCCGCGACTATGCATAGACAACTAACTCTGTACTCTAGACAGGCTCTTGACGAACGTTGCAATGACAGCATTTGATTATCGCCATTTTGGCGCTGAATGCAGTAGTTTGGCAGTAGTGGGCGTCCACGAAAGTATATGTAAGGTTTTTGTATTGTAAGTTCTATTATGTATTTTATTCTGTGACTAACGTCAGGAGATGAAACAATGTCAATTTTAGTTCCATGGACGTTCGGTGGGGCGCTTTGAATCAGCACAAACGAAAGTACGGCACACAAAATCCATAGATATCAATGCGACTATGTCTCAATCTCAATACATAATTATTCATGCAGTAAGACAAGCTACCTTTCGTAAACGCGTTCCCTAAACGTACGCGTAGGGAATTCATCAGTATATCCCATAATAAGGTACCTATATTCTTGAGTTACGAAGGGCGTTTATAGCTTTTATAATAGTAATTTTATGCGTCAATCAAGACAATATACCGACCGTTCGAATATGGAACAGGCGGCACTAATCGGTTTCAGACAAAATTTGTGCAGCCATTCGATCCTTTCTCACTTCAGTAGTAGTAACCCTGTATCTGTTAAGGCGGGGGAGGCTCTCGAATGTTTGTCCTGCTCGTCCAGGTGCAGTGTGAGCGGGAGAGGTAATGCAGCTCGGGAGTCGATTTTACATAATTTTTGTTCTTTTCTATCGATATCTCGATACATAAAACTCAATTAAAAAAAGGGTTCGGTTATTTGTCTAGTTTAATAGGGTAGATATATAACAAAAATTTAAAAAAAAATTGCTTTTGCTGAAAATAACGAGAACAGCGATGAAACAAGTTATTTCCATGGGGTAGTTCGTGTTTTATTTCCAAGGATACAAAAATTCTGTTCGGTTATTTGTTTAGATAGTATACTTATCTACCCACAGTGTTTTTGGTTCACATAAAGTTGTTTCATTACGTTTTGCTATTCGTCTTTTGCTGATTTCGGGACTGCCCCGCCTTAATATGCAAATGACATGGCTAAAGCACGTTTTCCCGTTCAGCTCAATAACTTAACTTTTGTTCACTTTGGATAACAAAGTTGTGTGAGGCAGACAATAAGCGACGATCTGCAAACATTCATACCTAATCTCTTTAGTTTCGCTGGCTCAGCAGCGAAATGGGCCTATAATTCTTCAAGAGGGTTTTATCACCTTTCTTAAAGAACAAAACCTCTACGCTCCTGTGCCACGCCTCTGGCGTAGTACCCTCGAGGATGACGGAGTTAAACAGCTTCTGAAGGACTTTAAGTACCGGTGTTCCACCCGCTTTCAGTAGCTCTTAAGCTGTTTGAGAGCCATTCTCATCTCGTATAGGCTGATGTCCGGGATATCTTCGGTATAACGTCGGGTCAAACGGGCTCTTGCAAGGCTAGTCTTGCTAGGAGGACTACGCGATGAGATGTATAATTGTCCATAGAACTTCTCGAGCTCACTCAAACTCTGGCTTAGACGAAACGATACTGCCACTGTCGGTTTTCAGCTTCGTCAACAAGCTTTGCCCAATAAACCTATGCACAGTTGCAAATAACTATCTACAGAGATATAACTAGCTTCTACATGAAACAATTGGACAATCCCTACCATTGTCATTGCGGGCTAATTAGCCCAAGTGTTGTATATAGCCTAATACTACTACCTACGTAATACTATTATTTATTCTGTGCCACCACCAATTGGCAGCGTACCTAACATGCTGGCGGCATTGCCCCGTTGATTTGTAATGCTTAATGCGATGAGCCAATGTCATTTTGGCCGTACGTTACATCGACCAGATATTATTGACTATTAAATATCTGCTATTAAACTTAAATTTCTTATGAGGTAGTGCTAGCCTCTGGTGTCAGTTTGTAAGGCTGCCTGAGGGTCTCTGACGTGGCTAGTGGTACTTCCCAAGGAAAACTCTTGCAGATGAGTCCTACAACAAAACAAAAACAAAATATTATAGGCCACAAGACTTGTGGCCTATAATATTTTGTCGCTTCGCTTAATTTTCCTGATAACTAGTGATTTGTAGCCTTTAACCTTAATACGTAGGTATACTGCTTGCTTACAGTAGGTATCCTTTTTTTTAAACATGCATAATAACTTTCACATGTCTAAACACATAACATTATTCATGGAATTCGTAACGATACGAGACGTGCGACATATACAAGGCAGCATAAGCTGCGAAAAAATTAGTCATTTCTCACTAAGCAATTGTTTCATACAACAGCATCGCTAACCATCCACAATTAAACGATGCAGCTGTCGAGTCCCAGAATCGATTTACCAAAAAACATTGCTCTCAATAAATTACAAAATAACAAAAACTTAACGAAAACCCATTAGGGCTGCCGAATCTGACGCGGGCCTTGTTAACGGATAATTCGGGCCCGGCCGGACCTCCGTCATAGACAAAACAAACAGCTGCCTCGATAGCAATTTGAGCATTTCTCTAAATGGCCGAGCACAAATTACAGCTTATTATAAGCTTGTTTGCTTTACGACCGAACCCCTTCAATTATTTTTTTTCGTGATCGGTAATGTGGGTCGAGCAGTGAAGAAATTACACAGTCGTCGCGATCTCGGCGCCTCCGCCCTTCCTCGGGCGACCACCGCGCGAGCGACCTCTTCCTCTGTCATTATGTGCTACATCTCGTTACTGGAGATGGCAGCCCCGCGGCAATCCGCGTTGCTTAACTTACCTCGTTTCTTGTCCACTCCGCTCTCTCGTGCTCGCACATTCTGATGTCGTATGATCGGATTGATCGGTATCGCAGATCGCGCATTGATGATTATCATTAAATAGGTAGGTACAGATTTTATCTGATGGCATACTTCTGTATTTCGCTATCAGCAGATTCCACCGGCGAATTAGGAACATGTCGGATGGTGTGCCGAGGTTCTGGCCGCCGCCTCACATCGCAGCTTCTGATCGGTAATGAACGTCACGTCCGTACAAAAATTCTGAAGGAATAAAAATGAAAATATGCGGTAATTAATGGCGTGTAATTAACGTTCGGCTTTCGGTTGTATCGGGTGCCGGTCGGCCGCGTTATTAAAATGATCGGCAAAAAGCTGCGCAATAGTTTTCCGAAACGAATAGCTGTCGTGCGCGCGGGCTGTACCGGCGCGCTTGCGGCCGCGCCGCGGTTTTTGCGCGCGCGGTAATTAAGCAGGTTCATCCGTGCTCCTGTCATCTCTTACACGTTTTTTTCGAGTCGATCGGCCTCCGGCGCAGACCACCAGCTCGGCTCGACATTCCGATACATTTACCGCTTTATCCAACGTTTGGTGAATCTCGTTAGCTTAGCCGGGACTGTCTAGAGGTCACTCTTGTTTGTTTTGTATTAACGAAGCCGCGCGGGCTGCGGCCGGGGGCACGCCGGCGCCGGACCCGGTGCTGGCGCCACGACTCAAAATGGGTCAAAAATATTTGATGCATTTCTCGCATTGAGCTCTAGCGGGTGCGTGCGTCGGGTAATTGAGTTATTCTGTGCGAGCTCAGCTCGCTCGTACCTACAGTTTGTAATGACTCAAATTGGTGAGTGTAACGGAATGCTTTTAGTCGCTGTTTAAATAGTGTTAAAAAGCGGTTCTTGCACAATTCTTTATCCAGGCAGGTTCGTGAAGAGGGGCTGGGTTCGGAGGAGAATTGTTTGAGCAAACAGTGGATTTGGGCGGTTCGTTTGAGGGCAGGCAGGGGAGCGCGGAGTTAACACCTGCGCGGCGGCGGCCATACTCGCGCTATGTGTTACTGTGGATTTTAGGTACCTACCTAATAACCTTACCTACGATTTTCCCACCTGTTTGTGTAGACGTAAATTGTTCGTTATGTAACAGACATGTATAGATTTGTTTGTTTCATTCATTGGAATCTGGTCCCAAACAGATTGTTCATTATTTTTATCCCAAGGCTTTCGTAAAACTTTTGTTATTCAAATGTTTTTTTTTGGAACAGAGTACAATGAAACAGAGAAGATAAACTTACAGTCCATTAGATACTATACTGCTGACTGCAGTCACATTTTAACCGTAACAGTCGCGTTTCCTCATCCCTAGCACAATAATCAAATAGCACCGAACCGCCCAAAACGGGGACATGTTCCATCTGTCCCGATTCATGTTTAGAGATAATACTTATCCCTCAATAATCGTCGTACAAACAAACATCGGTTGGAATAGACTAGGTTATTTATTTTTTCTCCAAACCGATATATGACAAATGGGCGCGGCGAGCCGTCGACGGCCGGAGCCGGGCGCTCGCGTGTCGTCGCGCGGACCTCCCGCCATTTTAAAAACAAACACACACCACAAAAACTCGTTATTTATTCTTGTGTTATTCGGTGGGAAGGGCGCGACCGAATTCGCTCGAAAAAAACATAAGTTATAATTAATACCAGTCTGCATTAGTCAGGTACCCTTGCAGCGTAGCTCGAAGAAAGCTCGCGTAGTCGTACGTCGAACAGCGTGGAGTTTACGTAGTTGTCCGACGACTATAAAATATCTACTTCTGTTTAATTTTATTGATGTTCCCGACCAAGCTACACGATAAGGGACGCAATCACATCACAGATCGGAGACGTCCACGAAATTGTATCTAACAAACGAGCGTAAGCTCATTCGGCGCTTGTTTTAACAGAAATACCGATTAATTGATTCGATCTGTGTCGTAATTAAAATGGGTGATTAGGGCGCGGGGACCGGCGCCGGCGCCTCAAAGCGTCGCCGGCAACATTCCTTTTGTTTTACCACGGGTCGTTTGTCGCCTGCGTGCTGCGGCGGCGTCCCGCTCGCACGGATGCGCACGCGCACGCGTGCGAGCGAGAGGCGCGGGGCGCCGACCGCCCGCCGTGCCGCCGGCCGCCCGCCGCGCGCCCCGCCCTACGCACGCAGCAATAATCAGATTATGACAGCCGTCTCCCGGCTCCAGCTCCTCTCGTCACTCTTCACTGTCTTGTGAAAATATGACGTTAGAATTTCACCTCTCTCCTATCTACCTCGATATCAATTGAACGCCAGCGCTGTACTCTGCTTGATCGGAGCTGACATAATGCTCTTTGTTTTAAAGACCGATGCCGGCAGGTGGTAGCGATCAGAAGTTCAATATTGATAGAGGCTTAGCTATACTTAATTTGAACGGAAATGAGCTTCAACCAGGAATGCCTGAAAAAATCGGAGACTATAGAAGCTATATAACTCTAAAGACGCTGTACTCAACTTGATAAGTACTATAATTAGCTTCCTTTCTCCGTAGGTACCTACAGCTTCGTTATTGCAGAATCATACCAAACATATTTTTAAGTGTAAAATTGTGTTTTTATCGCCGTAAATAAAAGAAAAGAAAACTAAAGTAAGACCAGAAGACAATTTTCTCTAAAAGCTATATTTGTAAACCTTATTTATAAACAATCTAACGCACATCTAACGATTGATAGAAAACGTTTAAAGTAATGAAGGTCTACAAGAAAATGTTGGAAACATTGAGTTGTGCTTGAAAACGTAATGTCATCGGTAGTAATGGGTAATTCCGGCTCGGCCTGTCGGAATCCGAAGCACGCGCCGCGGAGTCGCCACTATCTACCGATCATATCGCAATATCTCCTGGGAGTGCACCCTTACTAAACCCTCCATATGTCACAAGTTTGTGTACAACGCGTTCTCCATTGCCTTCATTAAAAAGGCTTACGTGCAACAATTCCATAGCGGACCATCGATGTATGTCATACTCCGAGGAATACCGCTAAGATTCACGGTCAGCCTCTAGTTTGATCAGTCCCAGAATCGCAGAGTCATCGCTGG
This sequence comes from Alsophila aescularia, assembly GCA_946251855.1. Classification (NCBI taxonomy): domain Eukaryota; kingdom Metazoa; phylum Arthropoda; class Insecta; order Lepidoptera; family Geometridae; genus Alsophila; species Alsophila aescularia. The sequence goes on from OX276376.1 coordinate 41,667,903, forward strand.
CTCCCGCGGCTGTCTCGTCACAAGCTAAAACAATCGACGTACGATGAAAAAAGATTAACAAAATGATAACTCAAACTTGGCTTGTAAAAATATGCGTCTGAGCATCATCGAGCTGAGAGAAGGAAGGTCAGTTTTTTTGCCGCGTGACAGCGCCCATACCCGATGATAATTTCTCATTAGGTTATAACATTTTAGTCGGGAAACGTCGTAAATTCCACGAATAATTTAGTGAAGAAAGTGGTCGTGTTGAAGATGTTTTGTTTTTATGGCGCCAACGAGCAGCGCGGGTTAGATCGGTATCTCCCGATACAAGCGTTTAACCCGTGTTACTCGGAACCCGGGAATTATTCTCACGGGCTCGACCGCCCCGCTACCTAACAAATTGTAATGTGAGCGGACGAGACAACTCGCATTCTTTCCGATGTCTTGTTCACGCAAAAAATTATCATTCTGATCTCTGATCTCGCATCAGAATGCAGGATTCTAAAGCTGTTATACTCATTGCATAATATGACAAGTTAGTTTTTGAGTTGGATATTATCACCGTGCCGTCATGAATAAAAAGTGCCACCTACGGCTACCAGGCATCAATTCATTACTTCATGTGCACAGAGATCTCATCTCGTAGTCGGAGACACGGAATTATGTCCATGTACGTGTTTATGTCCGTCGCGACGTGTCCATAATGCGTCTCCTAGAAGCGCGGTGATTACAGCGGCTGCGCAGGCGCTGGGTGCCTCGTCAATCATAAAGATCGTAAAAACACAAGAGAGCACGTACAATGATGGCCAGTGCAGCGTTCGGCGGGAAAAACTCTTGTTTGCCATGTGGATTTGTTACATTTCACGCAGGATTTGTCACTAACGAGGCGTATAGTCGGCTTTTTATCTGTGTCATTACAAACTAGAACTTGCGGTTGCCTTCGGTTTTTATTATTTGTTTCATTGGACGCTATTATTTTTCTATTTGTAGTCATTTTGTCTGTTTTTTTGTGATATTCTTACTCTTTCTCTCAAGTCGGCTTTTGATACTCGTTTACAAGCATATCAAAATCTCTACTTGTTAGGATTAAGTTGATGAAAAGAGCCTAAATGTGCCTATTGATTGTGTTTTTGTGCTGATTTTTATTTTAGTTACTACTGCATTATCACTTCATTATCAGCCCACATCAGTCCACAGCTGGACATAGGCCTCTCCCAAAGGCACTGAGCCCGATCTTCGGCTCATAACAATGTAAGTGTTTATAATTTAGGACTGGCATAAAAGTTGACAGTAAATAGATGAATTTAGGTGCAGGCAGCGGCTGCCTTGCGGCTGCCTTGCGGCTGCCTTGCGGCTGCCTGCAGCGCCCGCTCTCCTCGTGCCTAGATACCATCGGCTGCGCCCGCGCCGCCCATCGCGACATCACGCGCCGATGGTATCGCCGCCCTGCTACCGGGCTCTGGGCGCAGGCGCGGTGGATAACATCACTGCGCTAGCCACGACTCTCTCATAAAAGTGTTAACCCGGCGACACCGCGTCATTGTTGTGTAAGCACGCGGGTCGCCCGCCCGCACTGTGAGAAACACTTTTTTGGATGCGACATAATTACTATTTCTTAAATATGAAACAGATTTGTATCATGAGTGTAGGTCATGACTTTATTCCTCTAGTTTGTTACACTAAGTTGATCTGCTGACATACAAGCCGAGATTGATGACATAGGTCGAATCTATCCGCATAAACTAAGGTGTGCTCTCTGGAGTCGAATCCGTCCATCATGCAACATGTATAGGTTTTTATATGTATAATTATTTAACTATATTTGTTTTTCGACGAAATTGCTCAGGTATGAGTACAGTTTTTTTTATTAACACATCACACATGTATTCTGCAGTAATAAATTTCTCACGTAGACCGGTTGATATCGGTCGAGTTAAAACGAATACTTACGTACATTTTATTTTCCTAGAGAAATGTAAACGTTTATAAAGCCTTTAGCAATTCCTATTTGCATTAACTCAGAGATATCTTGACGATTAAATCAGGTTCGAATGCGATCCCGAGCTACTGTCTCCGCAATCAGCCAATCAGTCACGCAGCCAACAACGAGATAAAAGCGCGCACAAATTGCTCAAGACGTTTCCATGTAGCGACGACATCAAAACACACTTCTGTGAAATATGTAACAACGGTTCAATGTCAATAGGAGACAGAGATGTGCCGCAGCCCGCAACGCAAGTGTCGCAACGCCCAGTAATTGTGCGGTGACGCGGCCGCGGGCGGCACGTTTGAACTCGACACATTACAGCTAGCCTTGACGCGATTCCCGGGACTTGGCCAGTGGTGGGAATCACTGGCGAGGGCGGGCCGCTGCCCTTTAAATACCCACAATTATCTTAAATAACCCTAGACTTATACGATTCCTGAGAAACTTGTCTTTTGTTGTCAAAAGCTAAAAAACGCTTTAATGACATCAGCATCACACGAGTAAAAAAAACTAATTTGATTTTACGTAGGTACAATGTAGTTTGAAAAGATATCTGATGATGCGGAAATAATTTTATCCATGATAATTTTATTGACAGAACGATTAAAACAAACGGTCGTATGATATCACTCTCAATTACCTATGTTAGATAAAAAGTATAGCCGTATTGCCATAAGATATAGAATACCAGCGAACATTTACATTTCCGTGTTTCATATAATGGTACAAGGCAGCGGAATCTAACGCGATATTCGCTGGCGGCTGTGGGTTTACGCCACGCACTCTGAATTAATATCAATTAACACACACTGGCTTAATTGTGAATCGGGCGCGGCTCGCGTGCGGCGGCTCCTTTGTCGGCAACACTGAAGCCGCGCCCGCGCAAGCTTTAATTTGCAGCCGTATCTGAAGAGTTGAATCCGAGCGCTGCGGCACTGACCGGAACTCCGCACGCTATCATCGATGCCACGACGTAGAATCGTCTTCGTAGAATCAGCGACGCACGCGTGCGAAAATCTCCCCGCGCATCCGCGTCAGCCTGCGCTCAACCCTTTTGCTTCCTCGAAAAACTTCCTAAAATACAAGAGCCGTTCCTTAGCTACTTCCGTCGCCGTATAATGAACTTTAACGCTTGCATATACGATTGTAATTAGCTCCTGTGCGGAGGTAATGATTTTTAAGTACATACTCCGGCACAGTATTGCCACGGTAGGGCGAGCGCAGATCCTGTGCCTGATTGATCACCGCTCGTTCGTCTCTACCGACCGTTGGCTCGGCTACCGCGCGCATAGATAAATGGTTATTGCGACTATCTCTGCCACGATAAACTGCTAACTGGTCGGTAGCTTTAGACAAATCGGTCCAATCAAATCACAAAGGAGTCCGCAGAAAACTATCACAGTTTATGGATTTATATTGTGATGGTAATCTTACTCGTAGCAATGAATGTCGCGGCATGGACAATAGTTTTTACCGTTGCCGCTTTCTATTTCTCCCAAACAAATAAAAATATGCCATATTAAATTTCGAGTGCTACTATCTTCCCAATCGCTATTATCTTAGACAAAAATCACCGCTTGCAGGCGATCATCAATTCATTCGTTATATCGGAGCTTTGACAGGATTATAATTAGAAACTGTCCGTCCTTACGGGTTGTCGTTTTTAATGTCGCTAGTCTGGTCCCATACTGCGCTCGCATTTCATTAACTCCAATGTTAAAAAATTGGGAGTTCTCATAAAACGGCGTGATTTATGCAGGGTCGGGAGCTAACGAGCGATCGCCACCGTCTGCGCCCGTCCCCGACCGCGGCCGCATCACACGGCGCGAGGCATCACATCACCCACCTGTATCACCTTTGTACAAGGTTTATAGTCCTGAAGGAAGTTGTTGACCGAACAATCTACTATTACATTCAATGCCATGCGATAAAATTAATCCTTTTTTGTCTTAAACTTCGTCCTCCCACATAATCTTAATTGTAACTCTTCTAAAGCTATTATTCACAAAATTATTGTTCATCAAAGCTATTTATGTAGATATACCTTACATCAAACTCAATTAGGAATTTTCGATAACCTAACCTAGAGTCATTTTTATTTGATTTTAATTGTCGGCAAAAATAATCAAGGTGAATTAACGATATTTTTATGTGCGGTGTACAATCGTAGAGATCTGTTGTTCCGTGTTCGGCGTCAAGCTCATAATAGCTCGTAGATGCGCCGGGAGATAAGCTTTGTCCTGCGCCTGCGCGCGCGGCGGTCCTGTCAACTAAATTACCGAGCCGATTGTCGGCCCTTCCACTCGCAATTTACGAGCACCGAGCATGCGGCGCCGGCGCCTAAAAAGGTGCTGAATTAATTCCGCACTTTCACCGAAACCGCCGCATACATATTCTTTCGAATTTGTTACTTTTTACCTAATACAAGCCGCGAGGCGTCCGCCCTGTGACGAAACAATGTAGTGGTGTACGCTTTTGTCCACACGTACAACTTTTGTACAGGTTTACGGCATTTCGACATCGTGTCTTTATAACACTTAAATTAGATCAATCGCTTCCATTTTGAGAAACCGATTCGACGGCGTTTTGCGGTCTGTTACATATTCAATCACTGTCTGATGCAGAGATAACGAGGAAGAGTTGCTCGTGGTGGATGGTGTCAAGTCGGTCGAAGTTAAAACAAGGTAATATGGGTTTATTTACACGAATGAGTACCAATTTTTTTTTTTATTACGGTCTGGGCAAACCTTTGAGCACGATCTCACCTGATGGAAAGCGATAATGTGGTCGATGGTGTGGTGTGGTGTAGCATGCTTGCCTAGTAGATACCTATTCAAAATATTTTAAGATTTAAATCCTTAAACATCTTCTCTTTCGTGCTAGTGATATTTAAAATCAGAAATACAAAATTCGCGATGTCTAGCAATGAATCTCCAATTAAAGATAAATTAAGATTAATTATGAGTTAGCAATTTAATCGCGTAGTTAATAAATCGCGTTGGCTTTTAATTACTGCCTGTATCACGTATCGGTTACCTACCAGATAATGTACCTACCTAACCAAACAGTGTTCAGATCAATCGAAGCGGTGGCCTTTATAGAGGCTTACAATCTGCGAAGTTAAGCGTAATTGGCTCAATCAGCGCTTATTGCGTAAAAGGGCGCCGACTGGTGATTAAAAATTTCCAATTTCCGCAAGAGCTGGGACCCTAGGCGGTGGTTGTAAATTTGGCGAACAAGACATAAACATGTCGCAGGTGCGCGCGCGCCGCGGGCGAGCTTTGTGCCCGCCCGCGCCTGCGCCTCTGCGGCTCTGTTGTGATACTCATTGCCTTAAAGGACAACGATGAGCTTGTGATAATTCCCAGGTTTTACAATACTGACTTCATGTCATAATTAAGTACTTACCTACATTGAGTTTTCTGACACCTCTTAACATGTTTGTATGGTACGATGTATCCTTAGGATTTTTTGATTGAGCGAAGCGAGGGCTATTAAACTTGGACATATCGACGTTTGTATGTAGGTTTGTTCGTTGATAACTTTCAAACCGTTTTTATCAGATTTTTATAAAACTTGATTCATTTTAAAATTCGTAGGTAATTTATGTGCATATGCGGTTGGGGTCCGCAGAGACGAACCTCTAGTTTGATTCCATCCTACATAACGCAAATATCACATAATTATACCTACACGCTACCACCGAATAAATAATAGTTCAAGTAATATTTTGTATTTTCTCTGTCTTCCTAGTTACCATAATTCAGTCAACGAACAGATTTACATAGAGTAGGAAAAAACACTTTACTCCAAAGTACAAACATAAACTTTCGCAAAACAGTGATCACGTGAAGTTTATCGTAAATTAATCAATTTCATGCGATCGTTTTGTTTTTGCGCCCCATGTTAACAACCGATCCTCAGGAGTTTTTGTTACCACCTGCAGTGGCATTCGGCAAAAACTAGCCAATGAAATAAAAGTTTTTTGTCGCGATCTGTATGATTGAAGGTGCTGTCGCTGATTTTAAACAAAGAGGGACAGATAGTCGCTCCATCAATATGGTAATGTGTTAGGTGCATCGAGACGATTCCGATGGTTTTTTGTGGCTGTGCCCAAATTGGTTTATTTGTTTTGTTACGAGCGTATTTCTTTATAAGTGTAGTTTGTTTGGTTTGCGGAGGCATATGGAAGGGTGTTTTTTTTTTTGTAAATCCAATGTTTTGTTTGTACAGGCAATAAACATTGTAACAGTTTTGTCATTGTTGTCGCGGCGGTACTATCCGGTGCTTATTGATTTATCGACATCCTGATCCGCCTCTAATGTGTATCGCGCTGTAGTGGGAAGGCTGGCTGGTATGGAGTTCGTGCTCACAACCCACTTGGCAAAACAACAATGATGACATGGTATGTGTCGGATTGTTCCCTTTGCTTGAACTTTCTTGTAATACTCGTATCAGCGCGAACAAAGTGTACTTTAGCGAAAAGGCATGCCTCTGGTATAAATTATTTACACATTATTTGGTACTAAAATTACACGAAGACTTATGATTATGAGGCATATTAAACGTGCGTTTATAGCTCCGGATAATTTTTATGAGCGGTTTGATTAACTTGGTGTTGCTAATGTACCTACAACAAACTCGAGATCTAACATATGTTACGGCATTCTAAACAAATATTGATCCGCGTAGACACACAAGGCTCTGCGATTCTCACGGGCCGCTCTCACAGTCCGAGTGAACAATTTGACACTTCCAGGTGTATGATTTTTTATCCTCCATCACAATGGCGGAGGTGTTTACCCAGGCCCACATCTGGGCGGACGAAAAAACCGGCCGGACCTCTCGTATGAACGCTAATGAGAGCCCCAGCCCTGGAGTAAGCCTTGTACAAGCATTCTTGTATTTCGGCCCTCGACTTTATTTATCGTGCGAGTTAAACGCTTGTGTAAACCACCAGATGTCCGAGACAACGGCGCTTCTGTAACTAACGACTGTCTCTTGCTCCTTAACATTGAACTTGGGCGATAAAAAGCCAATGAAATTAGCAGTAAAGATAACTGGCGCTCGAGAGGGGTAAGTTATGGCTGCGTGTGACGAAGACATTAACCAAGGAGCTGTATCTACTGTCCTTCATTGAGTTATTACGACCTCGTGTAAGAAACATTCAGTTAATGTGCCAACATTAGAATGTCAAATCCATATTAGTAGTATATTATCGTCATATGGTCGAAGCTGGTCGCTGCCCTCGCGGCTGTGGAAGGATGTTGTATAGTTTCGCACGAGATCGGACTGTTTCAAGATTTCGAGTGCGGATGCTAGAGCGGATATGACAGTTTCTTTGGCGGCTGTTAGCGCCTCCGTGCGGCAATTGGCGAGTTGTTAGTGTTGTTACCGATTTACGACCCACTCTAAAGTTCATTCGACGCGATTTTGGTGGTCCCATTGTGTTCACTAAGTCCCTGCCCACCGGCGGGCTCGAGCCTCCAGCTTAGCGCGCCTTCGAGAGCTTTTATGGCCTCCTCTTTTTATGGTATCTTTATTTCATTAACTATATCGTAAATACAATTCCAACCGGTCGATTTAAAATTCCGTAAGTTAAACGTTTGACATAACTCTTCGTTTAAATTTTCGGCGTTATCGCCGTGGCCCAGCTTTGTTAAAAAGAAAAAAAAGTACCTACACTCTAGTGGATTCGCGGCGAGTTTTTCGTTATGGGTGTAATTTATTTGCGCGTGGCTCGTCACCTCTTTGTCGGCGCGGGCGCAGCTTTCAAACGGGCCGATAAGTGGACAGCGGGTGATAAGAGCTTCTTGCCGGAACGGTAGCCGAGTGAAGGGATTTGTCAATGTACGGTCAACAAGTGAGGCTTCAATACGAGCACACAATTCTAAGCACATATTTGTATTTGTACTGTGCGTGTATGCGTGTTTGTTTGAATGGGACACTTGGAAACATAGATTAGTGAGATTAACTGATAGAGTAACCTATGTTCTTTTCATCCAATCTATGTTCCTGATTGAAAACATGATCCACTCAACTGATTATACTTATTCTTTAGGCGACAAATAAGCTTTAAAGGAATACTTTGTTAAGCAGCATTTTCTAAGTCATAAAGGATTTACATTAAAAAAAGTGGCAGTGCAGTAAAAATAACTTAGAGTAAAATTAAATTTTGTATGTAGGTACATAACTTTAAATTAAATGTCAAAAATAGGTAAATATTCTATAGTACTATAATAGAATACATAAATTAAATAAATATACTAGTACATAAATAAAAATACATAATATTACTCGCTTTTAGGTAGGTAAGCGAGAAGGGTTAGATCCAACAATCCAAAAACCAAATAATAATCCTTGCGCTGGCAACACCTGTTTCTGTTTTTTAATGATTTCGACATAGAATTATTAGTATAATTATTTCCCTTAACAACTCCACAGATATCCACCATACGCTACCTCTCTCTCTATCTCTCTCCTTCCCAATAATGGGAACAAGTGGCTGATGATGATCTACCATTGGTGCACTTCACGCTGTCTACATCATGCAGCTGTACAAATCATTTTTCTTCAGTTCACTTTGGGCTTTTATGGGATTCGGGGTGGACCCGCACTACTCTTGCAGAACAACGGTGGGCCTTCTTGGTTGTATGTCTTCAACTGAGTATGTCGAGGTTGATGCGTATACCTGAATCACCTTGAGAGTATATCTCTTCGTGAGCCTGATTATAAGGTGGTACGCTACTCTGGCCGACACACTTCATATCTCTTCAAGGTCGTTAGCGAAGACTCGGTAAACGAGGAACCCGATAATTACGCTCTCTGAAGTAGGTACATAAGATGGCCCAAATTTAGGGTAACGGTGTCCTCCCCCTTCGGACTCCACTAAACCCCAAAATGTGCCATCTTATGTTCTCCAGTTTCATTTCCAGCTGCGCCATGTGTTCGTCTAGCCTTAGAGTGCGTGCAATTATAAGAAGCCAGGGTCATGGTATGAACCCGGGGACTCATACCATCGTGTTCTGGAATAGGAGGGCCTGCGGAAACTAGGGGCCGTTTTTTATGGTACTTGTCTTGGGAGGTAATACCCATAATCGCCCCGCTGGGCAGGCAGGTTTGCGATCGCAGCACGCAATTTTTCGCACCAGTGGCGCTGCTGCCCGTTTCCGGTCTGTGCCATTTAGTGTTCAGTTTTTTTAGATTGGATATACCGCCATTTGACAGCCTTGTTCGTTGATCGTCATAGAGCCCCACTAGCAAGTAAGGTTGGCATGAGGAACTGAGATGATAATTGTGCCCCCTACCCCAATTACTTTGTATGAATTTTGACAAATTAACGCTTGATTAGCGTTAATTTACGATGATGAGTTAGTCTCATATTCCCAGTAATTTATCTGGAAATTACTGGCGAGACCAGGCGTTTGTTTTAGTCGAAGGCATAGAGTACTATGTATCCATAAGGGCTTAGTTCCTTTCAGGTTGCTGAGCCAGTAAAGTAGACTAGAGTAGGTTGGATCTGTCTAAGAAGTAAAAAGTTCAATTTGTTGTTACAGTCGGCTATATTCTGTCGGTACCGTGTCCCCGCCACGTAAGGCAGTAGCGGTCATCGTAAAGTTTAAATGGAGCCTAATTTAGTTTGTTGTTAATTGAGCTTCTGTCGGCGCGGCTTATCTGCGCGTTGCATTAGCGGCGGCGAGGTGCGCGGGCGCAGCGCGCGGGCGGCCGACGGAGCGCTGATAAGGGATGTTATGACTGATGGACCTTAGTGGACGGAGCTGATAGTCAGCGAATATTGTGATTACTTTGAAATTTGGGAATGTGGAAGAAGAGTGTATTTTTAGTGAGAATTGGCGTAAAATCAAACGTCTTCCTATACAGAAAACTAGCTGACTGATAATGCATTTCGACGCACTTCATGGGCTTTGCTTGGCGTGTAGAAGAAAAGTTTGTTGTAAGTTGATGTACATTAAATCGCATGTCTTACTATAGGAAACTGGATTACTTGTTGCAGTTTCAGCAGATATAGAAATATTAAATTTATCATACATTTCTTTACTTACATTTTCTACTTCCAGACTTGCTAAATTAAAACTTAAAATCACCTCAAAGATTTAAAAGTTAAACCGCTCAACATAACCTCGACCCTTCATCGCCATTGCTTTGACTTCTTTTAAGTATTGAACAGTATCAATGTGTTCACTTCCCCGGGGGCACCCATACAGCCTCTCTCCAGCCGCGAGATAAGCCGACGGCGGCGGCGGCGCCAGAACTATCTGACATTTACGGCTGTGAAGCCGCACAAACGGGTGCCAAAAGCTCGTTGGTCAACACGTCACTATCACATGCCTTTACAATCACGATAATGCGTTGGAAAGTCAAAAGAACCTAAAAGGTAGGGTGACTATTCGTTCGAGCTTGTCTGGACTAGGCTGACTTTTTAGCCCTCCGTCCGGATTTTGTCCAGCCTATTCATTTGTAGGACTTTAGAATTAAATATGAATAGAAATGTTTATTTCTCATCATCACCATCAGCATATATTTGTCCACTGATCGTATAGGCCTCTCCTAGGGAACGCTACTAAGCTCTTCTCATCCAGTCCCTGCTAGCAGTTTTTCGTCGACAATCACAGTCTTCATTCCATTTGTCGTTATATCTCATATTTTAGATTATTTAAATCAAAACTTTTCAGTACTAGATCTACAGTACACCTCCCCAGTAGTACCAATTAACTTTTCTATACACTCGACAGAACACTTTGCGTCAATTGGAGCTCAAATGGGTGCATTTTTTAATAAACTGCACCAGCGAAACTAGAACGTCTGGAAATTCTTGCTAATGTCCGGCTTTTTGTCACTATTATTCTTTCGACATGGCCACCCTCTGCAAAAGCCTCCATTGTGGCGGCGGTCTCTAGGAGCAGTAATTTCATTATCGCCTTCTTTGTTTCAATAAAACGTATTTGGTTTTTGAAAGAGATTGAGTGGATTGATATGAGGAATTCTTTTGGAATGTTTTATAGTTTTGTTTGGGAGCATTTGAGTTGAGGCTCATCTTGTTGATTCTCAAGGGACACAAGGTGTTTTGTCTACGGTGCTATGTGTAGATATGTCTTGTTTCTTGGTGTACATTTAAGAGTTGTTCTATTGTGTTCTGCTGTAGGTACAAATAAAGATATATACTGGATATATCTTGTGTATGGATGAAATAAATATGTATTGTTTTTTGGTAAAACTTATGGGTTTTTTAAGCAGAAGCACAAACAATGACATTCATTTGCATGGCGCTTTTTGGCTGCATACAACATAGGTATATAGGTACAATTCAATAACTTTATATCAGTCTATTCTATATCTTATAGTATACATACTTATCTTAAGTCAAGTAAATTAGGTACTTTACAGACTTGAAAAACATCAGGAAAAACTTAACCCTGTGGCTATGGGAGTACCATTACATTTGAGTCATTCGTATCAGTTCATATTTTTTTCTTACAAAATATAATGTTCTCATAACAGTTAAAACATATTCCCCCTTGTTTCAGACGCATGTTTCCATCGCTCCGCGTGTCACTGTCTGGTCTGGATCCTCGCGAGGAGTACTGCGTGCTGCTGGAGCTAGCCCTGGTGGGGCGGCGGCGCTGGCGCTGGGCGGGAGGCGCGTGGGCGGCCGCGGGCGGCGCTGAGCCGCAGTCGCCACGACGTCTAATGCTACACCCTGACTCTCCTGCTCCGGGTCACCACTGGACGGCGAACCCCGTCTCTTTTAGCAAACTCAAGTTGACAAATAATACCATGGATGCACAGGGACATGTAAGTTTTACAAGTAATTTTAAATTTGCGGTGAGATTGCTTTTAATTTAACCTAAAGTAGGTATAATTATATTTTCCACATTTTTGTGAACATTTCGAATGTTTATATCAAGATTTTCATACCCAAAATTTTAACTTACGTTTTCTAACATGCGCTACGGCTAACGACACACATAACCAAAGAAAATATACACTACAGCAATGTATGCTGAATCTTTGTATATACCTATCTAACTATACGCTCAGATAATATGAGTCTCTCTCTCCTTCTATTTTTTTTTTTGCGTTTTTATACTCTACTTTCGTAATCTCTTTGAGTATATACAAAGTAGGTAATTAACAAATTAGCACAGATAATGTTCATAAAAGTTCCCCGTGGTCGCAACAATGAATTCTAGTTCCCAGTCAATCGCATTTGAGCAATTAAAATGAATCGATAGAGCAATTCCGAGGAACACATTAGCTACAGCGCTTATAACTATAATGTCTATGATCCGAGTCTTGTGGGTTCGGTTGTTTACTTGAAATATGTGGCTTTATTGGAGGTCAATGATGCTGTATTGATAACAGGTTTAAGCCAAGGGTAATAGGCAATTTTGAAATCAGACTTGATCATACAAGCGATGCTTCAGTAAGCGTTGCTGATTGGTGATCAATCTGACTGGTGAGAAATTTCACCAGGAAATATATGTTTTAACACCCTCACTAAATTATAAAAATAAAAATTTTAATTACACGTCTGCCCAAAATAGGAGTGTAATATTTTTAAGATTCATGTATGGTTTGTACGTATGTATGTATGTATGTATGTATGTATGTATGTATGTATGTATGTATGTATGTATGTATGTATGTATGTATGTATGTATGTATGTATGTATGTATGTATGTATGTATGTATGTATGTATGTATGTATGTATGTATGTATGTATGTATGTATGTATGTATGTTTGTATGAGAGTTTCTTTATTCCACCATAACTTTTAAATAGCTGAACAGATTTTAATGTATGGGGTATATATAGTTAGAATCCTTATATCACCCCGAATAACATAGGCTATACTTGTTTTTAATTCAGTTTGGCTCCATTTTCAAGAGCGAAAAAAGTTATTTTCTTAAAATTTTACAATATGGGTATCAAATTGAAGAGCTTTATTAAAAAAATATGTAACTTATCACTAAAAAGAATCAAATATAAATTAAAACACACGACTGCCCTTCCAAAATAGAACTAAAAAGTCAAAAACAGTGTTTTAATTTTTATGTGATTCTTTTTGAGATAAGTTATATATTTTTTTAATAAAGGATTTTTAATTTTTTAATCGTTATTTTTATTTACCTCTACGTTTGACAAAGTTGCAATGTACGTGGTCACGATTGGCACTTAATCTGATTTTAGTATAGGGTGGTCACGGCTCACAACACTAGCGACATCCAAAGGTTTCATCGGACATAAACCGCGGCCCGTAATTCATGTAATACGATGAGACTACTTCAGTCGCCTGTCTAATGTAGACCGATACACTGGCCTTCAACACTTAGTACCACACTTTTTAAAGTAATAGTGAAAATCGCATCGCAATCAGTCCAGTAGTTTTAACGTGATACGCGAACAGACAGACACTATTTAAAAACTCATATCTTTTTAAGTTAAAATATTTACCAATGTCAAACTTCAATTTAAAAGAAAGTTGTTGAAATTTGCTATAAAACGTTTTTTATTTCAAAACTCAGAGGTCTTCTAGAGTTTGGGAAAAAATGCAATTTTAAAAGTGTGGTACACAGAATAAATAATAGTACAAGTAGTGGTACTAAGTATTGAAGACCAGTGTTTGTATACCTAGCGGCACGTAAGTCTAGCGGTGAACGAAACGTGGCGGGGATCTTGGCACAGTCAAAAATTATATAATGTGTTAAAATGTTGAATACTTTTTATCCCGAAAACTGACTGTGCCAAGATCCCCACCACGTTCCGTTCACCGCTAGACTTACCTGCCGCTAGCTATAGTTGTCTATGCATAGATAGGCCGAGTGTACACAACACAGTCTCCTACTCATGATTTAGCTACACCATGACTACCCCCTAGAGATAACGCAGCTATGATTTGCAACTCTAGCACGTCGGAATGTCAACTAATTGTGTACCTGACAAAGAAATGTTCAACAAGTTGAGTCACTGTGTAAACAGAAAAAGCTTTTAAACAAATTCACGCCAATCAGTGAAGAAACACAGTTTGTTATAAATAAAAACTAATAAAAATCGTGTACATAAATCTATAATTGGAAAATTAATGACTGACATAAAAGGAAAATCATATAACTTATACTGCTATTCTACTTTACGGCTCAATAAAATGTAAAACGACAAAGTATGATCTAAGCCTCTACGAAAAATATATCGCAATCGATAAACGCGTTCGTAATTTATCTTTGGGTTAATAAATAAATGTACAGTTACAGTTTAATTGCAGAACCGACATCCATTTTTGAACTGAGACAATCGTGACTTTATCCATCCATGTTTTACTAGTTACCTTGTTTCATTGGAAACGCCTACCATGTCTCGACGTTCCCATACACACAAATAAAAACCGAATTTATACTCTATCGATGGCAATATAAGAACTTGAACAATTCGACAACTCATACAGTAATGGAGTAAAACACATTCTCAAAGAAATATCGAGCTTAAAGCGTTGATAAAAAGGTGATGTTACACTGTGTGTAACGCCGCTTGATATGCGCCGCGGGAGTCTGATCGTACAAAGGAGTCTTTAAGCATTTCGTCACTCGAACAAATACGCTGAAAGGCTTTGTACGAAGGCTTTGTACCGGCTAGTAACTGTACTCCTTTATTCGGGCGGCCTGTTTGGACAGGGCGGCTAAGTCTCGATTAATAAAGCTGTGTACTGGCTTTACACACTGTTTGCATTTTATGAGGTTCACAAAGTAGGTTTTATGGCTAGCGTATATTTTGAAGGGTTTTCCATATGCATTAGTGTAGATCAGTTTACCGGGACTGCGAAAATTAAAATAACTTAATGCATTACACGTTAGTTGATGTAAATAATAATGTGCCAACATTTGGATTTTACGAAAGCGTGCAAATATAAATTTTAAATTAAAGCGGAACTGAAATACTGTTACACAGTAAATTGTGGTCAGGGCTTTGTATGTGATCGTACGAAATTATTCGACTATTTAAAGCCAGGCACGAGGTCATAAAAGTACAAAAAAGCAGCCGCTAGCTTCAATATTTCATAATTTTACTGCCTCTCACATAATTACCATGACGTACTACAAACATCGTTTCTCTATCAAAACAAACGTCGTTTACGCCGTCGCGCACATTACAAAACGTCATAACACGTATTATTATGACGGGTAAGGACGGTAAAAACTGTCCGCTCGCGCGCTTCACTGCGTTTGGGATAGCGATGTTCCCGCGCGGCGGGCGGCGTCTTTGTGCACCCGCCTAACAATAGTCACCACTACCGAGAGACCGGGAGCGGGTCAATTCGCATGGAAAATCGCTCGCTTCGCTTGCTGTGCACTTGAGCACTTACCACCTGTAAGAAAAAGGCCCATTCTTTCTTTTGTTCACCCTTTTTGCTAAACTTTTTAACGCTACATCAAAGGATCCAACCTTAGATCATGGAAACCAGTAGAAAACCACAACAGTAAAAACCAGTTCTAACTCTCTCTAACAGTTTCTGCATATAGAGAAAAGAGGTACGTGGATAGTACCTCTTTTCTCTATATGCAGAAACACTTAGAAATAAAGGACTGTGAGAAAAGACGCGTAATTACGAAAAGGATTAGGAGTGAAAGTAAGTAAATGAAAAAGCAATTACTGTGAAAGGATTAAACAATCTCTTTGTTGTCTTGAAGAGAGAAGTTACAGGTTGAAGTCGTTTAACTAATTATAAGGTAAGAATTGGATTAAGGTAATACCCTCAAATGTATTCTGTACATTGAATTATATACGTATACTTTACGTAGTATGTTTTTCGAGTACCTACTCGTATTTAGGTAGGTACTCGACAAAAGTACTATTTTGAATAAAAAAAAAATTATTCATTTAAATGTCACTTTATATTTCAAGCTTTTGACGTTTAAAAAAAACACTAAATCGGTTAAGATATGGGAAAACAAACATACAACAAAACTAACAGACGACTTCAATCTCCTCTTTTTGTGAAGTCGATTAATAAACTTCTTGCGTTGGTAATAAAATCCGTTAAAACAGATTTTCGTAACTCATTAAAAAAGTTTACGAAAACACATGTAAAGACTCGTTGTAGACAGATACACATCAGACGCTGACTGTGTGTGTGTGTGTGTGTTACCCCAACCAATGCATCTTGTCGGTTTGTACATTGATAAACTGCGGATAATACGTGTTGTTCTGTACAAAGTATTATAATCAAA
Source organism: Alsophila aescularia (assembly GCA_946251855.1). Taxonomy (NCBI): domain Eukaryota; kingdom Metazoa; phylum Arthropoda; class Insecta; order Lepidoptera; family Geometridae; genus Alsophila; species Alsophila aescularia. The sequence goes on from OX276376.1 coordinate 41,684,117, forward strand.
TGGTCAAAAATCACTTGTCCTCCCTCTGCTGAAACTGCATAACATATTTATTTGTTTCGTAATAAGTATATTAATTACATTTCCTTTGATACATTATCTATCTAAATATTGATGTATTATTATAGCAGATATACATATAATGCATTTTAGGTACGTATACTACTATTTAAGTTCGCTTTTGTCCATTCCATGCAAAGGTTGTCTGTCAGAGATTGCTCTATACGATAAGAACGCCCATTGTATAAATGACAATTTTACTTTAGTAATGAAGTGGAATATACAGTTAAGTGTTCAGAAGCGCGGGGATATGGCAGGGAGAGTCAGACGTTTAGTGGAAACCAATACAGGTGACCAAAGAGCTGGCGCTTACTGCGGTCAAAGAATTAGTCTAGCGATCGTCACCAGATTTTTGGGCACCTTACCTGCAGAAGGGCGACCTACATTCTGTTTTTCATTTGTAAATAGGTATAATTATAGAGTTTTTTTTTACATAATTAATTTTAATTGTAAATATGTTTTGGTATCTTTAAACTTAATTTATAATAAAGTTAAATGATTGATTATGGGTACATTTTTTGTTTTTTCTAATTTGCATTCCAAAAGCGACTCCATATTCAATATTGATTTATTCACGTTACAAGTACGTGTCTGGGTCACAGTTACAGAAATTCATATATGTACTAAATTTCAACTTAATAGGTCCAGTCGTTTCGGAGCAAATTAGCAGTGACAGACGGGCACACACACAGACACATGAGTGATCCTATAAGGGTTCCTTTTTTTATTCGGACGAACGAACCCTAAATTAAAGATAGAAATCCAGCCAGCCATGAAAGAATGGTGCTGAGCAAGGATTTGTACCAGGCAAGAACTAATATGATATAAGTAAATTTTAACATGAAGATATTCTTCATCCATTATCATTTCATTTGTTTCAAGCAAACACATGTAAAATATGTTTTGTAGTGGTAGCCCTCTTATGAAATATTACGCCTAGGGAAGAACCCACACCTTTGCTAAATATTCAACCGCCAAGCAGTAGTGTACAAACATTACTGTGTTTCGGTTTGAAGTGCAATGTTTCCAGCGAAATTACTGGGCATGAGACTTAATAACAAATGTCTCAGGATGAAGAGCGCAGTGCAGTGACGCGCAAGATTTTACAATAAAAAGTTCTGGGTTGCACTGGACTTGTCATGGGCATGACGCTTACCATCAGGCGAGTAACCTGATCGACTCCTCACTAAACGGAATAAATAAACTTTATCACATCATCAGAGATGTTTTAAAGGTAAAACAAAAGTACAAAACGTGTGCTCACTGAGTACCGAAAACGCAGTGTGCCTAAATGTCATTTCATATAAACGTTTGGACTAAGTAGCTATTCATCTATGTCACAATTATCTATTGCTCACATTGCCCATTTCGAGATACGACTATTTCATTATTGGTCTATTTCTTACATTGCCCATTTCACGATAAGACTATTTGTTATTGGTATATTTCTTAAATTGTCCATTTCGAGATACGACTTTTTTTGTTATTGGTATTTTTCTTACATTGCCCATTTCGCGATACGACTTTTTTGTTATTGGTATATTTCTTAAATTGTCCATTTCGCGATACGACTTTTTTGTTATTGGTATATTTCTTAAATTTTCCATTTCGCGATACGATTATTTTTATCTCTAGGATTACTGGCCGCTACAAACTAAAGTGTTCTTATTATAAACTAGCTGCCGAAGAGTATACAAATACTTAAATCATACATATTCATACAAATTCCGAATATAATATATATATTATATATATATAATATATATATTATAATATAATATATTATATATATATATATATATATATATATATATATATACATATAATATTATCTTACTTAATTTCGCGGCTTTACAGGTGTACAAACCCCCCTCACCCACCCCGCTCAGGTGAAAATGTTTAATTGTTATTTGTTTAATTGTTTAAATGTTAAATACAGCCGTATTTCGCTCTTGAACTAAAACTCAATGAACCTAAGTCTCACATGGACTATCTTGCTCTTGAACTAAAACTTAATGGACCTAAGTTTCACATGGACTATCTTGCTCTTGAACTAAAACTCACTGGACTTAAGTCTCACATGGTCTATCTCGCTCTTGAAATAAAACTCAATAAACCTAAGTCTCACATGGTCTATCTCGCTCTTGAACTACAAATCAATGGACCTAAGTCTCACAGGGTCTATCTTGCTCTTGAACTACAAATCAATGGACCTAAGTCTCACAGGGTCTATCTTGATCTTGAACCAAAACCCAATGGACCTAAGTCTCACAGGGTCTATCTTGATCTTGAACCAAAACCCAATGGACCTAAGTCTCACTGGATCTATCTCGCTCTTGAACTACAAATCAATGGACCTAAGTCTCACAGGGTCTATCTCGCTCTTGAACTAAAACTCAATGGACCTAAGTCTCACATGGTCTAGCTCGCCCTTGAACTAATACTCAATGGACCTAAGCCTCACTGGGTCTATCTCGCTCTTGAACTAAAACTCAATGGACCTAAGTCTCACTGGGTCTATCTCTCTCTTGAACTACAAATCAATTGACCTAATTCTCAATATGCCTACCCTGAGCTTGGTTTTGGTTTATTCTATTCTGTTATTCTGTTAAGTAAGTACATATAACTTCCTTGGGCACAAGACGATTAAGGCACACTGCGTTTTAGGTACGCAACGAGAAAACGATATAAAATAAGAGCGCGTTGAGCTCTTTTGTAAGAAACATTTGATAATGGGTAATTTAGTTAAGATCAAAAGACAATATAGTTTTTATAAAGCTCAATGAGACGAGCAAGTCATTTCCTTGTTGGTAAATGCTAAGCCTGGTTAGTTTTTTGGATCATGAGTTCCTGCGTCATACATTTAGACGATTTTGGACATGTGTCAGGTCTCTTCAAAACTTTTCTATACCAAGTTTATATCCCTTCGTTATCTCAAATTCAATCAGATTTGATGGAATACTCAAGTATTGTATTTGATGGATGAGCTCCCGAATTCTCGTTCGATCTGTCAATGCAACGACTCTTATATGTAATTATGTTTTAGATCAAAATTCTTTGTTTCTATCATCTTACCTATTTCGTTCAAAACGTTGTTGTGGGACTAGGAGTTAAGTATTCGAAGATTTGGAATAGTAAATAGTAACATATATTGTAACTAATAATTTCCTAAACGAAAAATTCACGGGGTGGTGGACCCGCATAATTCCGTGTCGCTGTGCATTATTAGATATGTTCTCGCTAAGCAGGCGTTAATGCTAAAATCATTATACATTGTAACTGTAATAAACATTATTTATTGTAACTGCCTAAGTTTCTAAGATATCCTAAGTTGAGTTAATATCTACCTTAGTTTACTAAGTTACATTATTTAAATATTTCAATACAATTCATTTATTAGTATTTTGACATTTCAATATACTTGCTTGCTTGTCGTATGAAGTATAATACTGGCCTCTGATGTGCGTCAGGCCTCCCGAGGGCCCGGAAATGGCTTAACGACTGCTATTAATCAGTATAGCAGCCGGGACCAACAGCTTAACGTACCCTCCGAAGCACGGAGCGATGGAAAACAGCACATAACTCAGAAAAGTCATTAGTACTAGACCGAACCCGACATCGTTGGATTCTAAGTCGCACTAGTAAACCAAAAATGTATAGCCACAGCCTTTGGTTTTATGTAACAACATTATTATTACCAATTTCGTAACTAAAATAGCATTCAGAAACATCGACATTTTCATTCATAATTTCGTAAAAAACGATAGTCCCTGCTATGTAGTAAGCTTCCTGGCAGGAACTATAAAAAAATGCTGGTTATTCGAATCCTTTAATTTTGGTTGGATAAAATGTACAAAATATGGAAGTTATTTTGAGACTAGTATGGAGTCGGTACAAATTCAGGGCCGTGCTGGAAAGTATGACATCACTAGGCTACCATCGCTCTGCACTTACTCATATCACAAAATCACAATAATTTATGATAATATAATAACGAAGTACTTACTAAAAAAAAACATTGAAAAATAAAGTATGTTATACTTTAATACTTTCTTTTTTACATATTAATTTTGATACATAATAATTACAATTGACAATAATAAAAAATAAAAAAGTGCAATAGTTAATTAATAAACCAAGCACCAAAAATATATATTATAACCCCTGACCCCCTCCCACATTATAGTTAAGAAGCTTCTCGACCACATCAGCTTTTAAACAAAAAAAAAACGCATCAAAATAGGTACATTCGCATGGGAGCTACGATGCCACATACAGACACACACACACACACACAGTGATACACCTTAAACTTATAACACCGTTTCTCTTTGTTCGGTGGTTAAAAAATACAACAAGTTAATACAAATATATTATTGTCAGTTAAAGCCCTTTATACTTTCATATGCATTCAGTAAAAAGCTGTTATTTTGACATTACAAACAGACACAAAATTTTATTTATTTGTATTTTTTGTATAGAATATAGAGTGGAGACCACGTTTAGGCAAACTGGAAGAGAATGGATGAAAAGAGCCGAAGACCAATCTCAGTGGCGTGCATTATGACAGGCCTTTGTCCAGCAGTGGACAGATACAGGCTGATTATGATGATGATGTATAGAATAGATACATATATACATACATACATATAGATATATAGATGTAAGTGCATATCGGAACACCCTTAGTGTCCCTAAGTTCCGAAGTTACAGTTTTAACTCCTTAAAACATAAAGTTTTTTAAACGTCACCGCAAGTGTTACTAGTTATGATGCTTTGACAAAACTGGCATGCACGGACTGCACTTTCTTATACTTCTTTGTTTTACTACGGAACCTTAAAAAACGAATCATTTAAACAAACACAATTACACACTTTCAATCCTTTAAACAAACAAGCACCTTGCGTATAAATCAACTTGGATTGCTAGGCGTGGCTCCTGTCAATAATTCATAAAGTGGCGTACACATTTGCCGGGCTGCCGCGGCCGAGCCGCGCGGCGGACGCGCGGCGATAAACTCACGCAACCTGCAATTAGCTAATGTCTAGACGACTTTATCGCGCCACACGCATTGCCAACAGTGTAATTAGTAAAGCGAGTGCTTTTATATATGTAAAAGTCTTTATCTGTGAACTAGCCTGTTCCATTAGCATCGCTCAAAAAGGTTTCCCGGTAATAAATAAGACTAATGTAATAAATGATTTAATTTTAGAACAGCTCATCCTTTTGTAAAGTGCGGTCCCTATTTCCCATGTACTAAAACCGTGTCAAAAAGCTTGATTACCTTAAAACAAGTGCTTGAAATTTTTACCACTTAAAAACATTAAAACAATGGCAACAAACCCCTTTCGGTGAGCTGGAGTGGTTGCACTTGCGGCGGCGCCTGCGCAGGTAGCGGTATTCGCGCGTCAAGTACCGCAGATAAGGGCCCTTGTATACACAACAGACGCCGGCGGCGGCCGCCTACACGACGCGACGGCTGTGTCACCAGCCGATAATCTGCACGAAATTTTAGATGGGGATGTGGATTTTAGATATGTTTGGCATGTCGATGTCGTAGCTCGTTATCAAATTGTGGTTACACAGCGGACAAAAAAAAAAGTATATACCTATTTATTCACAACTAGCTGTAACCACAATCGCACGCATGGTCACTTCATTTTCTTTATAATTTTTTTCTAGTTATTCTAGGACCAAAAGTACCTATTATGTATTACCTATATTTTATTTTTCTATTTTTTATTGTATGTATTTTGCATCATTTATTGTATTGTTTTGCACCATCGTCTTTTTTTTAATTTGTAATGTCTGTCCATCTAAAGGTTGTCTGGAAGAGATCGATTTTAGCGATAAGACCGCCCACTGTGCCTGTTTTTAAAATGATTTCTTGTATTATTATTTTCCCTTAATTCTAGTGCAATAAAGTGTTTATTATTATTATTAAATACTACATTTCTTCAAAATTCGTTCAGCCGTCAAATAGCTTTTTATAGATTGCTCGGCATCTAATCATCGGGTTAAGATACCAAGTATCCCAGTTTGTAAGTCAAACCCTAAGCTTTTCAAGAGTGAAAACCGCATCGCTATCGATCCAGTAGTTTTTACGTGATGCACGAACAAAAATACCGACAAACAGACAGACACGATTTAAAAAATATGTTATATTCTTGTTCAGTGCTTATTTTAAGACTATTATTTGTATTAACTTCTTTGTACAAACTTTTTCGTTCTTATATTGCTTTATTATAAGTACATTGTTTACTTCAGGATATTCTGAAACAGAATCCTATACAATCCATCAGAAAACTTTCAGGCAGCTTGATCCAGAGTAGTGTAGGCCGTAGCCAGGAATTCACTTCGGGGGGAGGGATGGGGGGGGGTCTAAATCTACTTTATGGAAGCGTTTTTTCGGGTTTCTTTACTTTCATCATTTCCCCAAAATCCGATGTTTTACTATTTTCATTGTTGCAAACTGGGATATAAACTATAGTTTATATTATAGTTTATGTTTATATGTTTTTATTTGTTGAGAGTATACTCTCGCTCATGGGTCCTAATAATATTAAAAAAGTAGATATAATGCGATGTTTGATAGTTCATAACTGACTGGTGTAATTAATATAGACATTAGCTTTAATTGTAAACATTGTTTGGTAAGTACTTTATTTTACTTTCTCTCTTAATCAAAATCAGCAAAAGCTCCCAAAAATTTCCATATAGTTTCCAGTTTACATTAAAAAAAGTAATTTTAATTGCAATTTTACCTAAGTCACAGAATAAATAATATACAAGCCTAGGTATAGTAAAAAGGCCCGAAATGCCTTTGAAAACCACCCACCATTTTATACACCGAAACAGTGGTTCAAACCTACGGCCTTAAGTGTAGATACTACATCCTCGACTTATAGTCGCTGTAGGCTTTCGTCTTGTCATTATTTTACGTGGTCTGATGCGACGTATCTCGCTGCCACTTGGTAATAATGTTGGCATGTGGCAGACGTGAACGTTAACAACCTATTCTCATTTGATTTGGGGAACGTTCTCTCCTTCGACAACTATTTGAGTCTTCAAGCGCATCTCGGTGTTTAGGACACGATCCGTTAATTTTGTAACTGAAATCCTGTGTTCCATTGTCTGTTTTAAATATGTTTAATTAAACTTTACTGGCAAAGTACGGGCATAAATATAAATGGCAAGTACATCTCACATCGACATACGATTCGCCGATCATATCGTCCTTATGGCGGAATCGCTGCCGGAACTAGAGCGAATGCAGACCGATCTAGCTGACGCCTCCCGACGTGCGTCTCAGCATTAATTTTAAAACTATGTTGTTCCTTGTTTCAGATGGTGCTGACTTCAATGCACAAGTACCGCCCTCGGGTGCTGGTGGTGAGGGCGCGGGATGCCGCAGCACTGGCGTGGGGCGCCCCTCACGCATCCTTCTCTTTTCCCGAGACGGAGTTCATAGCTGTCACGGCATACCAGGTGTGTATCAAGCTTTGATTACATGAAATATTCTCAGTAAAGTTACTTATATTTATCTTAATAAGTATCTCAATTTGAATTTGTTATATAATAGTCAGTCTCATCCCGCAATTGTCTTGAGAACCAGCGAAGGGAATTCAAGACATGAACAACAGCATTATCCTGAGTAATACGGTAGTGGTGGCCTCTTCTGCAAGAGTTCTCCTGGGGTAGTGTCACTTTTGCCAGATATTCTACCACCAAACAGTGAGCAGAACATTACTGTGTTCCGGTTTCAAGGACAATGTTTCCAGCGAAGTTACTGGGCATGCTTGCTGCGTGCCTAGTCTTATCCCTATATGTTTTTCTCCACTGTAAGTGCCTAATATAGGTAAACTGAGTACTAACATATCCATATTGAATTGATAGGCAGGCCTATGGGTCTGAGACACCCACTGATAGAGATCCCTTCAAAATTGAGATTAATAAAGTTAATAATAGAGTTGTCTGCGTGGTCTGGTCTGCACCAGACGAATGTTGCCCTGTGGACGAATAGATATTTCATAAAGATTGCTAGGGCATTCCCGCATGATACGATCACACCTCATAGATTCCCAGAAACCGTAGCACGTTTCCCGGAATATGCGGCGATTCGCACTTATGACGACCACATTTTTTGCACCAACGAAGGCGCCAAAGCTTTCACGATGTCAGCGTAGCAGTGCCGGTTACAAATGCAGAAAAAATGCGACTGAGATTGTGACCGGCGCGGCGGCGTCACGAGCGGCCATTGTGTAAGCCCTCTTATCGAAACAATGCCAACTAATTTGAGGTTTTTGTTCGGGCAGTGCGTATCGTTTGTTCAATTACTGTTCAGCCGTAAGTTTCGCAGCATATGGAAACTCAAGAAACTGTGAATTTGGACCGTTACGTATTGTAAGCGGTACCTGTTAGAAATCGGATCACTTCTTTTGTATATTGAATTTCAATATAAATATGGTAGTTTGGCTTTAGCCATGCACATCGAATCAAATTTAAGTTTGGTTAGCATGTATACCTACAATATTCTTCAGAATATTTTGTACTTGGTGATAGTGAATCAAATTACGGCACCCCATGAGCCCCTCTATCTAGCTATAATCCGATTTATTAAAACTACCCCATGTCCTACGGCTTCAGGCTATTATAGCCGTGGCACACAGAGACCCCCGCTGTTTGTTTTCCGACATTAAAGAGCATCCCTTTGAGTTTCAGCGCAGCGTGACGTTTCCTTGCATAATCCACCCCTGCGTAATTAGCTCGGGGCGGCTTCTTTTTTCACGCACCTCTCTCTATGTTGACTGCAGCGATGCGCCAAAGTTTTCTCGCGTCCATTTATCGGTAGCTTTGAAGGATTATCCGGATACTGTCCGGTTAACGGGACCGTTCCTCGGACAATGGCGACCGGCACGTATCGTTGCGCATTATCCCCGGACTGGCGACCGCTCGCAGACTGCCATTGTTGCGAATTACCGACAAATTACAAACTGCTTTCATGAAGCCGACACGTTATTCTAGAGCGTAACTAGGTGGCAAGCCTCGCCGTTTCAATTACACCAACAAAAAAACCCCTCACCAAAGACGCTCAACATTAAATTACAATGCGTCGTCGTATAAGAGATTACTCTGTCATCGCATTTCTACGTCTCCTGATAATTTTGGGTTATCCGCTATATAAATAAAACAAATTTGCTCAGACCCTAATTACACATTCCTTAAAAAAACTGGCGACAGTCTTCAATATGTGAAATAGTGACGCAAAAAGCGGCAGCAACGGCGAGTTTGCGGCCTGACGTCACGGGCGACAGGGCGGGCCAGGGGCGGCGCCCACTGCCTCCAGAGACTGGCTCAAAAACTGCTCTCGACTCCACTAAGAGCAGGCTTTTAGCACTCCTCGCTATCTGCCGAGAAGTAGTTATCTAGCGACAGTGAGCAGCGGCACCCGCCGGCGCCGCCTTATCGCGTCATGTAAACAGACTTTTACAAGTGACTTCACGTATCGCGACGGTTATATTTGCGCTCAGGATTTCGCTAGATAAGCGGGAGCATCGAAAACCTTCGCTTGCAAACACGATTTGGATGAGACGGTGAAAAAAATGGTGCCAGCGTTGCCCCGAAATGTCATCGTCACTTACGCAAACTGTGTTTGTATCGAGTTTCGTGTTAGTGTTGTTACGCTATGCGCTCGCGAGTTAGCGCTAGGCGCCGGCGACGGTTGGGGCGGCCGTCTTGCGCTCTACGGGCGGGCGGCGCCGGGCGACACACTAGTGCGCTTGCCTCCTAATTGGCCTGTCGCCAGACATGTCACGCCACATGTGCGACAATTATCCCTTACAAGCTATTAGCCACGCCGGGGATGTTTGCGGAAACGGATGTTTAAATTGCATTCTATAAACGAGATAACGAAGTTCCGTGTGAGAAGAAAACATTTTCTCAAAAACTTTACGTAGGTACCTAAACCTTCTTAGTTAAAGGCACAGGTTAAAGTTTTTTGAATCGTATATTCAATAGATTTTTGTTTTGATGGCACAGTGGAACCTTATATACTCAAGAAGTTTACAAAAAAAAACAAAAAAAAAAACAACAAACAAAGTTTGACAAAGTTACATTGCTGAGCTGCAAGATAGCTTAAACAACGGACCTGCAAAACAAACGCAAAATATAAAATACTAGTGACTCGCCCTGGCTTCGCACGGGTAGCGCTCACACCGCGGCGCAATACTTTCAGCATTTTTAAACATACCCGTCGCAGCTTCTAAAAAAATACGCCAGTTAGCGTATTTTAAAATCTTTGTCAGCAACGGTCGTGGTGTTTTTTGACAATAGACAACTGCATTATACTTGTACTATTATTTACTCACGTACTTGACTGACTTGTTATTATTTCGTTTCCATGAAAACGTCATTCCGTTGTGTATTTTTGATACCTTGGGTTACATTATTGCATTTTTCCTATGATCTCAAATATTTTGAAAAATAAAATGCTGCTCATGTTACTCGCTCATAATGTTGTTTTTTTTTAATTAACGATTTTTTTAAATCATTATTTTTTGAGTTTATCCATTACAAACATACAAACAATCAAATCAAGTGAAAACTGTATAGAACTGTGTATGTTTTTTTTTGTAATACACATGAATTATCTGCATATGAGTGAACAATAATTGCAAAAAAGTGTACCACTAAGTGACATGGTTGAGTAGAAAATTCACATTGAAATTATGGAAATGTGTGGTTATGAACTGGATCTCATTTTTACCCGACTATGGTGAAGCAAAGGAAAGAGTATGTGTGCATACTAAAAACTTGGTCCAATTTTGACGAATGAGGTATCAATCGATTCGTCTTCATTTATAGTGTCATAGGCTATTTTTTACCCAACTAAGGCGAAGCAGAGAAAGGGTTATGGGTTTAAACTAAAAACTTGGTCCGATTTTTACAAGCGAGGTATCAATCGATTCGTTTTCATCGCAAGAGTGTCATACTCTTATGCTATTTTTTACCCGACTGTAGTCGGATTTAGTTTCTGAACTTATGTCTTGTTCTAAAGGTAGCTCGCTCTTTGTTCTTGTTCGAACGTAACAATATTTTTATTTGACGTTTTTGTACGGAATATATTTAATTATTGATAAATCAGGAACCGTCAAATTACGTAAGTTAACCTAACCTACAATATGTGGGTTTTGACTCGATCTTTTTGTTATTTTTTCTTAGGAAATGTTAATGTTTTGACACACAAACTGCTTTTTACTTGCCGTTTTGGCTGGTAAATATTACGTTTTTGATAAATCTGGAACCAATCGACGACGATATTTAACCACAAATACCTACGTGAAAATAAAAATAAAACAGTTCATGTCGAAAGTGGAAATGTTAGGTTCCTCACTTCATTAACTGACGTGCATTTTTCTTTGTTCTCAGAATGACAGAATAACGAAGTTGAAGATCGACAACAATCCGTTCGCAAAAGGTTTCCGCGCGTGCGGCCAGTCCAAGTGCAAGCGGAAGAGCGTGGACCCCGGCGACGGCAGCGCGGAGCCACCTAGCGGAGAGTCGAGTGAAGCCAAGCGACCGTGCTCCGACGCCGCGTCCTCTTGCTCCGAGGAAGGCAGCCTGAGGTCCTCTTCGCCGCGGTCTCCCCCTCTGGTGGAATCCCCCGCTCCCCTCGTGGCGCCGCCTGAGAGGACACCGCCTCCGTTCTACCCGCCCGAGCTGCCCTACATGCCACTGCATATGCCGATGCCGCTAGGGCTGTGGCCGGGGAGCCCCATGCCCGGGTTCTCCTGGGGCCCAGCGCTGCCGCCGCCGCCGGTCGAGGTCCCGTCGCCACCAGCGCCCCCTCCTTGCCGACGCATCACAAGTTTTACGATAAGCGCCCTTTTGGGCGAAGGCTGATTGTTTTCTTCATTGAATTAGAAAATGCATCATTTCGAGAGGGAATTCTAAGTGGCATCTAAGATTTCTGCATATTTTGTAAATGGTTGTTTCATGGAACTGGCGGGCGTAATTCGCAATATTTACTTACCAATGTAGATATACTCGTAGAGATAGTTAATTTAATATTTACTCATGTATACGCGTAGCTGTGTGGCTCCTTGATCTACCTCGTATTAATTGTTCAAAGGTGCATAGAATATTTTTGTGAATAATTGTGATAACTGTGCCTTAGTTACTGTATTATTTGATACTCTTATATTTATAAATTGGTATTTACTTGGAAATGTAAACACTTACGTCTCTAATTATTTAATTAATCTTTATAATAATTGTGTAGTATACCTACTTCAGATGAATTATTTGATCTTAATAGATATAGTTAGTACCCTACCTTCTCTTTAAGTAAAGTTATTTTTGTACATATTTGTAAATATACCAGTCATTAAGTGAATTAGTTTGTACTTAAATTTTATTTGTCGTAATAAATATGTTATAAAATATTTTTGAGTATTATAAATTATAATTGGCTACAAATTTTAGTTGATAGATTCAGGCGTAACTTTGCGGAAAAATATAGTTAAAATGACTTCCGTCAAATGATAATTCGATACTTACAATAAGGCTTAACAGGTCCAATTCTGTACATTGAAGATATTTAGAAAAAAAAAATTGGAGACTTTTCTGTATTTCTTACTGAAGCCAAAACACTTTTTTTTTCATTTTTGCCTGTCTTTCTGTCTGTCTGTATCTTGGCTAGGCATCACTCCGAAACTACTGAATGAATTCTAATGAAATTTGGCATGATTTGTTCAAAACTTGATTGAGTTCATACTACGAGGTACGAGATTAAGATACTTTTCATTCAGATAAATTAAAGGGTTCCCGCAGGATAGGAGTTGAAAGTTATTTCAATGAACACGTATCACGCTGAAACTACTGGACGAATTTTGATGCAACTTGGCACAGTCATAGTATATATGTTGGGTAAAAATTAAGGATACTTTTTGTCCTGAATAAATAAAGGGTTAGTTAAATATTTAAACGGGACTTAATCGCGCTGAAAACTTAATATTTATTTATCTCGACGTTTCGATCAAGTTGCATTGATCGTGGTCACGAGAAGACTGAAGTAGCGGGTGTCAGCGTCGAGAAGGGCGAGCGTTGTCTCCAACTACCCGCATTTGGTTTTGTAAAAATTCAGAATTGTCACGACACACGACACTAACGACATCTGCAGATATCTTCTGACATAAACCGCGACGCGAACACTTGCTTATTACGGGATTCCAGGACGCAGCCAACTTGAAACCATCCTCTCGGTTGAAATTGGGATACTTTTTAATTTCAACCGCTTCACGTACAATCCTGGAGTAGTAGTGACGTTCCGTGGAGAGGATCTTCGGTTCATGGAGTTCAATCCAGTGATTCGAGCAAATGCTCAGCAATTGCAGATTTATTTATCTGGCGGTTCTTTACAGTTGCAATGTGTTCTTTGACCCTTTCCGCTATAGTACGCTTGGTTTGTCCTATGTAGGAACTACCGCAGCTGCAATATATCTTATATACGCCAGGAGTTTGAAAAGGTATGACATCTTTCGGTGTTCTAACATGCCTTGCTAACTTGGAAAAAGGAGTATAAACGGTCTTGATAGAAAAGTCCTTTAAAAGCACCGACTTTATTCGTCACTCCTTTTACATAAGGCATGAAAGCCGGCTGTCTATCGACATCAGACCTACTCTTATTATATCTGCGTCTAGGACGCCAACGTCTGGTCACCACATATCCGTTTCGCTTGAGTACCTCCTGAACATGAGACACTTCGGCATCCAAATGTTCAGGGTCACAGAGGGCATGAGCTCTGTCTAAAAGTGATCTGGCTACTGATTGTAAATGCCGCGGGTGGTGACGTGAAAAAGCGTTGAGGTATCTGTCAGTGTGCGTTGGTTTCCTATAAACAGAATGAGATAACGAGCCATTAGGTCTCACCGACACTCTGACATCCAGGAAAGCTAACGTTTTCTCTACCTCCAGTTCATAGGTAAACTTGATGTTGCCATGGATCGAGTTTAGATGGCCCAAGAATTGTTCCGCTGTCTGTTCATTGACTTTCATGATACAGAAAACATCATCCACATAACGCTTCCATATCTTCACCGCAAACGATTGTAGATTTATGGTCTTCTCAAAATGCTCCATCCAAATGTTGGCCAGAACAGGTGCCACTGGACTACCCATAGCGACGCCATCTATCTGGAGGTAATGCTGTCCACGGTACAGAAAGTAATTTCCTTCTAGGCAATTCCTCAGCAAAACAATCAATTTTTCTGAGAGATGGTTCTCCCTCAACTTTTCCCTTACGATTTCAAGGCATTCTTTTACTGGAACGTTGGTGAAAAGAGATTCCACGTTGAAACTCACCATGATGTCGTCTGGTTCCAGTTTAAGATCCTTGATAATCTCGACAAAATGGCGAGAGTCCTTCACAAAAGACGCAGTTTTACCGACAAGAGGCTGCAACACAGACGCAACATGCCTCGCTAGACCGTAAGTGGGGGAATCTATCTGACTTACGATAGGACGCAACGGCACGTTGTTCTTATGTATTTTCGGTAAACCATATAATTTTGGTGGCAGCACTATTTGAGGTCTATATAGATTTCCATAAACGTCTTCTGAGAAAAGTTCCTTGTAGTCTCTAATAATGGCTCGGATACGACGTGTCACTCTGGCAGTAGGGTTGTAAGACACAGGTTTGTAAATACTTCTGTCCTCCAACAAAACCCGTAATTTACACTCATAATCAGACGAAATTATCACCACAGTGGCGTTTCCCTTATCGGCCTGAAGCACTAATACGTCTTCATTATCGCGAATATTTTTGAGTGCTAGACGCTCTTCCGTGGTAACATTACTCTTAGGTAACTTAGCTTTCCTCAAAATAATAGAAACATCCTGTCTAAGCGTTTCTGCGGCATTAGATGGCACCTTGTTTCGTATTATAGCTTCTTCTACACTACTAATTATGTTTTCATACGGAATTCGTTGTGGGGTAAGTGCAAAATTCATACCCTTCGCCAGTAAAAAGTATCCCAATTTCAACCGAGAGGATGGTTTCAAGTTGGCTGCGTCCTGGAATCCCGTGATAAGCAAGTGTTCGCGTCGCGGTTTATGTCAGAAGATATCTGCAGATGTCGTTAGTGTCGTGTGTCGTGACGATTCTGAATTTTTACAAAACCAAATGCGGGTAGTTGGAGACAACGCTCGCCCTTCTCGACGCTGACACCCGCTACTTCAGTTTTCTCGTGACCACGATCAATGCAACTTGATCAAAACGTCGAAGTAAATAAATATTAAGTTTTCAGCGCGATTAAGTCCCGTTTAAATATTTAACTATGTGTTCGAATCGCGAAAGTTTAAAAGTTACAAATAAAGGGTTCTTGCGGGATAGGGGTCAAAATTATGTACATTGAAGATAGTTAGTTTTTTTTTGGAGGCTGTTCTATATTCAATACAGAAGCTAAAACTGTTTTTTTTTTGTCTGTCTGTCTGCACTTTGATTGATGCATTTGACCAATGTCCATGTTTTTACAAAATATTTGATAAAAAGTGGTAAATAAATTACTATTTTATCTACCTATATCTCGCAGTTTTAGTTTCTGCGTAAATACCACCTACCTAAAATAACAGATAGAATGCCCACCAAAATGCTGACTTCTAGCTTGGGGCGTATTCGTCTTCAATAAGGAAGGACCAGCTCGACTGCAGAGTCCTGCCAGCGTTGCTGATAGGCCAGCTATCTCTGTACATGGTCTTCTGCTACAAAGTGTCCACGAAGGTGAAGCCGCTGTTTATGAAAATCTCCATGTGCTCCTAATTGTGTACTTTTATGTTGTCCACTGAGGTTTGGTCCCTGGGCTAGTGGCACAAACCCAAACCCTAGGACCGCCTCGTGACATATCGTATTTGAGTTCATACTACGAGGTAAAACATTGGATACTTTTCATACCGATAAATAAAATGGTTCCCGCAGTATAGGGATTAAAAGTTATTTGAAAGAACACGTATCACGCTAAAACTACTGCACGGATTTTGATGCAACTTGGCACAATCATAGTTTATTTGGGTGCAAATTGACGATACTTTTTATACCGAAAAATATGAGGTTTCTGCGATATGGGTCTAAATTTAGTACACCGAAGATATTTAGTAAATATCTTTTGGATACTGTTCTAAATTCAAACTGAAGCCAAAACTGTTTTTTTTTGTCTGTTGTCTGTCTGTCTGTATGTATGTATCTTGGACATGCTTCACACCGAAACTACTGAATGAATTCAAATGCAACTTGGCATGATTTGAGTTCATACTACGAGGTAGGACATTAGATAGTTTTCATCCCGGTAGATTAAAGGGTTCCTGCAGGATAGGGTATTTTATTTGGAGTTGGTATTCATGTTTTACGCTTTATAGTTACTTCCGTAGTTCACCTAGGATAGTTCACGTAGAATACTCGAGGAATATTATAGATCCACTGGTTTAGGCTGGGCGTTTTCTGTCAGTCATTCAGTCAGTAGGTATGTGACAGTACTGTTTTATAGGCATGATTAAAATAATTTTATAAAACACACATTTTTTATTATTTTGCCCTATTGTTAAGTACCAAAAAATCTGTACAAGGAAGATATTTAAAAAAAACTAGAGTAAGTACTAAAAAAAACCTACTGAACAAGAATATAACTTTTTAAATTTCGTGTCCGACGGATTGTCACGCATCACGTAAAAACTACTAATCGATTGCGATGCAGTTTTCACTGTTGGATATCTTAGGGTTTGATTTAAAAACTGGTGTACTTGGTTACTCAATCTGATGAGTAGGAGCTAGAGATGGGTAGATCCGAGGATAATTCGGAGTTACATCCGGATGTACATCTAGTTCTAAAGACCTACATCCGGGTTCCGTGTCCGTTGCACCTATATGGGTCCGGCTACTTCATCATGATCAGAGAACTGCGGGAGCGTCCGCTCTTGTCCCTCCCATCCGTCCTAGAGAACAATGCAACAACAAAAGACTGGGATTCAAATACCTAAATTGTACTAAGCATTTATTATTATTATTAATTAAATATTGTTTTAATATAGATTATGGGACATCACTGACCAGTGAAGAAATGTATGTAACATATAAGTAGGAAGGTCATTAATTCTACTATAAGACAATGTAATAATTATTTATAAAAATTAATATGGCATGAGTTACCCTTATAAGTACTAGGTTTGTAATAGTTACAATTAATACTAAGCGAAAACAGCAAAATGGCCGCGCGTGATGAAATTCCTGGTCGTGTCACAGAAATTTAATAATTGCGTATTTATTTTGACCGGAAACAGTCTAAAAGTTCGAAATGAACTTCCTTCACACTGAATCACTGATTATAAAAAAGTTCCAACCATGTCCGTACGATGGCAGTACAGTTTTAAAATACCGGATCCGGTGTTCGCGACAAGACGGCCACTGCAATTATCGACACCGGGGTATCAATCAATTCGTTTTCATTTATATTGTTATAGGCAAAGAAAAAACGACGAGTTTTAGTTTTGAACGTATGTCTTGTTTATACATATGTTGATCTCTTTTAGCCATAAGACCACACATTGTGCCTATTTTTTAAATTTTAACCCTTATATTTTGGTCTCTATTGACACCAAAAAGGTTTTATAATAATAATGAACACAATATTAAGTATTAATTATTATTAATATTAAGTTGTTAGGACCCCTGTGATTGTATAATAATATGTCGGTACCCAAGTTTGGAACACTGAAAATCTTTGGCTACTCTCGTGGTACTCGAAATTGTGGCACTTGTTTAAGTTTTTTCAAAAAACTACACTAAGAGAACGATTTTCGGGCATCCTTAATCTACACTTTTGTATAGGAAACTAAATTTTCTATGGGGGAATCAGGTTGTGCAGTTCTTGTGCACACTCTCCATAGTGCAATCTGTAGAATACCTACCTTTTACCTCGTAAAAAAACATTATAAATTGAGCTTTCAGTCTTTCCGTGTATAAAACGGCGAGGAATTTCGGAGGGGTTTTGGAACCCCCCCCCCCCCCCCCCTCCCCCTCCTGCCTACGGCTTTGCTTATAAATCAGTACTAACAAAAAGTCAATAATTAAATAAAGCTAATAAAAAAAATGGTCTAGCAGACTTAAAATAAGCTAATGAACAAGAATATAAAGTTCGAATTGCGAAAGTTTAAAACTTTTACAAGAATTTAACATTTAAAAAAATGGTGTTGTCTGTTTCAATGTTCGCACATCACACAAAAACTACTGGACCAAATGAATGCGGATTTCACTGCTGGATAGCTTAGGTTTTGTTTCAAAATCTAGTCATAATCTAGTATACTTCATATCTCAATCTGAAGTGAAAAAGCCGAGCAATTGTTGAACCCTTTTTGACGGCTGAAGGAATTTTGATTGGTCCTGTAATAACACATAGGGCCTTTTTAAGCCAGAGAAATGACCACGGGGGCAAAGCCATGGGCACAGCGAGTACTTATAATAAAGCAAATTACGACACACTGTACAAAAATAATTACAAAAAAATGGTTGTCTTATAAATATTTTTGTTAAAATAATACCTCACTCCTGAAGGATCTTCTATTCCTTTGCTAGAAACTAATAAGTCTGTTGTGCCGTCAATACAGCAGAATACAGTAGTCACAACGGATCTTTGTGGCAAGGAAGTTGTCTGTAAGTACCTGCGCAAGCTGCTGTAAGATCCATTGTGACTACTGCATATATGTATAGATACATCTAAAACATAACAAAAAAAAAAGGTTACCTCTGTCTGACTACTGTAACAGAACTGAAAAGTCATATTAGATATAGTTACATTTATTCTTATTAAATAGGTACAGAAATACACATTGCATATTAAAGCATTTCACAACATCTAGAAAACAATGACGGAAGTTCTATTTATTTAGTGCAATTATAGTTATATTTTTGTTCAGTGATGCGGACAATCCTCTACCCAGCTATTAGGTTTTGAAGCTCGTTACTGAGCTCAGTGGTATCAATGTTGTTAGCACTAGGGGCAGACTGTGTAGACACAGGGACGCTGGCCTCTCGGTTGCAAGCCTTCTTGTGCACAAACCAGTGCAGTCTCTGGCATTCTCGGTCACAGTACTGCACAGACTTGCATTTTGAACACTTCTTTGCCGGCTTCTCTTCTCCACATGTGCTGCAGTAAGGTATAGCGTCCACAAAACCTCTCTGGCCGTTTATAGTGCAGTTGATTACAGACAACGCTGTTGGAGGGTCTTTACTGGTCAGGGAGGAAACCATCTGGTGGAACGTAGTACATTCCCTGAAGGGAAACTCTCTCACACAGTCTTTTAGGAATGCATCCATCAAATCCTGAGAAACTCCATCCTTTCCTGGCTTTAATAGCTTTTTAGCGAATATCTCAACAATATCATGTTTCTTTTCCTCCTTTTCATTGCTGGATTTGTGCTTATCTCTGATGTTGTGAATTTCTCTAATGATATAGGCCAAGTAGTGGTACTTAAAGGACATTACCTCGTTAGTTTCATTACCTCTCGTCATTTCCTTCTTGCACAGCAACTCTAGGGTATTGCTAACTTTCTCTGCTTCGTCTAGGAGGCCAGTGGCATGCTGAAGGTGCAGCGCTAGCCGCACAGGATGTACATTCACTCCCAAAACAAACTTGTGAAGAGGGTCTACAAGTATCTGAGGTAGGTAAGGTTCAGTTTGCTGCCCTTGTGGGACGGAATAGTAGGCTAACTCGGTGCGGGGGACGAAGTTGTTGATGGTGGCGACGGTGTGGTGGTTGCCAACAAACGCCGCCATCTGCGAAGCGGTGCGCCCCACGGAGTTGGTAGCGGTAGGCTTGGCGCCCGCGTCGAGGAGCAGCTTGCACACTTCCGAGCTTCCAGACAGTGCTCCAAAATGCAACGCTGTGTAGTTGTACTCATGTTTTCCAGAATTCACGTCTGCACCCTGAAACGAATTATTGCAACACTTGAGCCATAGAACACACGTTTAAAGGCTATAGAACAATGGTTGTTACATACCCTATCGAGCAATAATTGCACCATTTCCTTGTTCCCTTTATAGGCGGCGTGCTGGAGGGCAGTCATACCATTTTCGTCGAAGAAATCCACGGTGCCCTTGTGTTGACCCAGGATAGTCTTGAAGGTGTCCAAGTCATTTTGACCTATGGCGTCAAATATAGTTTTATCTTTAGCAGGATTTTCCTCAGTTTTTACATCCATTATTGATTTTCTACAACTGGAAATTAGTAAGAAAAAATGCTAGCAATCCAGTTACCAGCGAACCAAATAGAAATCTGTCACGCAATCATGTCATGTCCGTCACTGTCAGTCAAATCAAATGTCAAATAAAACTAACAATCCAATATTCGGTGGGAAAACGTAATCGAGACGAAGTTTTGCATAGAATAATTTTCTAAAAGTTGTGTTTCTTCGAATGTTAATGTGTAATATTGGTGGAATACTAACCATTCAGCCCCCCGATCGACAACTGAGTGATCAGCAGCCCGATTCCATAACTTGGCTACAATCGGATTATCACTTTTTTCATAGCAAATTCGACTCTATCGCAAGGCATTAGTGGCTGCGATACTGAGAATTCGATTAAAGCCAAGTTATGGAATCGGGCTGCAGATCGATAACTCAGTTGTCGATTGATATGGTATTACTTATTCTGTGGATTCTTCTTCTTCTTCTTTTTTTTATTGGATGGCTTCTGCGAAGGCACTGGCCTACTAGCAATTTCGCCAATGTCAAGTGTATTATAGTTTAAAGTAATGTCACGTCACAGTCAATTATTGTCAAAGTCACGAATCAGTAAAATGGTGAACATTTACTGAAACTTGCGAGGGAGATTTGGAAAAATCACAAAATGCCATTTATTTCTGCGTTTGATTCTTTTGCCCGCACTCGTGCACGTTAACGAACACCTAATGGTTAATATTCCACCAATATTACACATTAACACTCGAAGATACACAAGATTGAGAATAAAATCTAACTCTACATCCCAACATTTTGTTTTTTTTCAAAAATCATTCTGTGGATTCGGTTTGAAATTGTTCAATTCACTACATTTTTCATTCTCAATATTTTGAATTTGACTGTGACTTATGGTGATTTTTGAATAGCTGACTGACTCAGACTCGACATTTAGACGTATTTGTTTTTTTCTTGTTGATGTGAAACGTCTTTAGTCGCGTCCCGCTACGGCTCAATATTTTTTTATTAGGTCGCTTCTGTAGAGGCACTGGCCTTCTAGCAATTTCACCAATATCAAGTTTAGCCGCTCGATTGATTCTATGCGCTACAGTCACTTTTTTTGTTTTCATTGATCATCGCAACTTACGCTACAGTCACATTTTTTGTTTTTATCGATCATCGGACCACTCGATAGCGACGTAAATTTTGCCACTCGATTTTGATCATTATTGACCTCAATAATCATTCAAATCTAAGCGTGTTTATATAATTATTTTGCTTCGAAACCCACAACATAAACACTTGAAATATGTGCCGTACCTATTTAGCTCCATAAATCACCAGTTTGTTTATCTAAGCGCTTAATGAAGCGGTCAGAAAAACTGTTTGTTTACGCAAAGTCGGTGCGGCCAGATGTGTCGCGTAGACCTTCTTTTTTTTGTGGGTTGACAATCAGATACCTGTGATCTCGGCTTGTACCCAATAAATCGCCAGTTTTCGGCCAGATATGTCGCGTCGACCTTTTTTTTGTGGGTTGACCATCAAGTACCTGTAGTCTCAACGCATATACAATCAATTACCAGTTTGAGGTTAGATGTGTCGCGTCGGCCATTTTTTTTGGGTTATCAGTTTGGTCCTGCGGTCTTCAGCGCATGGACAACCGAGCGGATAAATAGTTTATAACACAGATGAAGTATCAGAATATTCTGATACTTAATCTGTGGTTTATAATGTTGTATTGTCACGTTACAGTCAATAATTGTCAAAGTCACAAATCAGTATAATGGTGGACGTTTTACTGAAATTTCCTCGAGATTTTAAAGAGTCACGTTATTTGAATGTTATACTTTGCCTACACTAGTGCACGTTAATGATTAATATTCCACCAATATTACTCATTAACACGCAAAAAACACAAGTATGCGGAAAAAAAATCACAACATAACAGCTTGAATACTTTCAAAAAACTCAGAACACTTTTGAAAAAAAAACTTCCAACTTGTAATATCTCGTTACTTGACACTGGCATAATTAACTAGTTGTGCGGAGCCAAACAACTGCCAATGTATCCATAGGTTAAAAAACCCCGGTAAAATCAATAGAGACACGTAATAGACTTGACAATAGACCTTTTCATCGATTACTATTCGCATGCGTGACCGCCACTTTGAGTTCAATTGTAACGATCAGTTATGCAGTTCGTTTTGAAGCAAATGTGCGAATAGTAGTTTATGAAACGTTTGCATAAGAGGGGTATTAAAACACGAGAGTGAGTTTAAAAAAAGAGCCACAGGTGAGTTTTTTAATAGTATCACTCGAGTGTTTCAATATCTAATTATGTGCCGTTTCATACCCTACTCTATTTACTCATGCAATAGGAACTTATAGCAGGCGCAGCGAAAGTATGTGTCTCGGAAGTTGTCTGCTAGTCGCTGCGCAAACTGAATTTTTTCAGGCGCAATCAGAATGTTGAAGATGAAGACAGCTTTGTATAACTTCCTCGCTCACTCACTTACGTTTTTCGCATATTTTATCTCGCTTTTACTTTACGCTGTTTTATCCTCACAGCAGTACCTGCGCAATCTTTCACAGAGCCTAACTTCACAACCACAAAGATCCGCTGCGACTGCTGTAGGTGTGATGTTGATACGACAGGTTTGTTAAGCTATCTTTCGAACTACAGTAAGCGTAATTCATCATCTTTGACTAGTATCCTAACATAAAACATAACATAAAACTTTTTTGAAAAATTGTTGCTCATGAAAAAGTTCAATTTGTAGTCTCTTTGCCCATAATCACCATGAGTGCAGGCAGGATTATTTTCAGCAGCGTAAATAGTTAAAGTTATTTCTTTCTATGATTTTAGAAAATTAAATGATATACGAGGCTGAACGATCTGTGCGTGGTCAGTGTTCATAAGGAAAGAAACTGAAAGGGTAAAAAGAAGACACAAAGGGTTGTTGTCCAAAATGAATTTTCGTCATTTTGGACAACAACCCAGACTTAAATTTTTTATTCATTCAATGTTTTTTTCCCACAACCTAACCATTTTTACATAAGCTAGGTATATAATGTACCTATGTGTAACAATACAATAATTAAAATGTGTAAAGCCAGGGGGGCGCAACTGCATCCCCTTGCACCCGTCCTCCCGGGGCGCCCACGATGATCACTAATAGATAATAATTTGTTGTAAACTAATCAATTGTTTTCGTTAATATTTAGCGTAGAAAGAGGATACCAAGTACATACTCGCGTCTACGATATTTAGCGATCGGTGGCCTCGTTATCTATGTCAAGACTGTAGGTTAGAAAAAACTAACCGTAGTTCTACTGAGGTACCACGGTAAGGAAAAAGTAACCGTGGTACAGTTCTCGGCACGTAAGTTGAACCAAAATGGCGGTCATCCGCGCAGGTATCAATAAGGACAAAAGTGTTAGACGCGTGCTCCGCAGTTGCACGAAAAATTCAAAAATCTTTAAGGAAAAACCGTGAATTAATCGTATTTAAATATAATTTTTATGTAGTGTGAAAATGGAGTAAAGTAATTTACTTAAACGCAAGTTAAGCGGAAACTGAAATTCATAAAAATAATCTCGGATTTTCTTTCAAAATATTGCACTTTTCGAACAACAGTAGTGTGAGAAGTGGCCGTTAGTTATTATTAAATAGAACAGTTAACGGAATATTGATACAAATTTAATACAACAAAAGTTAATTTACCTACATGTTTAGTCACTGTCACTCATTGGCATAACACCTTCTACATAATTTTCAAGTGTTATACCAGAACTTGGGCCAGGAGTTGCGATTTCATCTTCTATGTCAGTTGAGGAATCTAATTCGGAACCACTGATGTCAGAATCTCCAACTCGTATTATAAATTCTTCCATCGTAATTATTAGTTCTTTCGATGACGTTTGCTTTTTACGTAAACTTCTTCAATTGTCTTGACTTTGTCGCATAGCTTTTTCCAATCACTTCCGTTGCATTTACTTTTTCGTTCACTAACTCTATAACACGGGGCACATTCCATCGTACATTTTTGCTACTAACATAACCCTTCATCCATGAAATTTCTATAGGGTTCAGATCTGGATGGTAGGGAGGCAGGCGATGTACATAATGAGCATGTTCTTTGAAAATCTTGTCTTTAATAAATGTTTTGAAGCAATCTTTGTTATTTTTTATTAAATGGTATAATTGAGGCTTCAACATTTCAGATCTAAATGTTATTCCTTTTTCTGAAAGCCAAGCCTGCATATCAACTTTCCTTGTGTTCGCGTTTGATGCTAAATCATATTCTTTGTTATGATATGATGCATTGTCTACAACTATAATTGAATTTGAGGGAAGATTCAGTTGCCCTTTTGATATGGGTTTTTTGAATCCCGTTGTGGACCCTCCTGTCCAACCTTTCGGTGTTGTGTGAGTAGCGTGAACATATGACTCATCTGTGTATACGATTGGTCTATTTTGTTGTCGATACTCTCTTAGTTTTTGTAAGTAATTTATTCTTAATAATCTGATGGCTGATGTACTTAATTACTAATATTAGTTATTTAATTAGAATAAATTTAATTATTAATATTATTGAATAAATAATATTAAATCTTTCCTTTTATTTTCGGTGGCTTTCCATTTAAATCCGAGTTCCTTAATGATGCGGCGAAGACTTTTTACAGAACCTTCAAAACGTATAGCAGATCGTAATTTTGCACGAAGTTTACCAAGGGTCAGTAATTCGTTCTCAAAAATATGAAAATTGTGAATGCACCGTTTTATTACCCCCTTGTCAAAATCGTCTATGCTTGTGACTGGTTTTATTCGTTGTCTCTTCTTACCATGGGTCCTAAATGTAACTATAAATTCTGAACTTTTACTTTTACTATCCTTTTAACTGTGGATACAGACTTTTTCGTAGCTTCCACAGCTTTATTCAGAGAACTAGTTATATTATTTTCTTTAAAAAAATAGTGTTATACTTCAAATACCATTCTTCTCCCCTGTCTCCTTAGAGTAGATTGTGGTCGAGTCATTTTTTGAAATTAAATGATCACACATTTGCTTGCCCCTCTTTCCCACTAGGCGCCCAGGGCACATGCCCAGGGCCCCCGATCGATAGGGATCCCTAGTTCCTGCCAGATCACCAAACGATAAGTGATATTAATAACCGAAAAAAAAAACTGTAATGACAGACTACAACACCTATTTGCTTATTAGCTTTTGCATGCGCAAAGCTACTCTACTCTCTCCCGTAAATCAGGCTTTCCAATATCAGCATGTTTAGATACATTTAAATATTAATTTAATGGTATTATTTTTTATGTAATGCTAAGTACACTGTTGAAAGAAAAATCATCAGTGAACTAGTTTTTCACATATATATATATACTTTGTCTTACATCGAGACCTAAAATATATATATACCATAGGACCTTAACATAGCACTATTTTGATAGAAAATAGTAGTACTACTACTAAATGAAGTTTTCAGTTCTTTGACATTTATATTTCTATCAAATGTGCAGGGCCGTCTTTAACCTATTGGAGGCCCTCTGGGCACATAATGGGCATGCTATGCTACGGGGGTGATGCGTAAATATAAATGTCAAAGAACTGAAAACTTCATGCGCGTTTGTACTCCAGGACAGCGTGGAGGTTGCGCGGTCAGCGGGAAGCAGAGTGCGACTGCGTGGGGGCTAGCGTCATCGCATTGCTATGGTTACGCGCGGCCCCTCGCACCGCACCTCATACCGCACCTCATACCGCACTTCTATTGAGACATGAAAATGTGTAACTGCGCATAGTTCAACTTACGTGCCGCAATCTGTACCACTGGTGGTACTACTGGTGGTACCACGGTTCCCATAGTTTGTACAACATAGCTTGATCCCCAAGACAGCTGCCAGAGTGATATCTCTAGGGTTGGAGTAGTGTAGGAAAAAATCGAATATCGAACGATGTTGAAAAAAAAAACGATCATATAATTATGTTGCTCACTTACATTCTAATTGTGACTTTTCTAGTAAGGTATGTTCGCCTAATAAGGGCCACCATTTCAAAAATCCTGTTCCCGATACTAAATAAAAATCAAATCTCGCGCCGACGCTCCTCATTAACCAATCATGGAAGAGCATTGGCAATACTTACATTTTACGCCGCCATTTTGTCAGTATGCCTGTCAATGCAGTAAATGTTACAACGCGTCGGTCGATTTATAAAATTTCTTGGTGTTATTTTGAGTAATTCAAGTGTTTCTTTTTTGTATTTGCAAGAAATTGATGAATTTAAAGGAATAACTAACATCTAGGTGTGAATTGTCAAGGTAAGCTATTGAAAGCACTGTTTTCTTTGTCGATTTTGATTGATTTTCTCCGGGATGGCGAAGGAGGGCCTAAGAAAGTCCACCTACTTGTCACCAAATAAGAGCCGGACCTTATAAGATGTATGAAAATTGTAAACTACTTGTTTACATAATTCGATGATCTCAAACTCAACTGATTTACTGACATACTATACCTATACTACTACTACTACCATACACTACTACTACTACTACCATACACTACTATTACTACTTACTAAGCTTACCTTACTATTAAATAGAAATGAAACGGATATACGGTAACTATCCGGTATCCGGCCTATCCGACTACTACTACTACGACTATTCTACTACTATCCGGCCGGATACAGGATAATAAGCAAGTATTCGGCCGGATACCGGATTATGAAAAAAATACGAAATATCAAATTTAGATACTTTATTTAATCCACATAACAAAATGTTATCACCAAATTTACATTTTTCATCAAAAATATAGTACTAGGGGCAAATAGAAATTAAATCTTTTATAATTATAAAAATACTTTAACAATAACCTCAAACTACAATAGCAAGTTTGCAATAACCTCAAGTGATCGTGTTTGCAATCAAATGAACGAAAAGACCTGAATTCATCCGAGCCCGCTCAATCGTTCGTGTGCCACATACGCGAGCTTGCTCATTACGATGCGCCAATCAGCAATGTTCAGCCGGGATATGCGGCTATCCGGCTTCAGAGTTGGCCGGATATCCGGTATCTGGCTAATCAGATATCCGTTTCATCTCTACTATTTTTTTAAATAATTTATTCATTATTTATAAAAAATCGGCTAATACATTTTTACAAATATACGAGTATAATACTGTTTTTATTAGTGAACCAAAAAATATGGAGCCACCAAGTAAAAAAAAAGCGTGGTTTAGGATGGTCTCAAAGCGATCTGGACAAGGCTTTAGAAGAAGTAAAAAACCACCAGGTGTCGGAACGTGCGGTCGCTTTGAAGTACAATATACTCGTACCACGACGAACTCTTAGGAATCATATAAAGTCTGGAAATACAGTGAAGAGGATGGGAAGAAAAGCTATTTTTACGGAAGCACAAGAAAAGGATTTGGCGGAAAGGATAAAAAAGTTCTCAAAAATAGGAGTACCCTTAACCCCAAAACTAATCCGTAAGCACGCTTACTTGTTTTGTAAGAAACACAAAATACAAAACTGTTTCAGTGACGAAAAATCGATAGCTGGCAGAAAATGGCTGAAAAACTTCCTCGCAAGAAATAAAGATATTACAAGACGAAAAGCACAATTTATGAATCCGGCAAGGGCTCAAAAGATGAATAAGCCGATAGTAGAAGAGCACTTCAAAGCAATTCGGGAACTCTATGGCGAACTTAATATAGACGAACACCCGGAACGTCTATACAACGACGATGAAAAGGGATGTAGGCTTACAGTGCATCGGCAACCACAAGTACTGGCTGAAAAAGGTTCCCGCAGGGTCCATCTCATAGCTCAAGAGCACGCCGAAAATGTAACTAGCTATGTGCGTAAATGCTGCTGGAATGGCAATTCGCCCAATGATACTCTTCAAGGGCAAGAGAATGCGTGATGAATTTAAAGAAAATTTACCCTCGGGGTACCTTGGTCAAAATGGCTCCGAAAGGCTGTATGACCACTGAACTATTTGTGGATTTGATCAACCACTTGGCAAAATACAAATCTCCAGGCAAGTGCCTTCTTATTTTTTACGGAGCGTCATCGTGTTTAGATTGCGACATTGTTGATGCAGCGGAAAAACAGGATATAGTACTTTATTGCTTGCCTTCGAATACTACCCACGAGCTGCAACCACTCGACAAATCTGTTAACAAGTCCTTCGAGCACTTTTGGGACGAACAGGTATTGCAATTTAATTACTAAAGTAATTAAATTTCAATACCTGTTCGTCCCACAGAAAAAGCTCACTAAAGCTCGTTTCAACAAAATTTTGACTAAGGTGTGGCCAAAGTGTATGACTCAAAGCAATATTGCGAACGGATTCAGGGCAACTGGTCTATTGGGTAGTATTATTTACCCCTGGGACCCAAGTGCAATCCTAGAAGAAGCCTTTGCGCCATCTATACTAACTCATTTAACTGTTGCGCCCTCAACTACTGGAAGTTCTCCCGAATGTATTCAAATCCCACATGACACTTTCTATTCAGACGACACTTTTTGTGAAGAAGATCAAAATTTAGCTCCAGCAAAAAAACAAGTGGAACAGGCATTTCTCAATATTCAAAAACTACTGAATTACAGCTCTTCTACAGAATCAGAACATGAGGAAATAGATTCAATCCTAAACAATGCACCAATGGAGAATGTTCGCTACAGTACGCCCATCCCAGGCCCTTCAGGACTTCATGTTCATCATCCACCTTTCCTTTTATCGTCTCCGTCTGAAGGTTCAGACATTGAATATAATTTGCCAATACATCAACATTATCCAGCAAGGAATATCAGAATTTATACGTCATCCTCTTCGGCATCTGATGAAGAACAAAATGAGACGCCTATTCAGAAACATTTTACATAAAAAATGATCGAGACAGACTCGTCCGATGATGACAATATCATTTTATCAAGACTTAGCGAAATTAAAAAACTTTCTCGTGTGCAAAAGACACCATTTCAAGAATTTATTCCGACTCCTAATTATGCCCAAATTAAAGCAAAGCCCAGGCGTAAAGCCTTAAATTACATAGGACAACGTATAACCAAAGATTTATTCAAAGAGATGGAAGTAAAGAAACATGAAAAGAAGTCCGAAAAACAAACCAAAAAAATAATAAAAATGAGCAGATAGATGTTAAAGCTAACAAACAAAAAAAAAACACTTGCAAAAGAGTTACTACCACATCTAAAGCTATGAAATCTAAACAAAATGGTATACCTAAAAAACAAAATGAAAACGAAGAGAGTTCAACACACCCAAGAAAACATAAGGAAACCTGGTACTGTCCTGCTTGCAAAAAGGATAAAGTAGCAGATATGCGACAGTGCAAAAAGTGCAAATTGTGGTATCACGAGGAATGTGTGGGCTTAATCAAAGAAGACTTAGATCTATTTATTTGTTCAGATTGCTCTTAAGTTACACAATGATTTGTTGTTATTCAGAGAAACTATTATTTTTGATTTATTTTTGTACTTAATACCGATTTATCAATAATTTACTTCAATGATACAGACATCGGTATTGATTTGGAACTTTTATACTTAGTTTTATTGAAACTACATTTTCCTGCTGTAAATGTGGAAGAACAGCTTGTTGAGTTGATTATTTAAATCTTCATGTTGCGCAGTTCTAAGTAGTATTATTAGTTATTTTGAGATTTTATGAAGGAATATTAATCAACATACGCCTTACGAGGTTGAAATGTCATTGATTTTCCTGAAATCATTCAGTTCATTAATACTTATTACATAATGTTATTATTTGATAGTCCATATAAGGCCCACTGCCAAAAATGTGTGACTGACAAAGTTCCTAAATTTGTTATTTTTATGCATAAAACTATTTCAGTTAGTACATAGCAATACAAAACTAAACTGTGTTTTATTAAAATACATAATTTAAATGTGTTATACTGCATTTAAGTTTCAATAGTCTTTATAAGGACCACCACTTCAATTTTTATTAATTTTTATATTAATCTTTCGGGAATGACAAACATAACTGTAACTATATACCACTAAATTCAAATAACATAATAAAATGAATGTAGTTTTGGGAATACCTACGGAAAAGAAATGGGCCTTATTGAGATCATCTATTCTTAATAAGGTCCATTGACAAGCTTTTTAAAAACAAATTTTGTCATTAATTTACTTTTGATACATGAACTTTGTTCAATGTTTTCACTTCAATTATGAGCAATTTGTATATTTTAGATGTTTTTTCAGTTGAAATACTTCTTGAATCAGATTTATAAAGATTTTCAAAAACGTGGTCCTTATTAAGCGCACATGCCTTATATATATACTTTACAATGAGTTTTTTTTTTAATGTATGTGTTTTTTTGTAGGAGAATCCAAAAATATCGTTTAGAATTTTTGTCTGTATGTGACTTCATCACGCAAAAACCACTAGATGGATTTTGATGATGTTTGTTGAACTGTATTCCTTGGAGTCCTGCGGAGGTTTTTTTATCTTTATTTTATCAAAATCGGTTCATCCAAAAAAGAGTTACAGTTTTTTTTTATATATACTTATGCCACAGGCTAAAGAATACGGAGGTACTTCTTGAGGATTTTGTTCGATTTTAAGATTCCAATTCCTCTTGTAGGTCTGTCTCAATATGCCGTAAAGTATCTTCGCTTGATGAAATGTCCTCGACATCAGACTGCGCAAAATCTCTTGTTTTTTTTTCAGAGTATGTTTACCCAAACTCGATAGCCTTCATCATCGTTCATAAGCATATCTTTTTTGGCTTTCTTGTCCAATTTCATGCGTGACGCCAACCTATACTAGTGGCTCTGCGAGCTGTAGACCTCGCGAACACAAACTTTTTTGCAAACAATCTAGCAGTGCAAGTGCCAGTGTCTAGTAGCGCCATCTAATTATTTTATTGTAAAACGAATATTAATGCATTTTTAGGAGCTATTCTGATCATCACAGACATCCGCATATACTAAATATTTTTTCCCAAGCTGAAATGGAGATACGTCGCTCGCGCTTCGCGCTCGCTCGGTTAATATAATTACATCCAAATAAATAGTTGTTTTATTTAGTTACAAACATCCACACCAATATATAAATGTGAAAACGTACAATTGTCAAGCTTCCACTTTGAAAGGTTGTATCGTAATACAATGGATTGATAAATATCATAATATATTAGATATTCATAAACGATAGCAGGTAAGTATGTATTATCTTTACTTTGATCTGGTGACACATCATGTATAATCCCCATCATAAAAATCATCAGCCCATATTCATCTACTGCTGGACGTGGGCATCTCCTTGTCAATGTCACTGAGCCCAATCTTCAACTCTTCTCGCCATTCGCAACTCGTCACTCCACCTGGCCAACGGTTTCACTACGTTCGCCTAATCGTGGTCTCCACAATAAAACTCGCTTACCCCAAAGGTTGTCGGTTCTTCGAGTTATTATTATTATTCGAGTAAAGTCGCGGGCGAAAACTAGTACTTGATAAAAAAACAGTTGTTGTTTTTTTTTAACCAACCAAAAAAGTTTTTTTTTTACTTGGGTTCATTTAGAGTACTAGTTTTCCCGCCCGCGACTTCGTACGCGCGGACTACTGTTTATCGCGAAAAAAGGCATCCTATTTTCTTCTAGGATATTCAAAAGCAATGCAAAAGTAAGTAGTATAGTACCACTCTTGATGTTTTTGGACAGACTTGTTATTTTGTTTCCATGGCAACCACAGACCATTCTCTGATGGCAACCGTTACTTACAGTGAGTAATCAACATTTTCCAGTTTTCCCGAAGAAACTTACAATTTTCCGGGATAAAAGTATTCTATGTTTTATTCCAGGGTATAAGCTATCTCCATTTTAAATTTCATCAAAATCCGTCCAGCCGTTATCGCGTGAAAGCTCCCCAAACAAACAAACAGACAACGTTTTACTTTTATATATTGGTATTGATAGACCATCTAGACCAAATAAAAGTGTTATTTTGCTAGAACAAAATTAGATTAGAGCGGAATCTATTTTACGCTAGTAAGCGTAATTCAAATCATTGCATTTTCAAATTAGCTTGTGTTAACTTTTTTATGAATTTATTCCGAATAAGCAAATTAAGCTATTTCGATTTTCATGATCGATTATTCTTGTTTTATAGTCTGTGATTAAGATGTCGCAATGAACATTGAACATCCCTTTCCGTCACAACAATAAAGTACGACATTGTTTTGGGTACATTTAGACTGTAAAAAATACGAAACTTCATGCGCTTTATCTCGATGACAGCCGTCACGGGGACCAAGCTAAATAAAAATCAAAGTATAAACGGCGAGCGTCGCATATTTATATAACCTACTAGCTGCGCCCCGCGGTTTCACCCGCGTGAGGGATGATAATGATGATGATGAAAAGTATCCTTTGTATTATTCCAGGGTATAAGCTAACTCCATTCCAAATTTTATCAAAATCCGTTCAGCCGTTTGAGAGTGAAGTATGATGATGATGATGAAAAGTATCCTGTGTGTTTTTTTTTGTCCAACCTTTTTTTAGTCGAACAAATGGTATAACAGTTTGGACTAACTCAAAAAATTAATGATCAAACGAACTTACCGAATTGGTGTTTGATCATTATTATATGAAGTTCTTCGTTCGAAGATATAATATTTACCATGTAACTAGTTTCTTCGATTCTCTCGGCACCAAACGCAATTTTCAGAGCTTATAACCTCAGAAAAATAAAAATAAATAATTTGTGACCATATCTACTCTAAGCTCCTGCCTGTATCATAGTAACTCATTATTTTAGAGTACTCACGAAACAACTTTATGATTGGGTATGTTTATTTAATTGGGATGGGTGGGTTTATCTTCGAACGAAGCACTTAATATAATAACGATCGAACTGGGGCCCGACCATATAACTTAGCTTCAATCGGATTGTCAGTATCGATATTACTGATGCCTTGCGATAGAGTCGAAATTGCTATGAAAAAAGTGATAATCCGATTGTAACCAAGTTCTGTAATCGGGCTGCTGGTGTTCCTTAGTGGTCTAAGGTAAGTTCGTTTGATCATTTATTATACCTCAGTGCTTCGTTCTCAATATAATCTTTACCATGTAGTTATTTAGAGAATCTCAGAGAAGTAATGAAATTTTTCAATAAAAACCAGTACCTTTTAATCCTAATG
The DNA here is from genome assembly GCA_946251855.1 of Alsophila aescularia. Taxonomy (NCBI): domain Eukaryota; kingdom Metazoa; phylum Arthropoda; class Insecta; order Lepidoptera; family Geometridae; genus Alsophila; species Alsophila aescularia. The sequence goes on from OX276376.1 coordinate 41,717,609, forward strand.
AAACATAAAACAGATGATGCTTCTAATGTTAATACTTAAATATAACAAGGCTCTTTAGCTCTTTATTATAGAGTCTCAAGAATAATAATTATAATTTTGACAATATAGCATTGGCAAACTGATTAGTCTCATTATGTAGGGGTCTATCATAAAACCGAGCAAATGTTTGAGAAATACTGGACAGGTATTTCTTCGTCCAGCTGTTTTCTGGATGATGTCTACAGAAAAAAACCCTTAGATTTGGCTGCAGATGTCATATGCATGTTGTATGCTATGTCCTGTGAGCACTTAAGTATCTATTCCACTTAGCGTACGGCGTCAAAGTGTTCTTGATCCAACGGCTTATTGTAGCCATTAACGTGGCTTAATGTGTTTTGTGTACTCACGAAACAACTTTATGATTGGGTATGTTTATTTAATTGGGATGGGTGGGTTTATCTTCGAACGAAGCACTTAATATAATAATGATCGAACTGGGGCCCGACCATATAACTTAGCTTCAATCGGATTGTCAGTATCGATATTACTGATGCCTTGCGATAGAGTCGAAATTGCTATGAAAAAAGTGATAATCCGATTGTAACCAAGTTCTGTAATCGGGCTGCTGGTGTTCCTTAGTGGTCTAAGGTAAGTTCGTTTGATCATTTATTATACCTCAGTGCTTCGTTCTCAATATAATCTTTACCATGTAGTTATTTAGAGAATCTCAGAGAAGTAATGAAATTTTTCAATAAAAACCAGTACCTTTTACTCCTAATGAAACATAAAACAGATGATGCTTCTAATGTTAATACTTAAATATAACAAGGCTCTTTAGCTCTTTATTATAGAGTCTCAAGAATAATAATTATAATTTTGACAATATAGCATTGGCAAACTGATTAGTCTCATTATGTAGGGGTCTATCATAAAACCGAGCAAATGTTTGAGAAATACTGGACAGATATTTCTTCGTCCAGCTGTTTTCTGGATGATGTCTACATAAAAAAAACCCTTAGATTTGGCTGCAGATGTCATATGCATGTTGTATGCTATGTCCTGTGAGCACTTAAGTATCTATTCCACTTAGCGTACGGCGTCAAAGTGTTCTTGATCCAACGGCTTATTGTAGCCATTAACGTGGCTTAATGTGGTTTTCTATCTGTAATAAGGAGACTATACATACCTTCTTTAATATCTTTAGTTAGTTTGATGTAATCACAAATTGCTAATGTTGGACACATCTTTGGGTTATAATAAAACGGAATCTTCAAACTTGGCTGATTTCGGCCTGAAGCCAAAGTTTTATTTATATCAGTAATCATGGTATTTATTCCAATAAGTTGATAAAGTACAAATCTTATCAATGATATAGTTTCTACTCTTTGATCTATGCTCAGGGCTAATAATGTTATACATTTATTGATAAATGTTCTGAACTGAAACGGTTATTAGGATACCAGGTAGACAAAAAACGACTATACTAAATTTGGATCCCAAGTAGATACATATCTTGGCACAGGAGGTCTTTTCCGGTTAAACACCCCTGAAAAATCGCTATATACAATCATGACTTCCAATGTTGGAGCCAATAACTAATGAGAGTGTAGCTTTATGATTCAGAGTGGCGAAGGAAGAATTAGCATTGTATTGATTCATTAAAAATAGTATAACTAATGGTACTGACGATGTACATGGGTATATGTTATTTTGAAGACAATAACTCCACCAAGCTTTATATGTAACATTATACTCTTTCAATGTGTTTGTTACCCAACAGAGATGATAGCATACATTGTATAATGCTGATGATATAAGGACCTGACCTTTAGAAGTCTTTGCATCGATTGCCGAATAAGATGCCTGCAAACAGTATACGGTGCTGACTAAGCGGGTGAAAGTGTCTGATTCTGAGGCAGAAAAGCACTAAAATATCCCGGGCTCTAATCCAAATTACAAAAGTTTTAATACCACCATCTCTCTCATAACTGGAAACCAAAGTTGGGCTGGTCAGTGTGGGAGAACCATAATGCCAGTGGCTTTATCATGCCTAATTATTTGTAAACATTTTAGGATTAGGCAAAATGGGGGTAAAACGTATAAGAAATGATTCTGATCAAGTTAAACTGAAGGCATCTATGTTTGTTGCTTCTGGATCTCGTTTCTACGAAACCAAAAACCTTGCACTTCGCATTCACTCTTCTGGAAAATAATATCTATATTTGGTTTACCGAAATCGGAGGTAATAGAATGAAATATGCTTTGATGCAGTTCCCATTCTGTGTCTGGATTTGAAATGATCCTCGATTCTTTGTCTAACTGTTCATTATTACAAGACCTGATGAATTATGCATATAACTAGATTCTTCACTGTTCACACCATTGCCATATGCTCCTAGCTAAATTATTAAGACGAGGAAGTTGAATACTAGGTACCCATACAGTAACCGTTAATGTATAAGATAGCTGTTTTATTATCAACCCTAAGTAAAATAGAATTCCTGTTTTGAGTTTGGAAAAAAGATTTTAATGCTAAAAATGGAATGCCAATAGTTCCAAATAAATTATACTATGATATCTGTGCCCTATTTCATAAAGCGACAAATCATAATAAAACTACAAATGTCAGTCAAATACGCCAAACCTGCGTTTCATATAACAAACAATCACGACAGGACTGATGATTGTCAGTCATATTGCATTTCACAATGCCAGTCATAGTAGTGTGATGGGTAAAGCTTCGGCTGTCACAATTGTCACGACAATTCTACAAATCGTGGTAATTTTTGAGCAACCGCCGTTTCATAAAACGTTTTTCTATTGACATTTGTTAGACAATTGTCGGTTAACTGCCGGTCACTACTAATGTTTTATGAAACACATTTAGTAATATTTTGACAATTCATTGAATGAATTGTCGGGTTTTTATGAAACGCATTTCGGTAGTTTGACTGACATTTGTCGATTGACACTTGTCAGTCTACTATAGTTTTATGAAATAGGGCCCTGGTTTCCTCATTTTTACAAGCTCCATTTACTCAGCCCTCCCAGCCTGTTAGTAAAGCATCAGTAAAAAATACATATCAAAACATAAGTATCATATATGTTTAGATAACTTAAGTATGTTCTTTGACCACAATACAAGAATACAATACAACAACACTTTATTGCACACCAAGAAGAAGGTAATATATAGGATAAACTCATGAAATTTATGGTACAATGGGCGGCCTTATTGCTATATAGCAATCTCTTCCAGGCAACCTTTGGATGGAAAGGATTACTTAGATATTAAAGTCATCGGTCGGTGGTGCGTAATAAATAAAATATAAAACGTTAATAAACTAGAACCACCACCACCACCGCCACCACCATATGATTTCAAATTTTGAATAAGAATGTAAAAAAAATTACTGAATTCTCCACTGGTGGGGACGGTTTGGGGGGCTTTTGGGAATAATCCACAACAAATATCATCCGAATGTGCTAGTTTCGAATAGTATATTCATTCTAATTTAAAAACATTAAAAACCTGTTTACTGATTTATTCACGTATCTCTTTTTTTTTTCTAAAAAAAAGTTCTATTGTCATATCCACAGAGTTATAAATTAAACATAAAAAAATTATGTAGAGTAAGTAAATATTACTAAACGTTCCACATGCATAATTCCGCTGAAGACTGATGTCGCGATACACCGCGCGTATGCCGGTCGATCTAGCGAATGACACAGGCAGGAGCATAGAGTAGATATGGTCACAAACTATATTCTTTATTTTTCTGAAGTTTTAAGCTCTGAAAATTGCGTTTGGTGTCGAGAGAATCGAAGAAACTAAATGGTAAATATTATATCGAGAACGAAGCACTGAGGTATAAGCCAGGTAATAATATAGTACCTACCTACCTACTATGAGTGTTTTTATTACTTTTAGCTATAGATGTCGACATCGTATCACTATTAGTCAGTGGTATCGTTTAACTTTAAAAGACCTACCGTAGCACCAGGGGTATAACCAGGGGTACGGTGGGTCTGAAGCGTTATTTCAGGGTATAAACTATCTCTAATCTAAATTTCATCAAAATCCATTCAGCCTTTTGAGCGTGAAGGATAATGATGACGATGATGATGATGATGATGATGATGATGATGATGATGATGATGATGATGATGATGATGATGATGATAAAAAGTATCTTATGTGTTATTCCATGGTATAAGCTATCTCCATTCCAATCATCATCGGCCTATATCTGTCCACTTCTGGACGTTATATCCATATATCGCCCTATCAGTGGAATAAGGCCACAGTGGCCGTTAGGTCTTTATGTTTTTATTGCATTTTTGGGATTTTATGCATCTATCGACAAAGGCAAAAAAAAAATTGACCTTATTTTGATATAAAAAAAATATATTTTTGTTTTACGCAAACAGCCACGTAACAATATTCTCCGACGAATACCGCCACTAACGCCAGTGCAACCGAATTTTTCCGTTGAAAACTGCCACTGTCGCCTCAGCGACTATGTTCCACGCAAATATCTGTGCGGGGAGTCGGCGGAAGAAGTCATAAGCGCTTCGCTGCCATTACTTGGCGGAATTGCTAGGCGTCGGGCATTGGTTGTGGTCCACCTGCTCAGTTCACCTAGGTGGACCACGGGCACTTTTCAAGGCGAAATAATTAAAACAATGAAGAGACTTCGTGAACGTGAGTAAACAGATCATTTTAGAACCACAGTAGTTAAATAGTACTTATTTTAATAGAAATTCAGGTCTGACGTCAGCATTAGGTACCTGCTTTGATATATTCAGACCTACCCATGGGCACACACTGAATAACATCAGACTTCATAATGTACAATCAAATAAAACTCCTAGGTACCATCCTAATCCAGGGACTTTAATCTACGTAGGTATCTAATCTGCTTGTTAATAAAACACCTAAGTACCTACCTAATCTAGGGACTTTATAGACCTTTTAAGCAACGTCTTATCACCATTTTTGAATAATAGTACCACCATATACTCGAAATCCCCACTGGTGGGGACGGTCTGGTGGGGATTTCGGTAATAATCCCTCCTGTGCCATGCCTCGAGTGTTCTGCACAGTTGACAACGGAGTTAAAGAAGACCTGAAATTCCTTGAGAATAGGTTTACCTTTAATAGTATAATATAATATGTAACTCCATCTTCACGGGAGGCTTTTCTATTTTATTATCACAGGGCCATCTCCATCTCTTTTAAGCTGACGTCTGGTAGCTCATCAGTATAGAGGCGAGTCAACGTGGCTCTTGAATCCTCACAAACAGTCTCTGGCCGAGGAGCATGCGAAGCGTATAAGTGTCCGTAAAAGTCAAAGGTGAGTGATAACCACGAATAGAGTGATGTATTCGCCATTGATTTTAACACCATATCTATTCCAGTTCAGAAGCTTGAATATATCTTCCAGTGCAGAGGTGAACAGTTTTGAAGAAATAACGTCTCCTTCTCTCACCCTTTTTTGCAACTGGATAGAATTCGTGCTCTGATCCTGAAAACGGATAGTCATGGTGGCCTTGCTGTACAAACACTTCAAAACTTCGATGTACCGGTAGGCAATCTGGCACTGCTGTAATGACTGTAGCACTGCCCAGGTCTCGAGTGAATCAAAGGCTTTCTCGTAGTCCACAAACGCTAGACATAGTGGCCGATTATACTTTTCGGTCTTCTGTATAATCAGCCGGAGCGTAGGATATGGTCTACGGTGCTAAAGTCTTTCCGGAATCCAGCTTGTTCGGGAGGCTGTTAGTCGTCAAACATACGAGCGCGACTGTAATTACTCTCGAAAACAGCTTATAGACGTGCAGCGAAATGGGCCTATAATTCAAGAGGGTGTTATCACCTTTCTTAAAGAACAACACCACTACGCTCCTGTGCCACGCCTCTGGCGTAGTACCCTCGAGGATGACGGAATTAAATAGCCTCTGAAGGACTTTAAGTACCGGTGTTCTACCCGCTTTCAGTAGCTCTGTCGCTATTCCGTCCTCCCCTGGTGCCTTGTTGCTTTTAAGCTGTTTGAGAGCCATTCTGATGTCGTATAGGCTAGTCCAGGATATCTTCGGTATAATTTCGGGTCAAACGGGCTTTTGCATCGCTAGTCGTGCTAAGAGGACTACACGATAAGGTGTATAATTGCCCATAGAACTTCTCGAGCTCACTCAAAAGCTTTGGCTTTGACGAGACGATGCTGCCACTGTCCGTCTTCAGCTTCGCAAACAGGCTTTGCCCAATAGGCAGATCTCTTGCAATCATTTTGGAGCCCTTGTTCCGTTCTTTTGCGTTCCTAATACAATTAGTAATAAAGGAAAGCAAATCATGTCGCATCGACTTGTAGATCTGTTTATTAAGCCACCTGTAACTCGAAATATCCAATGAAGACTGCAGTCTCATCTCGCCTCATTCTGCCATATGTTTTAGTGTATGCTCAGAGATATTCTGTGTTCTATTTTTGCGATGGGTCTTAAAGAACTCCGACCCGATCGCGTGAACAATTTCCACTGGCTCGTTGTTTAGTTCGTCCACTGTATTGCATTCGGTAATAATTTGGAAGCCATTTTGGAGCTCCAACTGAAAGCTCTTGGGGTTTTGGATTTGGGCAGGAATTGGCAAAGACTAGATCTCATCAAACGAGACCTCTCCAGCTTCACGTTGATATTCAATGAGCCTTTTACCAAGCGGTAATCACTGCCGGTCTTAACCCTGTTGATCACAGAGACATCATTGAATATAATTATGCCGATTGGTCGTCAAAATGAAATCTATCTCGTGCTTATGAATCTCATTTATTGTAATAAGTATGTATGTTAATTAACTATATTATTGTGCCACCGACTGAAAGGTATTTAATCTCTGATTCTCTCCATACTAAAGTTGTCTGGAAGAAATCGCTCTTTAGCGATAAGACCGCCAATTGTACTCTTTAATTTATAAGTTGTATCTTTATTTGTATTATTTTTTGGTGTGCAATAAAGTGTATTTGTATTGTATTGTATTGTATGACCGCCGGGGTGCAGCCACGTCCATTTCCTGGAGGGGCGCTTCTTGAAAAAGGAGTTCATCATAAAGAGTCCTTCCTTCTCCATGAAGTCGGCCAATCGCTGACCAATTTGGTTCCGCTGTCCAAATCCAAACTGCCCCACTCTCAGTTCATCGCCATTCCTCATGCCCAGCCGTGCGTTGAAGGTCCCCCATCACCACTGTGCAGTGTGTTTTCGGGGCATGTATGGAATTAGAAATGTCATCATACATAGCCTCCACTTTATCGTCCGGGCGTTTCGAGTGTGGGGCGCACACCTGTATGACCTTCAACGAATACCGTTCGGTAATTCTGAGTATAAGGTATACCACCCTGCTCGAAACGCTTTCGATCTTCACAATGTTGTTGACGAGGGGCTTGTGGACGAGAAACCCGATACCATGTTGGGACTGCTGGTCGCCCTCCCGGTAATAGAGTAAGTTGCCGGAATTGAGGGTCATCGTATCCTCTCCCTCTCTTCGGACTTCTGATAACCCTATAATACCCCAGCGCAACTTACTTACTACTTCTTCCAGCTCTATCAACTTCTCATCGGTCCTCAAGGTGTGTGCGTTATAAGTTGCCAGGTTCAGAGATCGTAGCTGGGTCTCTGCCGGAGATTCTTAGCACCCCCTGCTCCATTGTTACCATGGCTGCTACCGGTGCCAGGAATAACGGAGCCGCCGGGGACTGGGGGCCGTCTTTTGGTGTGTCTATCATATTGGTGGGGGTTTTGCCATAGTCACCACGCTTGGCAGGCGGATTGGTGACCGCAGTGCAGTGTAGCAAATGTGCTCGGGGGACGCTGCTGCCCATCTTCCGGTGTATAATCCCTTAGTCGCCTCTTACGACATCCACGGGAGGATTGGGAGGGGTCTTATTCTAAGCCGAGACAGCCACGGCAACATTAAACTTATAGAAATATAATATAACATTGCAATATACTTCCGGCTCATATCATATTTTTATAAATGTTCACTTGTGCCATGTAGTAATAAAAACCTCCGAAATACTTAATAGTCAATCTTAAGTAATTATTTTGTTGATTTTGAATATTGTATAGTTTATCTTATATATTTTAATCATATTGCATTTTAATATCAATTTAGAAGGTATGATGACACAAATAATGATTCAATATTAATTACATCATTGCTCCTGCATAACCGCGTTTGCTATACGTATGGAGTTTTAAGTTTTAAATTAAAAGTTACCTTTTAATAAATAATGTTTTACTTTCTTTGCTGAAAATGAATGGTGACTTTTTACTTTGATAATAAATCATACGTTTTAACAATTTCTAAACCTAATATTTATAAAATATCTGTGTGTCTGTTAGGAGTAGTTACTTAATAAAATAAAATTGTTCTTGTTGTTTCCTGCTAACAACTATCTCATTGTGATCTATTTTGTGTAACATGGTCATATACACATTTACTATGTATAATGGTAACATGCAAGAGTAACATGACATTTTTTTATTTGTCATTACCAATTCAGTAAAGTATGTTGAGTCGATTGGTTTTTTCATTGCATTTTACCCTAACATTTTTCTACCTATAAAATTGGGGTTAAACCTTCAGCTATTTGTTGTATATTATAAACAATTTGTACAATCCTAATTTTAACTTTAATATCCCTATTAAAATAAAATACAATGATAATTATTTGTTTATCAGTATACTTACTGAAACTAAATCAATAGTATATAAATCAGTCCATTCATAGAAGAAAAGATTTTTTCTTTAATTTTGTGTACGGAAATATGCCATTTAACTTAACACTTTGCTCGTAAAAAGCCACCACCTTGCTATTTCCGTCGAAAAAAGTCCTAACGGCTTTTAAATTTATGCGTGCTAGTTATTTTCCGTAGAATAAAGCCCTTATGGCGATTGAGTTCATGTAAATGCGCTAACTTCCGCGGAATACAGTCTTAAGGGACAAAATATATATAAAAACTGATCATATTAAATAAAAAAATATATCACTTGTAACGATATAAAACGGCGTTTTAGTAAATTTCTGAGAATAAAGGTAATAAAAAATAAATTGGGGCGAGTCAGACCAAGAGTGGGGTGAGTCGGGATTCTTACCCCATTCGGTCGCTTTGAACGCGAGAACTTTCTTCGGAATCACTCGAAACTAAAAATACTCGTTACTATTTTGAAATTAATAAAATTACCTGGATAAACTTAGACCGGAACGAGCTTCAAGAACTATTGGATCAAGACCGTTCGGTAATGTACTAGCTAGTGGGTACAATAGTGGAAGATAAAACATACAACTCAAATTCACCAATACAATATTTATTATCCTTGGTTTAATTTTGCTTACTTACTTAAAATCTAAGGAACCGTGCCGCAGGTACGTTGGACGGCCATTCAAGCTAGCATGTAATAGTGGAAGACAAAACATGCAATTTAAATTCACCAATACAATATTTATTATCCTTGGTTTAATTTTGTTTACTTACTTAAAGTCTAAGGAACCGTGCCGTAGGTACGTTGGACGGTCATTCAAGCTAGCATGTAATAGTGGAAGACAAAACATGCAATTTAAATTCACCAATACAATATTTATTATCCTTGGTTTAATTTTGTTTACTTACTTAAAGTCCAAAGAATCCTAGCCTGCAGATCCAAATCAGCAGCCAAGAAATACCAAGGTCTAAGATTACCCTGTTATAACTAGGGTCGATATAGAACTGACAAAATTAAGTATTTACTCTAACAAAACATTGATGAATTGCCGGCCGGCAGTGTAGTCTACTTATTTACCTTTTTCTATAGGATTTAGCCGTTATGTTAGTGAAGGTAATTCTCCATCCGACGTTTCAGCAATGTCCGATTCGCGTGAGAGGTAGCCAGGCTAGACCCCTCAGGCGTTGCAGGTGTCCAGCAGGTCGGTGGGGAACCAAAGTTCAACACTCCGGTTAATGAAATATATGCATAAAATACGATACCACATTCCAAGAACGTGGCAGGAATCGTTGGGTATAATGTCGGCGTGGCGTATCGCGACACGGCGCCTTTCTACTTAAACCCGGGGGGAGAGGAAGCCTCCTCCGTGGGGTATTTCAGCCCGGGGGGAAAAACCCGCTGTGAATGAATAGACACAACGTTTGTTTAGACTTTGAAAACGCCACCGCTCTCAGTTCGCTTAAATGGCGTCTCGAAAAATGGATAAAAGTCATTTCACAATCGCAATCATTACTGTAGACAACGCAAAAATACCAACAAATGCTCTCACCTTTTTTACGGGTTTTATAATATGCAGGGAAAAAACTTGTCAGTCCTACTGGGCTCTCCAGCACGAAAAGAAAGGACACGTCACTCATCTCCATTGTCTGTTTCTTTCTGTCGCCGGATCTAGTTGGCTTCCCAGTTAGCAAAATCTATCCGAATAACATTTCTTTTCACCAGGAAACCGATCAGCGCTTACACATGGGCTTTGGAAATGATAATATGGTTTTATTTTTATTTTTAAGATTTCTCACCCTCGAAATAGAATTTGTTTATTTACTGTTTCTTTAACTATTTTTGACAGCTAAACAACTGCCAAGAGACGTCTAAGAATTGTTATAAACTATAGTCCATAAAACGTTCCGTACTAGAAACGATCCGCAGCCCGATTCCATAACTTGGCTTCAATCGGATTGTCACTTTTTTCATAGCAAATTCGACTCTATCGCAAGGCATTAGTGGCTGCGATACTGAGAATTCGATTGAAGCCAAGTTATGGAATCGGGCTGCTGTTCACTTCCAGACGAAAGGTACGGAACGCGGTTTCTTTGCTTCGCTACCGTTATATTATCATAAAACTATATACTGTAACTATTAAATTATGATATTGTATGGGTTTGCTTTGGAAAAAATCTACGTTCCTAAATTTGACATTTGTTGCATTTAATTGGTTTGTTTAATTTTATTTTCTATTTGCTGACATTGCGGGACCGTGCCGAACAACGGAACGCGCCCTTTTGCTTTGACAGCTAATCGATGCAAAGATAAGTAAAATCCACGGTAGAGGTCATTACTTGTCTCCGTGTTTATCAATTGTACTTTATTAATTATTTATTTATTATCTGATTCCCAGTTATTCCTTGTTCCCTTTTGTATTTATTTCAATCAATTGACCTAATGAGAGTTATAAAGTCGTGATCCGTAGTGCATGGACGTGTTATATTTCTCGAAGTGTTTATAACCTCTGAACATGACTATTGTTTTTTGGAACTCCGATTTACAGGATTATATCATGTAAGTAAACAACGTACGATAATCTATTCTATGTACCCGATCGTCTGCTTTCGCTGGTATTCAACAAATACGAACGATAGTACTGTTTCAATCAACTATGTGCGACTTCAATGTCGTCATCTGATACATTCTAATATGTGAGTATATTGAACAATATGCAATTATAATTCTAGTTTTACTATTATAAAGATGCGTTTCTATTAGTTGTTTATGTGCTGCCTTGTTTATTCCTACTTTTACTTGTCGAATTGTTGTTTTGTTTTGCTAGTTATAGGTTTATTGTTTTTTTATTTAAGTAGCGTTTTGTCAACGCGACACACTGTATGCTCGTTATATCACCTAATCGTTAAGGATACCATAAAACATACATTCTCTAAGAAATTAAAGAGAAAATTAGAAAAAACCTCCCCTGAAAACCTGTGGTTTTGCAATAGTGGCTCTTTACGACGGATAGGGCGATATATCTCCATTCCAAATTTCATCAAAACCCGTTCAGCCGTTTGAGAGTGAAGTATGATGATGAAAAGTATCCTGTGTGTTATTCCAAGGTATAAGCTCTTAATTCCAAATTTCATCAGAATCCGTTAATCCATTTTAGGGTGAAGTATGATGATGATGATGATGATGAAGAAATGTATCTTATATTTTATTCCAGGGTATAAGCTATCTCCACTCCAAATTTCATCAAAATCTGTCCAGCCGTTATCGAGTTAAAACACGCATACTGCGCGTGTGCACGCGTAGCAAGCGACTGGTTATATATTGGTATCATTGACCCTATTAAAATTGGGTATGGATTATTTTTTAACCAACATCAAAAAAAGGATTTCTGAGTGAATAGGTAGTAGGTAGTTCTCCAAGGCACAAATTAAGTTGATATGGTTTTAAATAAAAGTCCACTATATAGATTAGGTAAAGTAGGTATAAATTTATTTAAATATCAAAGAGTCATAATGGCTGCTATGACTTTTGATCTTAACACAAACAGCTTTAATAAAATTGAGACACATTTATTACAATACAGCTCTACTTATAACATGAATAGAATAGGTAATAACGTTTTACTACACTACACTAAATACTAATTTGTCTAAATAACATTCAAGAGTTATAAGGATACATGTATAATGTTAAAGATGTAAGCTAAGGTAAGTTTAAAAGTTGAAGAGAATTTATTAAAATATTTACGCACTACAGGAGTTTATTATTCTTTAGCACTACCAAAGTTTTTACTACTACTACACTACACTACACACCGAAATAGACTGGAACGTGTGTGGAGCGTCATCAATCTAACATGGAAGATCTTTTGATATCCATTTCATTTTATCCACTAAACAATTATTAATTAGGTCAGAAACATAATCACAGTTCATCAGTCCGCATTGCCCAAGACGGAGTGATGAAATGTCATCAAAACGATCATTAAAATAAAAATATAATATGAAATAACTTTATAATGGAGCACCAAAATTATTTTCTGTCTTTTCTAATCACAACACTGAAAGGTCAAAGAGAGTCAAAATCTAACTAAACTTCATTAAATAGACACCGACTTTATTTTTATTTTTTTAAGAGAATTCCTAAATCTAAGCACTTTCACTATGCGCAATTTTATTTATGTGGGTATATGAACTTACAGTTCTGGTAAGTAAGATATATAGAGCGTAAATATTAAACTACAGTTTCTATTATCTACACAGCATTTTGTGTTTCCTTAATTATAATTATTATTGTTCTTATTTAAATACAAATATGGTTAAATTCAATAAGTATTATATTATTCTTAGTTTTAATAAACAATAGTAGGTACCTATGTACTTTTAATCGATAAGAGTAGTATTTTTCTTCCTTTTGACTGGCTTTGAATGTACATTATATTGGTAGTTCTATGATTTAAACAGCCTACACTAAATAATATGTAGCAAAATATTGAAAATTTTATATAGGTACCTTATCAATTTTATGATGTTTACAAATAAGATATTTTAATTATTTGTTTATTCTACTTTTTATAATACCTAAATTGAAGCTTTAATATTATATTGTATATAATATAATGGGTATATGTAATACCTACTCCTTTAAGAATGTCGATTATTTTAATAATGCTATATTACACGTTTAGTATCATGTACATTATTGCTTACAAACTAAGATAGGGACATAATAATATATTCATTGCTACTGTACTCGCAAATAATCATATTAAGGTTTCGTAAAAAAAAGTATTAAACAAGCTTATCTTAATAGATAAAAAATGTTCTAACTTATGAAATCTTTGGCATCCTAGCAAAATAAAAACGTTTTATTTAAGGTCTAAAGACATTTGACAAAAGGGGTAATTTAATAATAAATTGTTCCAGCGTCAACCCTAATGCTCTTTCCATGTCCAATATTTAAACCTACAGCTATAACATCGACGGTTTTCTGAATCTTATTTCTATTTATCTAGATAAATCACGAAAGCTTAAATTCAAGTACCTATAGGTATAGATAGGTATACTTATTACAATAAGGTATCTATGATATAGTAAATAAGTTCTATGAATAAAGGTACTTTTGCAATGTGCATCAAGAAAAAAGCTTATTGCTTACCCTAAAATATCCAGTTGTATCTTTTACATTTTATACATACAGTCCATAGCGCGTTTAACACACATTCAACTACCCGATAGGTAAACAGACTAATAACACCAAGTATATACCAAGACTTGGAAGTGGAAACTACTTATTCATTCAGTGTTGAAGCATTTTAAAGCGCTTTTTAACTTACTGGTACATACATTCAAACATCATCATTAGTACATAGTACGACAATTATTAACATAGGATTTATATAATAATTTTAGCAATATTGCCTGCTTAATTATTAGATAGGATTTATAAGTTCACTACTGTAATATCTAAAAAAGTCCATTGACGCATTTACTCCACTTTGCGTCAAAATAATATTTCAACGTCTACCGCAGAGCTATTTCTAAATCAGAACCACTTACGTTACCAAATGTGAAGGTTTTTTTTTATTACACAGAGCCTAAAATAAGTCCTTGCGAAACTCCTACGTTTGTGCACTGTTCGAGGGGAAACAGTATCGAAAGCGTTAGTGTTGTCAGACATAGTAGACGTCAAAAGAGAGCGATGCTCAGACGAGCGCGGGGGCGGATGCGAGTGAGGGCGCGGAGGGGGCGGGACTGGTCGGCGTGTGCGCTGCCGAAGCGAGCCGCACGCCTCCGGACTCAGACACTACCATGCCGTTGTGGACGGTGCCACATCCCACCGTGTCTGCGTATGGTGTCGTCAGGATGGTGAGACGCTGGAATTTGTGAGATATATCTAAATGAAAATGAAAAAGTAGCACTGGAAAATTAAAGTAGGACTAGAGATCATTACAGAAAACGTGTTTTGTGAGTGAATTCTGCTATCGAGCAAATCACCCGACAATAATGGCCCCTGAGCCCACCACTTGGCATTTTCTTGAGACTCGTTATTTGGAATTGAGGCTATATAGAAAGTCACAAATAATCACTTAACTACAAATTGAGCTTTTTTAAATCGTGACTAAGGCCCACTTACAAGAAAACAAAACAAAGTATCTACCCAACCAACACAAACTAGTTGCATAACGGCTTTAGAGGCAATCTGATTATGCCCAAAGGTAATAAGACGTAAGTGCTAGAGCGTGCTCTGGAGGCCTAATGCAGCAGCTCTAAAACCATTTTGGGTACAATTTTATGTAGCCTTTAGTTACATAACAACTGCACAATAGTAGTAAAATGATGCCTCAAGAGCTGCAACGGATGATTAACGCCACATAGTTAAATATTTTAACGGGACTTAATCGCGCTGAAAACTTAATATTTATTTACCTCGACGTTTCGATCAAGTTACATTGATCGTGGTCACGAGAAGACCACGATAACTATGTGTATTTAACTATGTGTTCGAATCGCGAAAGTTTAAAAGTTACGATTAACGCCACACTAGCGCTTTTATGGCGCTACTTTTGTGAACGAGTGAACGAATTTGAATGAATGTATTGTATGTCAAAATTGTAAAGTGTAATTAATATTGTAATCGGCCATCATTAAAATATGATTGTTAAGTAAATAATTCATATGTGCCTTATTATTTTGCTTAACACAAGCGGATTAATTTCATGTTTACTGTGCTTATATATAGTGATTTTCCAGTAATATTTAAGCGCTTTCGAAATAACATTAAAATGGAAGAAATACTTGCTAAATAGTATTGACTTTTTCAAATAAAATAATTTCGTATTTTTTATTATGTATCGACAGTATATTATCTGCAATTGGTTGTTTGTATATTGACAAATACTAAGTTAATTTCAATGAAACTCTTGAGAAATGGCGGATTGACTAACTCTGTACAATGGTGCAAATAATTTCTATTGTATCAAGATAGCTTGTGTTCCATTTTTAAGTCCCCAAGTAGATCTTTAGCTACATTGATTTTCTTTTTGGAACTTGAGTCTGTATTAGAGTATATTATTACCCCTATTATGGAACTTCTAGCAGAACAAGAGTGGTTATTCGAACTCTTGTGCAACTGCTTCATATGGCCTACAATTAACTCTTTTATGCAGTTGAGCGGCGTATAACAGTAACAAGAGAAATTCTCATAAAACTTTCAGTAACAAATGCTCTTCGTAAACTATAAAAGGTGTAAGTGGTAAAATGGTTGTAGAATAAACTATTATAAAGACAAGGGTGGTATTTGGTTCCGATACTGCCAGCTGTTATGCAACTTAAAATTGCTTCCAGAACTCTAATGCCGCTATAATATATCATAAAGTTACAAAATAGGCTGCAATTTCCACTAGTGTGTCGTTTAGGTAGTTAGTCCAAAAATTATTGTTATCTCTTTCGCGCTACTGTCTGCATACGTCTCTCTATCCTACTTGTCTTAAATTTTTGTCTCGGACTAGACACTAGCCCGGAGCTAAGACAGCTGAGCAAGTGGGCCTAAGAAATATATATTGAGTTTACCTCAAAGAAAGTTCCCTTAGTAGTCAGTAGCTTATAGATTGCCACAGTCGGGATGCACATGACACTAGATCCAGCGATGCCCCAGCCCAGAGCGTTGGCCCAGCCAGGGTATACGTAGCCTTCGTACTGCAGGGGCTCGTAGTCCAGTAGGCCGTATACAATGATGAAGAGAAGGAAGATGGGGGCCGCAAACCGCCAGCAAACGCGCCAGTAAAGCCCAGGGCGGAAGCCAATCATGTCGCGGATATCTTCGCAGAACCGCTCGGTACCTGGAATATATAGGATATAGGCATATAAGGAAGAGACAGACTGGTGGTATACCAGCTAGGTACGCAACATTTAATGATAATTGGAATAATCACCTAGGAAAATTACAGTTAGGAAATACTTGCACTTAGGACAAATGACAACACGAGCGTGAGACCAGGGTCTGAATATAGTAGATACTTTTGTTTCGGATACATGTTTTTATGGAAAATTATTTTATTGTAGGCACCTATTTCATCATTAACTACCTACCTGACCTCATGTTTATCAGATAGTCTCTTACCATTTATCATAGTAGATATACAACGGAAACAACTAATTTTGGAGGGATTTGTAAAAGTTCCATACCTGTTTTTTCTCGGGTACCTACATATATCCAAATATCACCACACGTTTGCTGCACATGTGTAGTGTTGTGCTACTGCACAAATAACGCTTTCCATAGTTGCAAGAAACGTCCCTTTCAATAACACTGCTTCTAACATGGAGTACACCCTGTATCTGTCCAGATATTGGAGGTGCCCTGTGTGCCAGGCCCATGAAGAATTTTACCATGAAAGGCTATGAAGTAAAGGGGATTGAAGATCTCACGGTGTTATCCGACGCGAGGAACTCAGCTCTAAGAGCGATATTAAAGAATGCTAAGCTACAGTGCCTACAATACAGCTTACCATAGATCCAAGAGACAGCGATAGCTTCAAAGAACACAGCCACCAGTATGGAGTACCCCGCAGCATATCGATCCAGAAGTTGGAAGAAGTAGAAGCCGCCCTGCGTGCAGGAGGCCAGACCCACGATAAAATATAGCGTGAAGAGACAGGCTACGAAGATCTCACGATGGCGCCCGATCGGGGGGAACTCATCGCTTAGAGCAGTGATGATGGCTTCGGAGCCGCCAAACTGGAACAGGATTATGTCAAAATAAATAGTGCTGGTTTTTTTAAATCCTTAAATATTAAACAAACAATAATTTTAGGTAGGTACATGTTACTCTATTTGGAATCTCTTTCTCGCAAGTGGCTCTGACTATTTATGCAAATCACGGAGTTCTTTTCGGCCTACGGGTTTTTGACCTAGGCAAGTCTTATCATCGGGAAAATTCAAGTAACTCGGTAGCTGGTCAATAACGTAATTAAACTTTTGTGAAACTTTATAATTGGGTGTTAAACTAAGCTAAACCTCAAGTAGAGTAAAGTCAAAGATATTTAAATAGTGACTGACAGTTTTGTCTTATTCAAAGTTAATCTCTTACCGAACTATCCAATCCAAGGGTCAAAAGCATCATGAAAAAGATAAGCGCCCAGAAGGTAGACCCTGGCATGGTAGCTATGGCCGCTGGATACACCACAAACACCAGTCCAGGGCCTTCTGTCGCCACATCCTGGATGTCCTTTCCTGACGCGTGTGCCATATAACCAAGCACGCTGAAGATCACGAAGCCAGCGATGAACGAAGTGCAGGAGTTGATTACGCTGGTTAGGATAGCGTCCCTGTGGAAAAAGAAAAGATTGCCTTACTGAAAGTCGGACTTATTCAATAAATAAATAGTAAGAAATATATTGGTTGATTGTCACCTATACTTAATTAAAAGGAATTGAAATCTGGTAGCAGTCTTATGTTATTCTAGTGAATACTTACTTGTAAACATTGTTATGGTACTTGTTGTATGAAGCATAAGCCAAAAGAACGCCAAATCCAGGACCCAAAGAGAAGAACACTTGAGTTGCCGCATCGACCCAAACCTAATAATCAGAAAAAACAAAATAGAGGGCATATATGAAAGTCGATTCTTTCGATAGTCAGTGGGTATTACAAAAACTACCTGTGGTTGTGTAATAGCTTCAAAGTTAGGGCTGAGGTAGTACTGGATACCGGTTGCAGAACCTGGGAGAGTGATGCCTCGAACCAAGAGTATCAGAAGAACAGCGTACGGAAATAGAGCCGTGAACCAAACAACCTGAAAAACTTGTAGTATAAGATTAACTGTGTATTCATAGGGTGTGCCTTAATTTACGCAAATGCGCCATACCTTCCCAGAAGTACTGATGCCTTTCCACAAGGAAAAATAGCAGATTATGTAGACAGCAAGCAGGCACAGAGCCATGTCCCACTTTATAGATCCTAAATCGTGCAGCCCGTCGCTCCCTTGAAGTTCTAAGATTACGCGGCTGCAAGATTAAGGAGAGATTTTTATCAAAGACTTTTTTGTAAGAATCTGAGCAAAATTATACGCAACTTACTTGAAATATTCAGAAGCAGCGGACGTGAAAGGAGTGGTTTCAGGTGGGAGTGGTGATGAGCTATTGCGTGAACGGCTCCTGTTGCTAGCTGAGACATCCCAGTATGCTTCGAACTGTAAAAGCACGTTTATTTTAATTAATCCTGAATACATAGCAATCCTATGTATTTTTTCCAAATTTTGTATGGCATTAAGAAACTAAGAAAAAAAGAGTTAAAAAGAAGGTGTAATAAATAAATAAATAAATAAATAAATAAAGAAGAAAGAATAAGAAGAAGGAAGAAGATTTAAGGTAGAATAATATAGACCAATATTCTGTAATAATAGGAAAAATACATTGATTCTTTGCTTTCAAAAACTCTCTCTTGTTTTTTCGCCGATGACACTCCGCCGATGACACTCCGTACAGCACGTAAAATCGTCGATTGAATATCGACGATTTTACGTGCTTAATTATGATCATTTTGCTAAGAAAGTAATGTAATTACATCTAATATGTTTACTGCATGTAGAGCGATGGTGGCCTAACGGTTCTATAGTGCAAATTAGAATCCAACGATACCGGGTTCAAAACCTAGGCCCCGCACCAATGACTTTTCTAAGTTATGTGCGGTTTTCCATCGCTCCGTGCTTCGGAGGGCACGTTAAGCTGTCGGTCCCGGCTGTTATTGATTAATAGCAGTCGTTAAGCCATGTCAGAGGCCCTCGGGCGGCTTGACAAACTCTGTCATCAGAGGCCAGCATTACCTCATACGACAAACAAACAAACACTGCATGTAATTATACGTAATATATGCTAAAGCTGACTATTTACGTTCATTTGGATAGTTTTTGATAAGTAAATCTAACGTTAAATACACCTCCGTGTAGCTTTTAGAGCTAAGTTCGCGCTCAAAGTTAGAGTCTATAAACAATAAATAAAAAATTGTATTCAGTGCATAAGTAACACGAAATTCTCTTCTTGAATATGAGCTGAATAGATTTTTTCAAAACATTTTTTTTTTAATTTTGAAGCCACAATATCGTAAATTTTCACAGTTTTTAAACTGATTTTATGTTGATATTAAGTAAGCGTATTGAGCCAATCAATTGAATTTCATAAAGATCAAGTATTGAATGACTGAATTACATGAATAGTATGTATACAGAAGTATATTATAAATAATTATTACGCTCAGCTTGGTATAGCTATATTACTCTTTGCGCTCAGCAGTCGAAGCGTTCGGACGTGTCATCCGTGTCAATTTTTCGCGATTTTATAGTAAATGCCTCTCGCTCTGACCGAATAACGAAAATTGCTCTACTTGATTTGTTTTTATATATTTTTATAATCTCAAATACTTGTAGTTGGTGACTTGCATGTTAGAATATTTTTAATCGATAACGACGTGTCTTCATAAAAACGATGTCAATCTCGTGTTTAGGATATATGATTTTGAGCAATAATATTTTGCAAACTAATTTAAATATATGTCTACTTTATTCGGATTTTATAATGGCGTAGGTAAAGTCTATTTTTACCCGAGTATGGCAAAACAAGCGATGGGTCACATATATACAACATAGCTTAACAGTCTATGTATGTATGTAAGTATGTGGGTAAGTGAATGTTCCACTATAGCGTCGCCCCTATTGGTATGATTTTAACAGACAAGGTTTCAATCCAACAAGTCACAGACTTTTTTTTTACCTGAATCATCATCATCAACAGCCTGCATAAGTCCACTACTGGACATAGGCCTCTCCCAATGCGCGCCACTGAGCCCAATCTTCGGCTCTTCTCATTTAATTGCCGTCAGCTTTGCGTAAAGCGTCACTCCATCTGGTCGGAGGGCGTCCTACACTACGTTTGCCTATACATGGTCTCCACTCTAGAACTCGTTTACCCCACTGGTTATCGGTTCTTCGACTAATATGACCGGCCCATTGCTACTTCAGTTTGCTAATTCTTTGAGCTATGTCGGTGACTTTCGTTCTCTGCCGAATCACCTCGTTTTGCATGTGATCCCTTAGAGAAACCCCGAGCATAGCACGTTCCATAGCTCGCTGAGCGACCTGAATCTTGTGGAACAGTCTCACAGTCAGTGTCCACGTTTCAGCTCCGTATGTCATTCGATTCATTTCAACGCACTGGTCGAAGACTTTCGTCTTTAGGCACTGTGGGATGGGCAACGAGAAGACATGACGAAGTTTCCCAAATGCTGCCCAGTCCAGCTGAATCCGCCTATCAGCTTCCTTCTCAAAGTTGTTTCTGCCCAATATAAGAATTTGTCCTAGGTAGACATACTCTTGCACAAATTCAAGAGACATGCCACTAACGACTATTGGTTCCGGTGTAATGTGTTGATTTATCATCAATTTTGTTTTGTCGATGTTCATGCAGAGGCCAATACGTCGGGAGGCATCTGATAGGCTGGTCAGAATTTGTTGCAACTCTTGCAGCGACTCCGCCATAAGGACAATATCGTCTGCGAATCTCAAGTGTGAGATGTACTCGGCGTTTATGTTGATACCCATTCCACTCCAATCCAAAATTTTGAACATATCCTCCATTGCGGTGGTAAACAGTTTCGGGGATATGATATCCCCCTGTCGTACTCCCCTAAGCAATTGGATTTGTTCAGTTTGCCAGTCCTGGATTTGGACGGACATCGTAGCAGCGTCATACAAGCATCTCAACACTTGAATATATCGCCAGTCCACTTGGCATCGCTGCAAAGAGTCCAGAATAGACCAGGTTTCGATGGAGTCAAAGGCCTTCTCGTAGTCCAATAAAGCCAAACTCAGTGGCCTTTTATACTCTTCCGACTTCTGGATAATCTGGCGCACTGTGTGAATGTGGTCTACGGTGCCATATCCTCCGCGAAACCCGGCCTGCTCGGGAGGCTGAAATTCGACAAATCTACGCGTGAGACGATTGGTGATGACCCTTGAGAACAACTTATAGACGTGACTCAGAAGTGAGATGGGCCTATAATTTTTGCGCAAGGTTTTATCCCCTTTCTTGAAGAATAGTACCACCACACTCCTGTTTCACGCCTCTGGAGTTCTCCCACAGTTGATGACGGAATTAAACAAAACCTGTAGCTCTCTGAGGACAGGAGTACCTCCTGCCTTTAATAGCTCAGAGGTAATACCGTCCTCACCAGGGGCTTTTCCATTTTTTAGTTGTCTCAAGGCCATCTCCACCTCGTCCAGGCTGACATCTGGCAGCTCATCGGTGTAGTGGCGGGTCAGTGTGGCTCTTGAATCCTTACTAGGGATTTCCGGTCGAGGTGCACGTGGAGCATATAATCGGCTATAGAAATCCTCGATCTCAGCGATAATATCAGGGTTTGACAAAGCGGTTTTGCCATCAGCTGTTTTTAGCTTTGTCAGATGACTTCTATCAAGTTGCTGCACGAAAACCTTGGACCCTCAGTTCTGCTCAATTGCCTTTTGTATTAGGCGGGTATTGAAGCACCAAGGTCACGTCGCGTCAGTTTCGTGATTTTCTTGTTGAGAGTCATCTGCTCTGCCAAAGAGGCCTTATCATTTTCCCGTCTTTGTGCCATCAACCGTAGAGTCTCGTCTGAGAGCTTGGATTTTGGCACTTACGCTGCAGACTACAGAATTTACAGCCCTCTTCCGTGAGAATTCTTACTATCTTGTTAAGTCCCTCGTTTACGTCATTTGTAGTTTCCACGGCAATGAATCGTTTCTCCAGATTTCTTTGGAATAGTTCGGACCCAACTATGGTTTGCAGCTGATTCGGTCGGAGTATGGACTTTATCATACGGATTCGCCTCGGACCATTCGGTGATCACTTTCGGTATTGAACCTGTTGATCACAGAGACATATCTAAATGTATGCTTTTTGTCCGTCATGATAAAGTCGATCTCATTTTTTGTAACGACATCCGGGCTTCGCCCTGTCCACTTTCTCTTTCTCACTCTTCTCTCGGGGGGCTGCTTCTTAAAGAAAGAATTCATTAAGAAGAGCCCCACCCTCTCCAGAAAGTTAACAAGCATTTGCCCTCTGGCGTTTCTGCTGCCAAACCCATGTGGTCCACTCCTCGATTCGTTGCAGTCTTGTACTCTTACTTTAGCGTTGAAGTCCCCCATAACAACGTTGAAGTGAGCCCTCCTGGTGGTATGGAGGGCCTTGGATATGTTATCGTACATATCTTCAACCTCATCGCCTGAGTGCGACGAAGTCGGTGCGTAGACCTGTATCACCTTGAGAGTATATCTCTTGGTGAGTTTAATAATGCGGTACGCTACCCTAGTCGAAACACTACAGACTTCTTCAACGTTATTAGCGAGGACGTTATGAACGAGGAATCCAACGCCGCCTTGGGATCGGTGGTCTCCCTCTCAGAAATACATCAGATGGCCCGATTTCAGGGTAATTGTGTCCTCCCCCGCTCTCCGGATTTCACACAATCCCAAAATGTGCCATCTGATATTCTCCAGTTCTACTTCCAGCTGTGCCATGTGTTCGTCCAGCCGTAGAGTGCGTCCATTATACGTAGCCAAATTTAGTCGTTGTCGTTGTTGGTGGCCCGGGGATTCTTAGCACCCCCCTTAGTCAGGAATAGCAGAGCTGCCGGGAACTGGGGGCCGTTTCTTTGTGGTGTCTGTCATTGGAGGAAATGCCAGTAATTGCCACGCCAATACCTGAATACGGCTAAGCAAAAGAATGGTTATGTGTTTAAACTTAAAACTTTGTCCAATTTTGACCAGCAAGGTATCAATCAATTCGTGTTCATTTACACAGTGTCATAGACAAATTGGTTTATTTGTTAATTACAAGCTTTTGTTTAATTCACCATGTTAGTATGTTTGGGAATAGCCTTGCAGGTGAATTTTAAACTACTTTATAAAGTCCAATCCAAGCTGAAATTTTGCACACGGGTGTAGTTATGATGATAATACAATATGATGGTAGTATTAAGCTGGTCCGATGGAAGTGTTGGAAGGACCCTTTCGAGTATGGGCTCTTTTAGTTTGCCTTGATGAGTTATCTGGTCTTATGTTGTGTCCAGAGTCTGATGATGGAGCTGGAAGGTAGTGAAAGGGACTCAACAATAAAGTGATGGAACTCCTTCCAGTTTATGCTTATTTGATTGGTCTCTGGAGTTCTCAGGTCTTACTTGTAAAAGCTTGGTTTATGAAAGTATTTTTAAATGAGTTTATGACACACAGACTGCAAATTTTGTATTTGACCTCTGTGTAATTGAACTGACCGGTCGGCAAGCTGGAGTGTTCCACTCGTTGTCGCAGTTGGTCCAAGGTAGCATGGTGGTGAAGGAAGCGAAGAAAAAGCGCAGAGCCCAGGCGATGATCACGTTGTAGTAGAAATCCACGTAGAAAGCAATCAACACCACGGCGTACCCGATGCCTACATGAAAAAATACAGTTAGATTCAGAATAAGAATAAGAATAAAAATAATTTATTGCCAACAAACATAAACAACTTAAAGAATATTGTGGTTCAGAATGTAGTAAAGGAGGTGAGATTAACTTTGTGTAGAACCTTACCTGTAGCACGTTGAGTGAGGTGTTTGCGTAAACACCTCATTTAAACTATTTTGAATTAATGACTGAAATGAAAAAATTATAAAAAAAATTTTTGGAAAATAATACGTTGTATCTGAGCAAAAATTACAAGAGAACCATGGCTAAATTTAATATATTATATTATACATTAAATGATCCAGTTGTACATGGTATAATGGATCACTCTGACGGTGCCACGATTAATAGCAGTATTAAACGTGGTACAGCGGAGGCAAATTTATCTGTTAATTTAAACTGCTAAGACAATGGAAAGGCCTGGTAACTTACATATTTTTCATAGCAATATACAGGGTCTTACCAGCAAGGCATTAGAGTTAGAACTTTTTTTAGATTTCTCTAAGGTCGATGTTACTGAGCATTGTTTCACGATAGGTACTTTGATACCATCCATTAGAACTATGTGATTGGTACTCGTAGTTCGTTCAATAGAAAAAAAGCTGTCTCATGGTGAGTCTTTAATTTATTTAATGAATATATATAAATTTAAGGAGAGGAAAGACATTGTGGCTTTGTCTGTTGAACGAACTATTGAGTTATCATATTATATTCTCATAAAAATATGAATTCTAATGACACGAAATTTGTTGAATACTTAAACCAATATTAACATTTAAATCCGTGTGTAATACTGCGAAATCTCTTCATTTGAGTAGGAAAATTAAACAATCGGAAGATATCATAAAAACAACATGGAAAATAATAAATACCGAAACCGGCAAAATTAAACCTCGAGACCGACATTTTATCCTAAACATCGGCAATAAATTATTTACAAAGATCACGAAGTTGCCAATGCATTTGAAGATTTATACAAAAATACCAATTAGTAACTACCCAGTCTTTAAAATCATCCTTAGTTGAGGCTTCTTGTATGCTCTCAAGCAACGTTGAAAAATGTGATGTTATATTTAAATTTAAACATATTAATGTTAATTCGATTGTTAAGACATTTAAATTGCTTAACATAAAAATACAGAGGAATATCTACTAAAAATTCAAGTTAAAATTTAAGTATTGGTATAATGGTTCCATATTTAGTAATTATTTTTAATAATTGTGTTGATGAAGGAGATTTTTCCGACATTATGTAAAAATGATATTTCTCACTCTTAGTTTTTTTTTTGAGAAAGTAATATTGAACCAGTTATTAACACACTTCAATTTCAACGGTCTGTTTCATAATGAACAATATGGCTTCACTAAAGCCCGTTCAACTACAGACGCAGGCACAGGGGTCTTAAAGCATATATTCGATGCTTGGGAGAAGTCACAGGACACAATTGGCGTTTTCCGTGATTTATCCAAAGCATTTGACTGCGTCGGCCACGAAACATTAATTTTTAAATTGAAGCAATATGGAGTTCATGGGAAAGCTCTCTATCTTTTATCCTCGTATCTTAGCAATAGAATCCAAAAAGTGGATGTTAATGGTGCGAGGTCACCTGGATCTCTCATTACAATGGAGTCCTACAGGGTTCAATAATGGGGCCATTCTTGTTCTTGATTTACATTAACGATCTTCTCTTTTTCATAGGGAACTTATGTGATATTGTTTTGTTTGCAGACGATTCTTTTAAAAATTTTAAGATTGACAGAATCTTGAACAATTTTGACGATGTTAACAAGGCAATCACGCTAGTTCTTAATTGGTTTACAACTAACAATTTAATGTTAAATCCTAAGAAAACTAAATGTATAAAGTTTTCACTACCCAATGTCAGAGGGGTTCCTACAAATTCAAGTATTTTAATAAATAGTGACCCTGTAGACTTTGTGCAGTCGACCACATTTTTGGGTATTACTGCAGATTCAAATACTCTTTTTTTTTATTATCAATGACAATCGCTTGACCACGATCTCACCTGATGGAAAGCGATGATGTGATCGAAGGTGTAGCACGCTTGCCTAGTAGATACCTCACTCTTGACTTGAACACACTTGAAATTACATTGGGGTCCTCACATAACGTTGATAACTGGTAGATTGAGCTCTGCAGCCTATACAGTACGTAAAATTAGACAGTTTACCGATATAGCCACTGCAAGATTAGTATATTTTAGTTACTTTCACAGTATAATGTCATATGCCATTTTGCTGTGGGGTAAGGCCGCGGAAATTCAATCAATATTTGTGCTGCAGAAGAGAGCAATTCGTTCCATTTACAATATGAAATCCCGCGATCCTCTGGAACGTGTTAAAGAGATCAATATTCTTACAGTGGCTTGTCAATATATATATGAAAATATAATGTATGTTCGGAAGAATATCAATACCTTTGTTAAAAATAGGGATGTTCATAACTTATTACTAGAAATAAAAATAAACTGAAAGTGTCTGCATTTCGGTTAAAGAAAGTTAGTGGTTCATATATGGGGAACTGTATACGCTTTTCTAATAAGTTACCTGACGGCATTGATCAATTACCAATGCATAGGTTTAAAACATTTGTTAAAGTAAATCTCATAAAGAAAGCGTATTACAATGTAAATGATAACATTAATGACAGAAATGCATGGCCTGATGTCTCCAAGCTCCATGAAAATAGTAAGTGATAACTTCGATGTTAGCGTTAAGTGAATAAAATGTTCAAAGTACTTTTTGAGATGTCATACGCTGCGACTTCCGGTCCATGGTTGCCATTCGAGGACCTTTCTTACCCAACGGCCATTGATGCTACGAACTATGTAACTACCTTCGCATTTCCTCTTCAATTTTCTAATTATGAAAACGGTGTCCGTAACTTCAGTTCTTTTGCGGGACAGTGCCTCAGTATTGCCGTTAATATTGCATGTGTTACGGATCTTATTAAAAAATGTTGATTTTGAGAGTAAACGTTCCTTTCAGGTAATATCATAATTTAACTTGAACATTACGTACCTACAACTAAAAAGCATATATTTTTCAAACATTCCATGCCGCCTTTAGTCTACAAGGTCAAAAGAAAGAAAGCATACGTACGCATAAACTTTTATCGGTCAATTCCGGACTAAATCCATTTCAATAAAAAGTATGCTCTCTCCGAGTGGATTTCCCGCCACCTTTCCACTCCATTACCAATTTTATATCTCGAAAATCGTATCGCAGCGGCAGCCACTCAGCGCGAGCCGACGTGACAATCGAGTGAAATGAAATCACGGCATAAGCCTCACAAATCTACGAGACCGGCTTTGAGGGCTCGTGGGTCGTACGGAGCACTTAAGGGGAGCCCTGGAAATGGTGTCAATTATGGGAGTTAAGTGCGAGGGGCGGCAATGACACGGCCTGTGTTTTGCATGAAAAGAACTTGAGATGTGGATTGCGACTGACCAGCGGAAGGGGTTTTATTTTAACCTCCACTCCATGAAATGAGCCGTAAGCGTTTTTTAATTTTAAGATTATATGAATCATATGATGACATGATATGGATGTACTACATTCAAATCTCAGTTGGTAAGAGATTCCTGCTTAGAGACAGACATATTTTAGACCACGATGAAAACAAAATGTATCATCGTTTTACGGCAGATAAAACTATACCTAAACCTAAAAGATAAAAATTACCATAAACTAAATGGTAGGTTATAGGTACTTAAGTGTCTGACCTGACCAAATCTTCAAAAACTGAAAACAAATTTTACCAACTGTTTATACGAGGGTGGATTGAAAAGTAGTCGGCCTGACCAAGAAAATAAACACATATTAAATCAGTTATATTTTAATTTTTCTACATAATCACCATCAAGTTCAATGCACTTTTGCCGCCTCCCCTTCCAAGCATTTAGACCATTGTTTTTTTTTATTCTTCTTTAGAGTTAAAATATACGTCTACTGCTGCTTTGACCTCGTCGTTTGTCGAAAATCTTTGACTTCCCAAGTGCTTTTTTAGGTTAGCGAACAGAAAGAAGTCTAAGGGTGCCAGATCAGGCGAATAAGGCGGATTATTCGCCTTTTTTGAACTATTGTTCAAAGCCACAGTTGTGGATTTCAGGCATTGACTGCACACACGTGTGAACACGGGCGTTATCTTGATGAAACAGGACTTTTCTTTTGAGCATTCCTCGACGTTTTTCTTTTATTTCCTCTCGTAAAATACATAGTAAGGTGCAGTAGTAATCAGAGTCTATTCTGAACCCTTTCAAGATAATCAATCATAATCACACCTTTCGAGTCCCAGAATACTGAAGCCATCACTTTATTTGCCGACAAAATCGACTTGTCCTTTTTAGAGGGTGGTGAATCAGGTCTTCTCCACTGTTTTGATTGTTGTTTTGTTTCCGGTGTACAGTGATGAACCCATGTTTCGTCCTTAGTAACAAAACGATTCGAAAATGATCTGCATCGGCTTTAAATATCTCCAAACAGTCGCGTGAAATAGTCAATCACGTCCTTTTTTGTTAAACTGAAAGCAGTTGCGGAACCCACCTCAGAGACACCTTGTTGAAACCCAACACGTTGACTATGATGTTCTGAGTTCGTTCCTATGAGATGCCTATAATCTCTCTCTAATTTTTAATCTTCGGTGTCCCTTTATTAAATCAAGTCCTTTTTTAATATTTTCGTCAGTAGTGGACGTCGAAGGCCTTAGAGCGGGGTTCATCTTTCACGCTCTCTCTCTAATTCTGCTATACATTTTTTGACAGACGAATATGACAGAACAGAATCCCTTAATGTACTGACCATATCATCATGGATGGCTTTTAATGATAGCCCCTTCTTATGGAGGTACTTAATGACGGCACGCTGCTCGATTTGCTCTATTCGCGGAAATTATATCCGATTGCTTTGTTAATAAATTTATAAAATCACAACTATATAATATGGGTAGATTTGATTTTTAGAATTGAGTGGATCTGAGTTAGGCCGAGTACTTTTCAATCTACCCTACGAGGGTGGATTGAAAAGTACTTTTCGTTTGTACTATTATTTATTTTGTAATTCCGTCTGATTTTCAGAATGTAGTTGAATGATAGATTTACGATACCGAGAACACGTTTTTCAGACGCCAGAAGCATAGTGACCAATTGAAAAAATAAATGAGGCAAAAAATAACTTTATAACAGACCAAAAAACAAATGCGCTGTGGCATGAAGTATGCGGTAGCGAATCCCATCCGCGATCCAAATTTTTTCTTTGGAAAATTATTAGATATTATAACAATCCGATGTATGGGATGTATGAGAGCGAAAAACTATCTCACTGCTTCAAGCCAGCCTCACCTGCACGTGGTCATCCTGCTGGATAACGAACGAGACTGTGATGACCGACAGATGGCGGTATACCTAAGCTTCCCAAAAAAGCCAAATGAGACACAGGCCGGTGAAAAATATAAAAAAATTACTAATTGGTATTGGCATTTCGACTAAAAACTGTTGGATATGATACTGATAACATAAGTGGCCCAGACGTAGAAAACATTGTTAAGGCGCTATGGGAGCCAATGTTTTTGTCCTTCTCTTCAAAGTGCCGGTTTTAGTTAATAATTTTACTCTTTTTAATAATCTTTCGATTTTCCAAAAAGCTGATTACACCGAAGTATTTGAGTGATTATTGGGAATACACACTTTTTTTTGTAAAATTATTTTAGACTAGCTGTACCCGCGGCTTCGCATGCGTGGTCTTTTCTTTATGTTCAAAGTACCATAATGTGCTATTCCCGGACCAAATTACCAACATTTGATCAAAATTTCTTTAGCCGTGAAAAATACTTTTATCCACTGCTCGGCTTCTAACTCACCAGATTGAGATACCAATTACACCAGTTTTAAATCAAACCCTAAGCTATCTAACAATGAAAACCGCATTGCAATCGGTCCAACAGTTTGTACGTGGTGCGTGAACAAACAAACATACAGACAAACAGACAGACAGACACAAACAAAAAAAAACGTTTTAATACCCGTTTTAAGCACCCAAGAGCATTTTTTTATTTATCTTATTTTTTTACAGCCTTGTTTGTACCTATTGCTTTATTATAAGTATAGATATATGACTGTGTCAATTTGCATCAAAAAATCCGTCTAGTAGTTTCAGCGTGATACGTGTTCTTTTAAATAACTTTGAACCCCTATATTGCGGAAACCCTTTAATTTGTCGGGATGAAAAGTTTCCAATGTCCTACCTCGTAGTATGAACTGAAATCATACCAAGTTTCATTTGAATTCATTCAGTAGTTCCTGTGTGATGCGCGTTCAAGATACGGACAAACAGACAGACAGACAAACAAAAATAAAAAGTAAAACAGTTTTGGCATCAGCATCGAATATAGAGAACCATCCAAAAAATATTATTTATTACTTAAATATTACCATAACTTTAGACCCATATCCCGCAGAAGCCCTTTAACTTTTCGGGATAATAAGTGTCCTCAATTTTAACCCATCATATAAATTAAGACGGTGCCAAGTTACATTAAAACCCGTCTATTAGTTTCAGCGTCGTACGTGTTCTTTTAAATAAGTTTCAACCCCTATCCTGCAGGAACTCTTTAATTTTTCGGGCTGAAAAGTGTCCAATGTCCTACCTCGAAGTATGAACTCAAATAATACCAAATTTAATTTGAATTCAGTGAGTATTTTCGGCGTGTAGCACTGCTAAGGTACAGACAGAAAGGCGGACAGACGGACAGATAGACAAAAATTACAAAATACAGTTTTGGCTTTAATATTGAATATAGAAAGGCTTCCAAAAAAAATTACACAATATCTTCAATTTACAGAATTTGGGACATTATCCCGCAGAAACTCTTTATTTTTTCGGGATAAAAAGTATTCTCCATTTTTACCCATTATATAAACTATGTATGTACCAAGTTGCAACAAAATCCGTCCAGTAGTTTCAGCGTGATACGTGTTTTTTAAATAACTTTCAACGCCTATCCTGCGGGAACCCTTTAATTTTTCCGGATTTAAAGTATCCTATAACCTACCTCGTAGTATGAACTCAAAGCATACCAAGTTTCATTTAAATTCATTCAGTAGTTTCAGCGTGATGCCTAGCCAAGATACAGACAGACAGACAGACAGACTGACAGACAGACAGACAGACAGAAAGACAAAAATGAAAAAAAAAAAACAGTTTTGGCTTCAGTATCGAATATAGAGTATCCTCCAAAAGAAAATTTCAAAATATCTTCAATGTACAGAATTGTTCCCGTTACAGTTTTATTATAAGTATATATAGATATATAGATAGATTGGTACTGAATCAAGTTGATTCATTCCATCGAAGGGAACGTCAAAACGGGTGATTTTTAGAAAATTTTACGTTCGAGACAAATTTATTTGATCGTTTTTCGGACACTACATCCGGATAAAGAAAGTATTTTGTGAACATTTATTACACATAAAAAAAATATGTCAATTAACCGTTTTCAAATGTCTAGTTTTAAATATTCGTGAGGACGAATCGTCAAATTTGGATACCATTTCGACATTAGACATCTTTTCGATACTCATTCTCGTTGGATCGACTCACCTTATATTTTAAGAACAATAATCTGAACCTCGCTCGCCTCTTTTCAGTTTTGTTCGCAGTCGTTTTTCTATTTTTGTGAGCACGTTGGCTCATATTTCTGAATCGATTGGGCTGGATTACTTTGATCTTAATTTTTCTAATTGTAATTCATGTTCGTAAGACGAAAACGGGTCTATTCGCGTACAAATTCATATCAAAATAACACGTCTTCACCCACGGCGTCTCGTGACCACGCTCAATGCAGCTTGATCGAAACGTAGATGTTAGTCAAAATAGTATTTTGTACGCGAACATACTCGTTTTAGTCTTACATAAAGTTTTTTATTTATCAGAAAGCCTAAAGCTTTAGTGTAGCAAATAAATTTCATAAAAATTGCTTCAGTAACTTTTAGTAAATCCATTTCATTCAAAGTATTATATAGTACGTACAAACAGATAAAATCAAATGAACTGTAGTAATATTGAGAATTGTGATGCATCAAAGCATAATACAGAATAAACAAGCACAAATTAAACATGTACATAATCCTCGACCCCCCGATTATAGCTATAAAAAAACCGCATAAAAATTGGTCCATCTGTTTCGGAGCTACGAGGCCACAGACAGACACTCGCAGATACATACCCTATACTTATAACACCCCTCTCTTTTCGCGTTGGGGTTCATAATTGACTCTTACAGCTAGGACGAAAGACTTTGCCATACCTAACAACTACCCAAACTCAACTAATCCCATTGAAATTCTGAGCATGCCTTTGGAACAAAGTAGCAGCAACATACTCAGCCGCCAGACGTTTGCGGCAAGAGTGCTAAGTGCAGTGCGGCAATAATTTTAGATCTCAAGACACTTTGCCTCTCCTCTCCGTGACTTTACCAGCTACGTGACTGGTCGCCGCTCGTAAATCTTGAATATGAGGAACGTGATGTTTTTTGAGTTTCATAACGGGTTTTTTTTCAGTGCTTGTAATTCCGATTCCGCGGCCTCTTAAGGCATCTTTCTTATTGTTAAACTAGCTGTACCCGCGGCTTCGCATGCGTGGTCTTTTCTTTAGGTAATGTGCTATTCAAGGAACAATATGCAAACAAATGTTGGTATATTGGTCCTCATATAAAAAAAATTTCTTCAGCCGTCAAAAATACTTTTATCAATTCCTCGGCTTCTAACTCACCGGATTGAGATACCAATTACACCAGATTTAAATCAAACCCTAAGCTATCTAACAATGAAAACCGCATTGCAATTGGTGCAGTAGTTTTTACGTGATGCGTGAACAAACAAACAGACAGAAAAACAGAAAGAAAGACAAAAAAAAGATGAAAAAAAAAAGTTGTTCAATACCTTTTTTAAGCACCCAAGAGCATGTTTTCATTTGAATTCATTTAGTAGTTTGGGTGCGATGCGCGGTCAAGATACGGACAAACAGACAGACAAAATTAAAAAGTAAAAAAGGTTGGCTTTAGTATCGAATATAGAGAAACATCAAAAAAAAAATTTTATTACTAAAATATTAACATAACTTTGGACCCATATCCCGCAGAAACCCTTTACTTTTTCGGGATAAAACCTGTCCTCAATTTTAACCCATCATATAACTTAAGACAGTGCAAAGTTGTATCAAAACCCGTCCATTAATTTCTGCTTGGTACGTGGTCTTTTAAATAAGTTTCAACCCCTATCCTCCACCCATAAATTTTTCGAGATGTAAAGTATCCTATGTCCTACCTCGTAGTATAAACTCAAATCGTACCAAGTTTCATTTGAATTCATCCAGTAGTTCCGGCGGCGTGATGCGCGGCTAAGATACAGACTGACAGACATACAGACAAAAATGAAAAAACATACAGTTAGATGATGAAGCCCATCATCGAATATAGAGTAACTTCCAAAAAAAACAACTATATATTTAATGTACAGAATTTGGACCCATATCCCACAGGAACTATTTATTTTTTCGGTACATAATGTATCCATAATTTTCACCCATCTTATAAACTATGTCTGTGCCAAGGTGCATCAACATCCGTCCAATAGTTTCAGCGTGCTACGTGTTCTTTTCAATATATTTCCACTCTTATTCTGCAGGAACACTTAATTTTTCCGGGATGTAAAGTATCCAATGTCCTACCTCGAAGTATGAACTCAAATCATACCAAATTTAATTCGAATTCATTGATTATTTTTGGCATGGTGCGCTGCCAAGGTACAGACAGAAATACGGACAGACAGACAGACAAAAATAAAAAAAATATAGTGTTGGCTTATTCACGGCTTTTATTGTACGGCCTCCAAAAAAAATTACATAATATCTTTAATTTACAGAATTTTGGACATTATCCCGCAGGAACACTTTATTTTTTCGGGATAAAAAGTATTCTCAATTTTTATCCATTATATAAACTATGCCAAGTTTCGACATAATCCGTCGAGTAGTTTCAGCGTGATACGTGTTCTTTTAAATAACTTTCAACGCCTATCCTGCAGGAACCCATTTATTTTTTGGGATGAAAAGTATCCAATGTCCTACTTCAAAATATGGACTCAATTCATACCAAATTTCATTTGAATTCATTGAGTATTTTCGGCGTGATGCACTTCCAAGGTACAGACAGACAGACAGACGGACAGACATACAGACACACAAAAATAAAAAATAAACTGTTTTGGCTTTAGTATTGAACATAGAACGGACCCCATTTTTTTTTTACAAAATATCTTTAATTTACAGAATTTGGGACATTATCCTGCAGGAACTCTCTATTTTTTCGGGATAAAAAGTATCCTGAATTTTAACCTATCATATAAACAATGACTGTGCCAAGTTGGATCAAAATCCGTCCAGTAGTGTAAGAGTGGTAAGTGTTTTTTGAAATAACTTTCAACCCTTATACTGCGGGAACCCTTTCATTTTTCAGGATGAAAAGTAACCTATGTCCTACCTCGTAGTATGAACTCAAATCATACCAAGTTTCATTAAAATTCATTCAGTAGTTTCGGCGTGATGCCTAGCCAAGATACAGACAGAGACAGACAGACAGACAGACAGACAGACAGACAAAAAAGGAAATAAATATAGTTTTGGCTTCAGTATCGAATCTAGAGTACGGTCCAAAAATATTTCAAAATATCTTCAATGTACAGAATTGGACCCGTTACAGTTTTATTATAAGTATATATAGATATAGATAGATAAACATAACTACACGTACGTAACGTACGTACGTAACTACGTATTTGAATACTTGCTTCTAATTTATGTGTCTGCAAAGTTATTAGGATTAGCCAAAAAAAGGTTCCAGGCGTAGGAGAGTTTTTGTTTTTATCACTCTCTCTCTAGGCAATCGTTTGGCCACGATCTCACCTGATGGAAAGCGATGATGTGGTCGAAGGTGTAGCAAGCTTGTCTAGTAGATACCTATTCACTCTTGACTTGAACACACCAGGGTTAAACAGACTGTTGAATGTAACGGTTTCTTTCTCATTCTGTCGAATCTGTGCATAGAAGACTACAGCTTCTTCTTACCTTGTCGATGGTGTAGTACCGCAGCTGGCGATTAATTTCACAAACTCAAAAGCAATGTGATTTTGGAGCTCCCACACAAACTTTACCATACGTGTGTGGTTGTCGAATGAGGTAGCTGGCCTCTGGTGGCAGAGTTTGTCAGGCCACCCAAGAGCCTCTGAAGTAGCTTAGCGACTGCTATCAATTGTCAGCTACTGGGATCAACGGTTTAACGTGCCCTCAAAGCATGAAGTGATGGCAAATTCACACATAACACTAAAGTCATTGGCATCGTTATCGCTGGATTGCAAACAACAAATATGGCGCTCAGCCATCATCACAGAATACCTGACGAAGACTTCATGAAATTTCTCATTTGCCTAACCACAAAGCTACATATCGGGCAATTCGGTTGCAGTGCACAACTCAAAACATACATAGCTGAACCCGAAGACTAGCTAAAGATGCAAAAGTACCTTTAAAGAGCGGAACGAGCCGGCCCCAGCAGGTGATGGCGCCCTTCCGGTGGAACTGCCCCAGTGCCAGCTCCATGTAGAACAGCGGGATGCCGCCCACCACCAGCATGATGCAGTACGGCACCAGGAACGCACCTGCACGGGAAATACCAGTCAGTGATCGCAGGAGCAAGTTTATGAGTGAGTGACTGAACATTTTCCATAGCCACGCCCGGCACGTGTTTAGTGAAATGTTCTGCATTTCCTCGAGTATTTTCCACTATTTCCTTTATTTAATCTACTGATACAAGAGTTAACTTTTCATTACTTGCATATCGCTCGCTTGTCGTATGAGGTGGTGCTGCCCTCTGGAGTCAGATTTTATCAGGCCACCTGAGGGCTCCTAACATGGCTTAACATCTAATATTAATCATTAACGCCGGGACCAACAGCTTAACGTGCACTCTGAAGCTCGGAACGATGGAAAACGGCATACTTTTAAGTTACAAAAGTGCGGAGCCTATAAAGGAACAAACTGAGTATCTTTAGATTCTAACTCTCACTATAGTATCTCGCTAGGCTACTATCGCTCTTAAAGTTTTCATTTACAACTTGTTTACTACCCAGCATCTATTGAATAGGTATAAACATACACTAAGCAAATTCGCGAGGAAGTACAGACCGAGCAGGCGATGGAAATTGTAATTATGATAATAATAGTGCCAAAACATCGATAATAAGTTAATAAACGACAATTAGAACTGTGCTTGTAGTGCGCAGTGTTACTGATCTATTATTATTTATTTATTTTATATTGCATAACTTTTAATCGTCATTGGCTAAAACCGACAAGAACATTTGAATGACGTAGGAAAAAAAATGCTATCCTAGTTTACGTAAATTATTCATCACTAAAAAGATCTTCTATAAGGCCAGGCTTCAAGGTTACATTTTCCCACTCCCCACTACCCTGCCACTCCCCCCCCCCCCCCCACTGTCACCCGCTTCCCGCCATAAGCAATGAAGTAAGCAATGAAGCAATGAAGCCTGCGTAACAAGGTTGAATATCGCGAGCGCTGTTTGAACACACAATGTAGCTCGGAACTAAATTACGTATTTCTAAAAAGTTATTTATTTTATTGGCAGGCTAATAATTTAGTTAGGTACATTTTGTCTAAGCATTAGATAATAAACTATATTTTCTTGCTGTGAGATTTATTTTAGAGAGATAAAGATCTCAAAAACATATAGCACATTTATGGGAAAAACCCTTAAAAAGATGAGCCTGGTCTTAATGTAACATTAGTTTATAACACTTTAGGTAATTATTTAAATGGGACTTTATAGCGCTCATAACATTACCTTAATTTACTTCGACGTTTCGATTAAGTTACATTGATCCGGCTCACAAGAAGACGTATAAAATCCGGCAAAGTACGAGTCAGAATTGTGCACAAAGGGTACCCTACAAACTTTTCTCGGTGAGTTTACCAACTGTAAATAAGTTTATAGTCAAACGGTTAAGTTACGGTTTACGGATTTCTCCCTTTACTTGTGCTATAAGACATTGATTCTTGCCAAATTTAATGATTCTAGGTCAACGGGAAGTAGGTTTTGATTCCCTTGAGAGTGTCAAAATATACGGCGTAAACGCCGTAATAAACGCCGTATATTTTCATTGCGTTGACTTAGAAGGTTGTTTTTTCACAGCCCCTAGAAATTGCAGACTTGAAGATTAAATATTAATTTCAACTTGATATACCTCCACGCGTTCCTGAGAAAAAGGGTCTTGACAACAGGCAGACAGACAGACGGACAGACGGAATGATCCTGTAAGGGCTCCTTTTTTCTTTTTAAGGTAAGGAACCCTAAAAACAGGAATGATAACGGACCTTTGATCCCCCGTAGTATCAACAATTGGCATGTACCTTCTCATTGATTCCCATGTATTATATCTTCCAATGAACTATACAGCAATTTCTCAGCTTTCAGTAGCAATAAGTCACAATCCGGAGTCAATAATGTGATTCCGTCGAGGTCCCGAGAGGGCGACGCAAATTGTGCCCTAATTGGCCTTTTAAGACGCCCGCACTCTCTCAATACGCTTTTATCAAGTCTGGAGACAATTGAGACACTTTCCAAGAGTGAACACGACTTTGAAAGAATATTAGAGACGTTATGTAAAAGAAAAACGTAATTTTATATATTCACTTGGCTTTTAGGTATTTAATGACTAGCTATACCTACCACAAAATACGATCCATCTTCTTTTTATTACCGACTACGGTGAAGCAAGGGTTTATGGGGTAATGAGGGTAATGACCCGACTCATTACCCGAGTTTAACAGTTTATGTATGTATGTATGTATGTATCCATGTGGGTATGTGCATGTTTTACCATAGTGTTTTATTATTGGTCCGATTTTGACAAGCAAGGTATCAATCGATTCGTCTTCAGGTATAGAGTGTCATAGGTCAAATTACATTTTTAACCCTATTATGGCAGAGCAAAGTAAAGGTTATGTATTCAAGTTAAAGCTTGGTCCGATTTTGACAGGCTAGGTATCAATCGATTCATCTTCACTTTTAGAGTGTCTTAAGTTTTCAAACTAAATACTTAGTCCAATTTTGACAAGCGAGCTATAAATCAATTCGTCTTCATCGCAAGAGTGTCATAGGCTATTTTTTACCCGACTATAGTCGGGTTGTAGTTTCTGAACTTATGTCTTGTTTAAATGTTTACCTAATATACAACACAACAATTACAATTATAATCTATCATCATCATATTATTTCATTAAAATGTTGCTAAGCAGTATAAATTACATCAATCTTTCACATTTCTAATATTATTAGCAATTTTACAAGTAAACTTAACTAAAAGGTACGTTATGTAACTATAAAACTTCGTAACAACAGATTTATAAATTACGTAGCATTTCCATAGCTTTCGTAGCGTCCGTAGCTTTAGTAGTGCTACGAAATATCTCTGCTTCATAATTCGGGGTACAATATCGCATTAGAAACATATTTCACTTCATCATTCTTCTTCAGAGATCCATGTAATTTATAGCGCTTAAAGATGTGGGGTAAAGTGTTACCCCACGTACAGTTACGAGGAACTCCTAGTTAACGACTAATCAGAAGTACGCGGCCAATTGGTAAACGAGCTGCTTCCGTCTTTAATTGTGTTAGTGGAGGAGCGTCACCTACACATGTGGTCGTCTTGGCTAATTGAATACTTTGATGAATCTATATGGATAAATATGTAATTTAAAAATCTGTGCTTTGTGCATCCGGTCTACCCATTCTAATCCCATGGGTGCTGTGAGAACCAGCATAGAGGATAAAAAATATTTAGAAAATATTTATTTAAGAAAATATTACTAAAATCATTTTAGAGTTTCCAATAGTTTCTAGGATAAAAACTCACGAAATAGAAGATCGGAAATACTCCGACCAGTTTCGTGGTGTTGCGTGCTGACGTTCGTAGCGCTCGACGCGGTTTGTCGACGTAACACTCCCAGATGAAGGACTTCAAAATAGTTCGGAACTGGTCGAAATATTTCCGATCTTCTATATCTTTTATTTATATTTTTAACATTTTTAATGGTTAAAAGATATTGTACCAAAAAACAAAGTACCTAATTTTTGATAGAAAAAAAACAGCGTCTTCAATTCATCAACTACTTACATTATTAGCTAGATATTTAAAATTTCTATCACATAATCTATTAATTATAATAAAGCAATAAAGTAACAAAAAATCTACAAAAAGATCATTCAAAAAAATATGGTATGGGGCACTTACAATAAAAAAGAAACTGTCTGTTTGTCTATCTGTTCGCGCATCACGTAAAGACTACTCGACCGATTGCAATGCGGATAGCTTAGATTTTGATTTAAAAACTGGGTTATCGATATCTTAAGCCGAGGTTATGTATCTTATGACAAAATACTATCTAACGGCTGAATGAAATTTGGAGTTTTGTATTTTATAGGTACTTTTGGTCCAGGAATAACACACAGGCTATTTTTAACCCAGAGAAATGACCACGCGGGCAAAGCCGCGGGCACATCTATTAAGTAATAACCTATATTTCTATAGATTGTATTGCTATCGTTCTCAAGGGGAAGTTGGGGGAAGATGGCGGGATTTACTTTATTGCCGGATGCAACAGGTCCCGGATAAAGGAGAGCTTTCAAGACGTTGGTAACTTACCGAGGGGCAACTCACTTACAGTTCTCGTGTAGCTTAAGTTAGGGATAATGGAGCTTAGCGGGCCACATTCCGGAGGTCTTGGTTTGATCGAGTAAAATAATTTATAGTAAATAGCAGATACATAATTTATAGTATTTTTCGTTCATCTTTTGTTTCACCTAAGGATCAATTAAATAAGGTCCTTCTTGAATTGAAGAGTTCCACTGAATTCTAAATGAGCTCATTATTATACGTATTCATATATCATGTTAGCAAACACTTAATTTTAATATTTTAAGAATATATTTTATGGTGTTTCAATGAAAAGTTTATCTAAGTATATATACTTTTAACAAATTAGTAAGTAACAAAGAGTCTGTACAAAGAAGATGGTTTAAAAGTTGGTATAGGGTAGCCATGTCGAACTGAAATAATATAGAATAAAAAAATGGTACCTTACAGGAATGGAATGATGTCTGTCTGTTTGTTCGCGCATCATTTAAAACTTACTAGACTGATTGCAATGTGGTTTTCATTGTTAGACAGCTTAGGTTTTGACTTAAAATATGGTTTACTTGTATCTTAATTTGATGAGTGGAAGCCGAGCAATCGATAAAAACTACTTGACGGCTGAACGACATTTGGCATAATTGTACATTATAGTTATGTAGGTTTTGGTTCTAGAGTAACACTTAGGATACTTTTAATCAAGAGAGATGAACACGCGGGCTAAACCGAGGGGATTAAATTTAGAGAGAACTAATTCTATGAATAAATTTATATAGTTAAGTCAAATGAGGTAGTGCAGATTCTGATATGTAAGGAAGGAATGTTGGGTTGTGAGGGAGTACAACTACCACCTCAGTACTCCAAGTCAACCTCACCTGCCCGTGGTACATTCTGCTGAACGACAGACTAGCCTCTGACGATCGACAAATGGCGATATAACCATTCAAATTCTACAGACCGGTGACGGACAGCAGCGACATCGGTGCATGAAATTGTGCCCTGCGATTGTCAACCCGCCTGCCCAGCGTGGCGATTATAGGATTACCTCACATAAAAAGCACAACAATAGTACGGCCTCCAGTTCCCGGCAGCCCTGCTATTTCTGACCACGGTGGCGGTCATGGTCATGACAGGGCAGGGGGTGAAAAGAATCCCCGGGCTAAGGAAGGTTGCCAAAACCGACTGTTTTTTTGAGGATCGGGCTCAGTGGCGTGTTTTGGGAGAGGCTATGTCTAGCAGTGGACTGACACGGGCTGATAATGATGATGACGACGATGATGAGATCTCTGGTGTCAGAACTTGTCAGGCTGCCCAAGGGCCTCCGATTGTTGACAAATCCACAAATCCACGCATAAATTATTTCAACTTTTTCAGAATATCAAGCTTTTATTATCGCCACAACATTATTTCTAATTTGAGGAGAATCGAGGGCATTTAAATCTTAACTAAGTATTCACTTGCATAAATTATACCTCGTAGTGAGATTGTTATAAATATTCATTTATAACATTCTCCATTTCCCCGGCAATCTTACCTGAGAACTCTTCATTTAATTTACAACAGGAGCTGCTAAGGTACGGTCTGCACAGTCTGATCGAATCGTCTCGAACCAAATCCGGTCCCGGCGGCCGTCGGATGATTGGGTATTACGAGATTACGCCTGATCGGTATTAAATCATCGGGGGCCCTGCCGGCATTGTTTTGGAGGAAATTGTTGTTTATGGTATAGTTTTGATTTGGTGGTTTTGGTGGTGATCATTGTCACAAAATATGAGGGCTGTCTTAAGCGCTGAATTAAACTTTAGTTTCCAAATTAACATTGAACTGTTGACTCATATAGTCTATCTATGGAGGTAGGGAGGATAGAGCAAGCACGGATCCTACTTCACTCATCCTTCCTGTCATTTTCTTTAGTTTCCAAATTAACATTGAACTGTTGACTTATATAGTCTATCTATGGAGGTAGGGAGGATAGAGCAAGCACGGATCCTACTTCACTCATCCTTCCTGACATTTTCTCTAGTTTCCAAATTAACATTGAACTGTTGACTCATATAGTCTATCTATGGAGGTAGGAAGGATAGAGCAAGCACGGATCCTACTTCACTCATCCTTCCTGTCATTTTCTTGCACTTAACTAAATTTTACTTCAGCAGTATCTTATTTAATTTCAGCTTGCAGTTTCCTCAGTTCATTAAAATATTTTTTGTTTAAAATCCACATACATTTTTGTTCAAACACAATAAATGATAGTTGGCCAAAACTAATTAAAAGAAACAGTTAAATTAGCTCTTTCTACGAGTTATTGTTTTTTTTTTTATCCATATCTGTCCATAATTCACGACTTGAAACAAAATTTCATCCAGTTCAAACGGTTGAACTGCTTGATGAAATTTGCTGTGGAGATAGTGTAAGCACTGGGGAGAGACATATAATACTTTTAATCGCAATAAACTGAAGTCTGCGAGGAAGAAGTCGGGGGCAAGAGTTAGTTGAAAGTATAATGCTTAATGAAGCTTCCTGAGCCTAGTCGGAATAGTTTTGACCCGTGATTTCACCCGTTTCTACGTATCATAACTCTTTACTGATTGATTGTTTGAAAACAAAAATGGGTTTTCAAAAGCCACTTTAAGTAATA
This sequence comes from Alsophila aescularia, assembly GCA_946251855.1. Taxonomy (NCBI): domain Eukaryota; kingdom Metazoa; phylum Arthropoda; class Insecta; order Lepidoptera; family Geometridae; genus Alsophila; species Alsophila aescularia. Next base: position 41,760,232 of record OX276376.1, read on the forward strand.
TACTAACTTACTACAATAAATTTCCACGCACTACCTAGCTACTACTTAGTATTGATCACTAGCTGTTCTGTTTCTACAAAGTTTGGTTTCCAGTGACTTCTAGTGTTCGAATGATCACGTAACAACGTTTATATGACAAGGTGAACTTTCGCATCTATGAAGGATCCTGAAAATAAAATAAAATTAGCATAACTGGCTAAATACTTATGTTCTGTGTCCACTAGATGAGCCGGTTTTACCCGCGTGAATTATGACGATGGATTATGATGAAAAGTAGCCTTTGTTGTTAATCCAGGATATAAGCTATTCTGGTACAAAATTTCATATAAATCCGGTCAGCCGTTTGAGCGTGAAGGAGTAACAAACATAGACACACACTTCAAAAGATAAATGTCGCTAATCTGTTTTTATGCATGATATGACTTTTTGTATGGACTGTCAGTTGTAATGTATGGTGTTCTGCATCACGCATACGATGCCTAGTACCTATCGATAGGAAAGTATTTAATTTTAAAACTAAGCTCTGATTGGCCTGGTGACAGTGGCTATACTTCTCTGATTTATAATAATAGTGTGATTACCTACAAAATTTAATGACACATCAATTAAGTAGGTATTCTATGTATACTTATTTATGGAAAGGTGAAAGGTTTCAAGCGTACGCTGGCCCTGCGTCAGTATGTCAGTGGTCATGATGAATAGCGAGGGTCGCATGATGAAGTGCTGCCCAATCAATTAGCAATGGGAAATTGCCGCCGTGACCGCTCCGGCTTGATGGCTTACTGTGCGGTGTCATTATAGTATACATATAGGGAAAGGATGGTTTTGTTTATAAAGGTACTAGTTGTGCCATGGCTTTGCCCGCGTTTTCAATGATAAAAGGTATGCTGTATTTTTGATGTGTTAGCGACTATTTTTCGCTTTCACTCACCTTTTTCCGTGATAAATGTATTTAATGTTTAATACACGACTGCCAAAAAAAAATTGTGTTATTGTTTTTAGCATTCATGTATGTATGTATGTATGTATGTATGTATGTTTGTATGTGAGTTTCTTTGTTCCACTATAACTTTTAAATGCCTGAACAGATTTAAACATATGGTGTATCGTTAGAATCCTTACATCCCCCCGAGTAACGTAGGCTATATTTTTTTTTTGAAAACTTTCGATATGGCGGCAGTAAGGCACCATTTTCAAATTCGAAAAAAAAAAAACTTTGTCATTTACAAATGTCCAAAATTTTATCAACATAATGCTAAGCCGTTTTGGACTTAGATTTTCCCGTGCGATTTTTATTTTTTCGCGGGATATAAGTATTGTAGCTTGATCTCTGTTTGGTACAGTACCTAGAATACCTACCTATATTTAAAACTTCATCATAGCTGTTTTGGAGTGACAGTACCTACCCTAAGTTGGTCTCTGTTGTACACAATATCTACCTTCATACAAATGTTCATCAAAGTGAGTGAAAGTGAATAGTCGTAATTTTCCCATTTTCTCATAGCAGTTTTTAATTTTTCCGCGATAAATAGTGCCCTTTGTTGGTCTTTGTTGTACAGAGTACCTACACCAAATTTTCATCAAAATCGGTCCTGACGTTTTGGCGTGAAAACGCCCCAAACAAACAAATAAACCCGACACTTTTATACATTAGGTAGTGGGGATATTGAGTAAAATATACGAAACTTGTAGAAATTAGGCACTGTATGTAACACTTATTGATTTAGGCTAAAATTATGCTTTTTATCTTGAGTTAGAGTATATTCTTAAAAGTTTCAAGTACCTACCCTTTTGTTTTCACATACATGGCCGGTTAACGAACCGTTTTCACTTACTGTCCGTCAACTTTTGACATAAACGCTATATAAAAACCGTCAAAAAGTAACGAGATGCTGGAAAAACGACTCATTTCATTTTTATAGCAATGGGGATAAATGCATTCGTGAAATGGTTCCGAGTCTGAAAAGGACCAATTGATTGAACAATGGACTAATTCGTGAAATGTCAAATCAGATGAAAAGCTAATTCTTAAAATGACTAATTCGTAAATGAGCCAATTCGCGAACTAACCGGACTCAAGCAAAACAATAATTTAATGTGATGCATTTAGTTACTCACTTGATTCAGGTAACTCATATGATTCTTATGAGTTATGTTTACTTGCGGTCATAACGGTTTGTAAAGGGTTCGAAAAAGGGAATACTCATAAAAAAACAGTTGTTCTCGAACTATACGCCCAGAAAAACCTAAACGGCGAATGACAGTTAACTGAAGTTTATAGTCTTCACAGCAATTTCTGCCTGAATTTTATCACTAGTCGCTTTGAAGTCTTCAATGGATATATGTATAAAGTATCAAAGCCTCTCTGAATAATCCGCTAGCAATCTCGGTGCAGGCGATCAAGGACAAGATAACATCACCAGTCGCGAACATCCGAGAATGGCCGTTTAATTGAATCACCGCGCAATCGGCCTCTCATTGCCCTCTCAGATGACCTTCTGCCCCTTCCATTACCTTATTACCCTCTCCTATTATTGCGTTACTAATTTTCCTGCACATCGAGCAGCTAACTAAGTTTCTGTCGGCAAAGGGCGCGCTTTGATTGTCAATTACTTACTGCCTCTTGGACGCAAAGGGTGACTCAAAGTTCAGGATGCAATTAGATCGTGGAAACTTTGCGTGGGATGTAAAAGTGACACGTAGGTACACACACGAGTTTCGCTTACATCCACTTACAGGGAACTTTGTGTAATGGCTATGTTCCTTTCTAATTCCTTTTTGCTTATTCACTGGTTTTCAATACTTACATATATTTTAGCTACCCCGCAGTCCAGGACTCCGGTAAAACAAAAGCTTTGCTTGCGGCCGAACTACCTATCAACTACAGTGACGCCGGCCATGATTTTATCTGCATATGTGCAAAGAAATGAATACCTGTCTTGTTCGTTTGTTCCACAGATGACTAATAAGAAGTGAAATAATCCCAAGTTATTACACGTCAATACATCGGGCGTTCGCGCAATGGTGGAGTTACAATATAATAAAAACGTCGAGGTACTCAATATAATTACTGATTAAACGAACTTACCTGTAAGTGAAGTTCTATCATAATTATAGGAGCACCTAGTCCGAAGAGATTGATATACAAACACATGTAGTATCGCCACCCGGTCCCACCATTTTATGCACAAATTGAGATTAAAAAGTTGAAGAAAACCTCCTTGCTCCATTAAAACCTTCCCGTATTTTCCTATTTCTAGTTATGTCATCTTGTTTAGAGCTGGAAAAACCTGCTGTCATTGATAATATTACCGCTAGAGTCTTTAGACTGGAAATATGAAATATATGGAGGGTGGGCTATCAGTCTCTTCGGACTAGGCGCTCCTATAATTATGATAGAACTTCACTTACAGGTAAGTTCGTTTAATAACTAATTATATTTCGCGCCTAGTCCGAAGAGATTGATATATAAACACATGTAGACCTTGAGAGATAACGGTAATATCATCAATGCAGAAGATTGTACCTTCACAGTACATTTTTATCACTAATTAATTTGTGATAACGTTAATGAACAATTAACCTTAGAACTCTGTCTACTAATATAACATATTGTGACCAATAGCTGATATTCTTGAGATTGTGTCAACATTATCGTTTTAATTCTTAAATTTACTCCTTTATTTATTTATTTTTATTTAAATCCCGCTATCATCCAGATTGCTTTTAATTAAGCAATTAAATGTTTGCACAACTACCAGTTTGCGAGGCTTATTAATACATATAAAATAGATCTTCAGACTTCCATTAAAAAACGATGAACAATACAACAATGTAAGAGCTTTTCATCTGAGCGTATTGACGAAAAATAATAATAATAATAAAATATCTAACTCTAACACACGCTTATCCATGTGTGAAATATTATATCTACCATAATATACATCGGAGATTTCATCGTGATACGGTAAGGTAATATATCAACATTATCAATTTTTATAGACAAACTTAAAAAATGATCGGAAACTATCATAATATAATTATAATCATTGGCAGAGCTAAAAATATCAAACAACTTCATTCAAAAGTGTAGCTTAGACAAAAACTCCTAATTAGAAATTATCATTGAAATTATCCAAAACAAAGTTAATATCCCATGTGCGTGTGTAAGCTTCGAACGAAGTAATAATTTAAAAAATACTGTTACGTATCATCGGCAGCCTGAAGGCATTGAATTAAGGTCCTTTAATTGTTCCTTCTATTCCATGGTCCTATATTAGGAGCCATAATCCAACTAAAGAGTTCAAAAAATAAATAACTGTCGATATTGAATTCTTACTACTTGACAGTCTTCTAATAAAAGTTCCACAATCTCACAGTATATACATTATCAAGATTATAATATCTATTATAATATCAAGATGCGACCCGGAATAGTTTCTCTTTGACAATAATACGAATACATTGCTAAATAAAAGAAGAAAAAAGTTGGGTCACAGTACGCGAAACAGGAGTCTTCAATCAGTATTGTAAGAAAACAAAGGTGGAATGGCTTAAATAACTGAATAAAATAACATCTTATTAGTGTGATCTAATTAACGGCTAAAACGTCCGGGTCACTATACGATATGAAGACTAGGCACCGAGTAACCGTTGAGTTTTCAACGTATATATCTAAAACACCAACATATATGGTCAATTGTCTCCAAGCGATAATTATGTGGCAAACAGCCCCATACCCAAGTCGCCACACTGACGAAACGTCACCTCACGACGAATATCGGCGCGAATGTCTACGCGCGTGCTTACGGGTATGATACATACGGTACATCACTAGACATTTCAGTGGTTTTGATCTCAGTTGAACCCATCATTCCTTATTTGACGTCAGGTCAGGAGGAAATGACTCACGGGTAATAATCATCCCGATTATATTTCTTATGTGTCTATCGGCCGTTATTAGTGAAATAAAAACATTAAAATTCTGATTTAATTCGTGATCTCTGTCTGGCGGTAAGATGAATATTATGAATATATGAATATTCCCAAAAATAATAATTATACACATATGATACACACAGTTTTTCATTATTATTTTTTATGGTTCAATATCTACTGATAGTAGAACAAATTAAAGCAAGTGTTACACAAAAGCTACCAGCTGCGACGTAATATTGTTTAAATGAACAAAAACTAGGCACCATAATATGGTATTAATAAATCAGGCCCGCAGGTCATACTAAATTAGCAATTAGGTGACATCAAAATAAATAAAAAATAAGATCAAAATTGAGACTGAGTTGTTGAAGCTATTTTATAGATTCCGTATCTCTTCCTGGTACATTAACAGTAAAGAGGAAGTAGATAATATAATGAAGAGGTTAAAAGGTAGAAGTTTAGGTTTGATCTAAACGCACTCTAATGTGCCCGTAAAAAAATACTCAAAAGATGTTTTACTTCTTTAAGCACTCAGTCAGCGCAAAGCAATCTAACGTCACAGTACAATATCTTCGTGAAACCGTTCGGCAATTGCCTCAATGACGTCATACGCCATCCGCAAGAAATCTCGCGCGGCGCAGAGTACGAGCTCCCAGGAGATCTTCAATTCAGGCAACGGACTGCACCGTGATCGAATTTGAAACGTCATCTTGTATGATTTGGTCTATAATAGGTGTGATGGGATATAGGTATGATCTTGGAATTGTAATGAACCGAGGCACTAGTCAGGAATTGGTCATGAGAAAAAAACGCGTCTGAAAGATCAATTAAAGTTAAAACACCGAAAGTGAGCCGTTTCTCCGCGAGGTGGACACTGTCGACAACTGGTGTGAGGACCCTAAACTGTTTGTGTACGCCAGCGACAACAGTGCAAATGGTGCGTGCGTAAGTGAGTCTTCATCTAAGTGAGTCTTCATCTGGGCTGGGGCTCCCTCGCCTGCAGCACCCTCGCCGCCAGCGCCGCTGACGTAGTTCACGTCACGCCCTCGCTGCGCAAACTCCCGAGGATGGACGTCTTTAACGTCCGAACACCGCTTGAATTGAATTATTTGACGAAACTACTCGTGAGTGACAGTCGTAAGATATCTTTCAAGTCGAAACAGTTTTACAATTCACAAATTCTAGTGATGTGACTAAATTAAATTCAAAATGATAGATTATTTTTAATAAACATGGTTATTTTTATGATTTTTATAGCAGTTAGCGCCTGCTTAGGGTAAATATATATAATAATTTTCTAATGGAAAAATTTGAGTCACGGACGAGATGGTTATTATAATATTTAATTAAAAGGAGTCGAAGTTTACTGCAGATACTTTTCAGCCCAAGAAAAATAAGTGAAATAAGTTGCTTATCATACATGTTCACAATGCATTACTCGAATACTCCGATATAGCACCCACTTGTATAGGTTATTAAGGACTTCTTAGAATTGTCATAATAAATCATAGCTCATCAGCGGAGTTAGAAAGTTTTACATCAAACTACGATGTTCAGTTATTGAAGCTGCAAACTGGATCTTAGACCCATAAATGCAAAATAAAAACAGAATAACGACCAGAGTACTTAGCTGTGTCTTTGACTCCACGCCGGAGAATTTGCAAGAGGAAACCTCGTGCGCGCTGCTACTCGATGGCGGAAGACACCATGCACCATCCAACTACACACCTGGGGCGAAGCTCGAAGGTTTTGGTACACTCGTTGTCAATAATACACCCATTTGTCTAAATCGGTGTCCGGCCGCCCGATCTGTCTAATGTTTTAGCAGACTTCAGTATAAAGTCTAAAGACTTCGGAGTAAGCTCCTATATATTGGAGTTAGAACTGTTTTAGATGATGCATCAAATATTTTTCTAGTTTGCAACATAATTATCATTTTCTTAAGACAATTTATCTTTCAATTTAACAGCATGTTAACGAGATCTCCAAGCTATTGCGCTGGACTCAATGATGTTATATATTCTCATTAGCTGGACTTATTATAAATCACGTATCATTATAATATTAGTAAAATTTTTTTACATCCAAAAGATTAACTGGAAAACATAGCTTTTAGCGATAAGTCTGTCCATTGTATAGTTATAAGATTCTTTCTCAGTTCTGAATATATTCTTGTATACTGGTCCCTGGCTCCAGGCAGGTATCTTCAAGTATAATATTTGAACGTATTCCCTTCTAGGCATTTTCTAAGGCTATGTACTGTACAAGCGGTCTACAAGTACTTTGCGTGGCCTGGATGCTGGAAGGATCAATTTTGCAGCTTATCGGATATTCCTCTTAAGATGAGAGAACTGCTGGATCTAGATCTGTTAAAAAACACAAGGTCCTTGGTGAGGCTCCTTGACTTTATCCTCGGTTATCCTGGTAATCTCGTTTGAACTCAGTGCCACGTAAATACTTCATGTGTTATTCTATGACTAAATAGTCAAACATGGAATAAAATCGACATTATTTACAAATATTATCATGATGACAATTCAATGTAATACAACTTATTTCGGTAAGTCGTTTACCAGTGTCATGTAAGTACTTCATATGTTATGTTCTATGACTTAAGTCAAACATGTAATTTAGCTAAATAGGTAAAAGTAAACGATTGTAACTATAGAGCAAGAACCGCTTTGTGATATTTCTATGGCAAGATTAATTTCCCAATGAAAAGAACGCAAGCCAATATAATAATATCAGATTAGGTCTTCTTCCCGGAGCGGAAGTAACGCCAATCTTTCATCGATACAGCGAATAAGTCTCAGACTGGTCAGTCCGGACAGGTCAGATTGCATTCTCATCGTAGCGTAAATACGCTTTTTCAAGATGTGAAAACATCAAAAAAACTGGAACTTCATCCAATGAAAAATACCTTATAATGTATTGCAGCAGGAAATAGTCATCATATCTACAGGCGCACACCGCCTGCTTTCTTGATATCCCAATATATATATTTTGGAATGTTTATTTTACACATTCATACATATTTGACTATTTAACTACGTAGAAACACCCTAAAAACAATAAACCTTAATAAAATATTTTTATTACGTGTGTAAATGTGAGCACAGATTATGCGAATGACATAACTAGAAATATGAAAATACGGGAAGGTTTTAATGGAGCAAGGAGGTTTTCTTCAACTTTTTACTCTCAACTTGTGCATAAAATGGTGGGACTGGGTGGCGATACTACATGTGTTTATATATCAATCGTGATGCTTGCTACCGATTGGAATAATGTAGTATTTTAACATAGCATTAGCCCTAGCTGTGCCCGCGGCTTCGCACGTGGTCATTTCTCTGGGTTAAAAGTATTCTATGTGCTATATAACAAGACCTAAAATACCAATATACCATCATTGGATCAAAATTCATTCAGCCGTCAAAAAGTTTTTTTATCGATTGCTCTGTATCTAATCATTGGATTAAGATACCAAGTACCCCAGTTTTTAAGTAAAACCCTAAGCTATCCAACAGTGAATACCGTATCGCAATCGGTTCAGTAGTTTTTTACATGATGCGCGAACAAAGATACAGACAAACAAACAAACTAGCAAACAAACAAACAAGACAGTTTCTTTACAGAAGTGATAGATCTCATCGAGATCTTCATTTTTGATGACAGCTGTCAAACTAAAAATAGATATAACTCGTAAACAATTGATCCTAGATTAGTAGTTTCTTTACAGAAGTGATAGATCTCATCGATATCTTCGTTTTGGCTATAACCCTTTTCCGAGTTATAGCCAATTTTATTTTGTCAGCTGTCATCCAAAACGAAGATATCGATGAGATCTATCACTTCTGTAAAGAAACTACTAGTGTAGGAACAATATTTTTTGAGATAAAGCCCTTTTAAGTTTGACAGCTGTCATATGAAATGAAGATCTCGATGAGATCTATCCCTTATGTTAAGAAACTACTAGTCTAGGATCAATAGTTTCCGAGTTATAGCTATTTTTAGTTTGACAGCTGTCATCCAAAACGAAGATCTCGCTGAGATCTATTATTTCTGTAAAGACACTACTAGTCTAGGATCAATAGTATCCCAGATAAAGCCCGTTTAAGTTTGACAGCTGTCAAATGAAATGAAGATTCTGATGAGATCTATTCCATAAGTACAGAAACTAATAGTCTACGATCAATAGTGTCCGAGATAAACCCCTTTAATGTCAGTTAATAAGTTTGCATCATTAAATTAGTATATAGGTCCTCACAAAGAAGGAAAATCAATAAATTTATAGTAATATTTGACTACTCGACAGTACTCGTAAACAAAGGTTGAGCTAATTATGTATTATCCCACTGTGACGCAATAGGTAGGACACGAGGAAAATTTATTTCTCGTGGCAGAATCAGTTAGGCTGCCTAGTTAGGCCACGAAGAAACGCCCGGCTGCAACTACTCTACGTACTACGGTGTCAACATTTGACATAGCTAAGAAAAACTTTTTGAGTTTGATTGTCTAAAAGTGCTAAATTCAAATTATTCATAACTATAAGTTAAATTAATATTCCAATGGGACTAGTGCCACGAAGAATGAGACAAAAAGTCTTATAAAAATGGAAAAAAAACGAACCCGATTATTATTCTTAATCAGAATATAGAGCTTCCGGAACACGATTGATTTTAGTATGGTTTATATCGTACGTGAGTGATGATCAAGCACCACAATTTAAAAAAAAAATATGGTAGGCACATAGACAACTGCACATTGCTCCGTGGCAGCAACCTTTATCCGATAAAATTGGCGAGTATTGAATAAGGCCAGAAGTAATTGGACTATCGCGCAGCGTCGGACTGGCCATATAGTCGAGGTGGCTTTTGCCAGGCCCTAGCCTGCACGGGCCCCCCAAGGGCCTGGCTTGCAGGGCTTGACGCAGCCATGTGGTAGAGGGCCCGCACAGGCTAGGGCCCGTTTTTTTTTCTTACACTCTTGGTGGATAAAGCTCAACATTTTCCATTTTTCTCGCTACGCTCGCAATCGCCTTTAATAAATTTCCGACTTTCTTAAGATGGAATACGGCGGATCTATTGAACACTCAAAAGAGCCTTTGTTTTCCCTAGAAGTATCTATAAATTATCTATATATATATACTTCTAGGATGAAGTATCTATATCGTATGAGCAGCTTAAAATTTCTCAATTTGTATTATTAAATCCCATAATACATCACCAACATTCTTTAAAAAAAATATGTCTTTCTTCAGATTTATTATATTATAAGTAACTAGCTTTCGCTCGCGACTTCGTTCGCGTGGCCCACAGTTTATCGCGAAAAAAGCATCCTATGTTCTTCTAGGATATTAAAAACAAACCATTGGTTTGTTTTTAATATCCTAGAAGATGGAAAAATATGCAAAAGTATAGCACTAACGCTCTTGATACTTTTTGACAGACTTGTTATTATTTCATTTCTATGGCAACCGTTCCTTACAGCGAGTAATTGATATTTTCCAGTTTTTTTGATTTTCCAGGATAAAAAGGAACCTGTGTTGGTCTCTATATTGTACTGTACCTAATTACAAAGTTTTATTAAAATTGGATCACCCGTTTTAGCGTGTATGCTCACCAAACAATTAAACAGATAACGTATCATTTTTATATGTTAGTGAGGATTGGAACTATATTTACTCAATAATGGTAGCGATTTGGACATCCCCTAAACTAAACTTAATTTCTTCAAATGTAATTTAAACCTTGTTGGCTTCGTAACAAGGTATTTTTTTCTCCTGGCATCTATGCCTCACTCACTAAACTATCACTAAAGCCTGTCAGCGTAAAATCAACTTTGTTTCCACAAGGCGAGAGTCCCGAATTTATCCAAACGCTGTTAGACAGCGTGTCAAAAACCTGTTTTAATTACGTTATTTTAAGCGGTTCAGCTTAAATTGCCGTAAGTTTAGAATAGATGCCAGGGGCAAAAAGACCTTGCTACAAAGTCGACAAGGCTTAACCCGCCCAACGTCTACATATCGCTTCTGTGTATGCGCATGGGACGACAGTGCGGGCCATACGGACATTACATTTGAAGAAATTTAGTCTAATTTAGTTAAAGGAGTAAAATGACTGAATTGCTGCCAATATATATCGTTGATAATTAATAATTCGTCTATATTATTATTTTTCGATTCCACCACTATCCCGTCCCGGGCTCTGGACTTGTGGAAGCCAACCGGGCCCTTCCGGCTCAGTCCAACCCTGCTATCACGTATTTAGAATTTAGCAGCATTTAAATTCATCAATGTCCTAATCTATAGTCTGTAGTTAAATACAGAGGCGCCACTGAGCTTTACCGCTATTGGGCGCGAAGATAGGTCTCTATTCTCGTATACAGGCTGGATTTTTGAGCCGTTATAGTTACAGGAAAACGTTCCTAGAAGCCATCCATAACTTTTGAGATATTCTGAATTGCATTAACAAAAACACGTGAAAAGATTTTGGGGGAAAAAAACAGTCAGCAAGAAAATGGTAATTTAACACAAAAACTTGTTTTGATGCCAATCGATCTTGTTTCTTATAAGGATCTAAAGTCTCTACAGGACCGACTCAAGTTTGAGTACTAGAAATGTCAGAAATTGAGAAAAACTTTTCCCATACTTTTTGTACGAAATTACCATAACCGTTATAGCTACATGAAAATGTTCTTGGCAAAAATGCTTTCGTATGTCCGGATGTCCGAATCTCTGTTCTCCTCTGGGTGCGATTTTTGATTTTTAGTATAACAAAGAGAATAAAACGCTACATGATGACTAAAATACCATAAATAAAGGTTGGGGCCCATATTCTGGCCAAAAAGACATTGCTACATTACCTAGTCATTGTTGGATATCAGTCAGAATAAGTTATTGTAAGAAATGACAAGTTGACTGTAAGATTCACAACAAAGGAATTTGCCAGCCGTCTGAATGCCATTCTGGGCACCAAGAAAGCATGTATACAAAGTCAAGGAACATATTATAACAAAGTACTCTGCGAGAAAGATTAAAAAGAGAGGAGGTAATTATCATTTTTACTACCTACCAATTATGTAAATTTGTAACAATTGTTTTATCATTATATTTATCTAGTCAGATAGTCCTTACACTTAGCTAATCGTTGCTACGAAGCACATTTGGACATGTATATCTTCCAAAACATGCGGATGTCAACTACATCAATAAATGCTTCATGGGGTTCCATTCTGCATAACTAGTTGGTTATTTCAGTTTGTCGGAGTAGAGGGACAGATTCTGAGGTCATAATATCTCCATCACTGCAAGATAGGGTAGAAATACATAATCATAATCAATAATATAACCCATCGTTGTTGTATAATATTTTGGCATGTAATGGCGCTTGATCGGGTCCAACAACGGCTTAACATTCCCTCTGAAGCATGCATTGATGGCAACTGCACACTTAACATGGATGAAATCCGGTGTTGTTGAATTTCAAAGTGCACATATTACAACTTGACTACCACAGCTCTTCTGCAGTGACATAAATCTACTATATAATTTAACATTTAAAACTTGTTTTAGTTGAAGATCACCAAATCCAGCAACCAGCAATAATTCACCAATGCACCTGACTACAATCCACTGCAGAGCATGGGCCTCCCCGATGATAGGGGCGATTTACCATAATCACCACGTTTAGAGGCAGCGCGGTGACCGCAGTAAATGTTGATACTTACAGAAAAATGCAGTTGCCCATTTCCTGAATTCCCAGTGCACTCACAGCACCGACGGGGTTAGAAGGAGTGCACCTATTATGAAGCTGCCCACATGGCAATTATTTTGTAAATTGTGACATAAATATGATTGTACGTTTCTACAAAGTATCTACTATTAAAATTAAAAATCAAATGATTTTTTATTTCTTTATTGTAATTTCAATGCATTCAATGAGATTGCAGATAGGTAAGTCACTGACTCTGGTCTTCCACACACAGGGACACATCATAGAGGCTAAAATCAACTCATATAGAACATCAGTCCTCAGATTACCTATAGATTCCCAACAACCCCTTCCAAAACAACCACCACTGGATATGGTATACATTCTTTTTAAATTTATGAAGCATAACAACTTTATTTTTGAGGCCTTCTCTTCAATTAGAGCACTCCGGAACTGTCCTTGACAATATTGTATTGCATGGGCACTTCTGAAGACATCGTATGCTTTCGTTACAGACTCGTAAACGAAATCATACGTATGATATTTTTTATCACCCAGTTTCACCATTCACCGAGTGATTAAATATCAGCGAAATGATAAAAAGTCACCGATTTCCCAAAAGTCGTATTTTTTAATTTCACTGGGTGATAAAAAATATCATACGCAAAAGTGGTATTTTTGAATATCATATTAACATACATATATGTTAATATGATATTCAAAAATACCACTTTTGCGAAAAGCTGATTTCGAAATCACCGGTGATCTTTTTATCACCGGTGATTTCGAAATCACCGGTGGTCTTCGACATCGATACGCTCGCTTCTCCTATGTAATAAATAGAGAAGGATATTCTTCGTGGAAGTTCAAAATGAGGAACTTCTTGATCCACGAAGATTTGTAGTGCACAATTGATGGGTACAGAGAAGGAGATGCAACTTCAAAACAAGTCAGATCTAGAAATGATGCGAGAGTACCAGCAAAGATTTGCTTAACAGTAGATGGCTCTGCAATAACGCACATTAGAAGTGCTAAGTCTGCTCTAGAAGCTTGGAAAGCATTGCAAAATGCTTATGAAGATAAAGGTATGGGTAGAAGATTGACATTAGAGAGGAAGTTGTACAGACTCTCTCTAAATGAGTTTCAAAGTATTGAGATGTATATTAACGCTGTTTTGAGTACAGCACAAGATTTGGCTGACATCGACAAGGTTATTGATGATGCTTCTATTGCTGCAATCTTGTTAGGAGGTCTCACTCCAAAATATGAGCCTCTAATATTGGCATTTTAGAATAGCAATGTGGAAGTAAGTACTGATTTAGTTTAAAGGAAACTACTAAATGAAATGTCAAAGATTGAATCCATTGAAAGGGATAGAGCTTTTCAGTCAAACAGTCCATCAAGTAATGCTCGTTCTAAGAAGAAGAAACCAATTGTATGTTACGAATGTATGAAACCTGGACACAAACAGCCCTTCTGCCCTCTACGCAACAAGGAAAAGAAAAATAAAAATTTTGACACGAACACGCGTATAATTTCCAACAGAAAGGTAGTAACTTTAAATTGGTCTCATAAAAATTTGGTGAAGATCTGATAAGGGTCTTCGGCGTGATGAGCAGAATAACTCCTCAAAATGGTTTCTTCCAGTGGAATCAGCCCTTTACCTACTAGTTAGGGATTGATGGAGCACCTTGGTTATTAATGATAGTTTTACAATAAGATAACTAGATGGCGCTACTGTGCACCGCTAGATTGTTTGCAAAAAACTTTGTGTGCGCGAGGTCTACAGCTCACAGAGCCACTAGTTTTACTATTTTTGCAATTTAAAATTTAACCAGATTAGTATTAAAACGGAGCAACCTTTTTGACACTGTTTTGTTTTTCTCTATTAAGTTTTTCATAATAGACATACACGTCAACTGTAGGTACAACGAAGTAGTGCGGTTCAAACAGATCCAAATTGCTTGATTTCCGGATCTGCTCTTATTGTTGGCTGCCAACAGCCCGGCCACGCTCGCGGCGACTCATTTCCGTCCTCGTATGGATGATTATGACTTGTTCTTTGATAAAGTTTTTGTCAAGTAAGTTTTTGAAACAGCTATTAAAAATTAAATAAATATACTCGGGAAAATTCACACCAATTACCAAGCCCCAAACTAGGATACCCTGTAGTATAGGTACTAATAAACATAAATAGATACAAATATAACATCCACAACTCGGAAACCGACATTCCTGCACATCTATGCCTGCACATCATACAAATGATTAATTATAATAACTGAATATTTTGGTAAACAGAATATCTGGGTGACCCGGAGAGCTGATATGCTCATTCTGGCGACGGACTCGTGGTCACACCGTTTTGTCACACTAGTTTGACCACAAGGAATTATTTTTACTCGTAGTCACACTGCTTGGTGTGACAACGTGTAAGCTACAAAATATAAGACTCGTAGTCACACCAGTGTGGGAAACCAAAAGATCACTTACTTATCGAAATAATTAATTAATTTTTGTCAAAGTGACAAGTGTCAAAGTGACAGATATCAAAGTGGCAGGTGTCAAAGTGTCAGATGTCAAGTGTCAGATGTCAAAGTGACAGGTGTCAAATGACAGTTTACGGAAAAGTGAGTGGGGGGAAGGGGAGTGGAATTAAGGGAGGGCAGGGGGAAGTGGGGGAACAGACGATTTTCGACCTTATCGACCTTATGTAGTTTATTTACAGAAGTGATAGATCTCATCGATATCTTTGTTTTGGATGACAGATGTCAAACTTAAAAGGTCTATAACTCTGAAACTTATGATCCTACACTATTATTTTCTTTACAGAAGTGATAGATCTCATCGATATCTTCGTTTTGGATGACAGCTGTCAAACTTAGAAGGGCTATAACTCTGAACCAAACGATCCTAGACTAGTAGTTTCTTATATATAGATATGTTACGAAAACGGCTATAACTCTGAAACTAATGATCCCAGACTAGTAGTTTATTTACAGAAATGATAGATCTCATCGATATCTTCATTTTGGATGACAGCTGTCATACTTAAAATGCCTATAACTCTGAAACAAACGATCCTAGACTAGTAGTTTCTTTACAGAAGTTATAAATCTCATCGATATCTTTGTTTTGGATGACAGCTGTCAAATTTAAAAGGGCTATAACTCTGAAACTAATGATCCCAGACTAGTAGTTTATTTACAGAAGTGATAGATCTCATCGATATCTGCATTTTGGATGACAGCTGTCAAATTTAAAAGATCTATAACTCTACTGATCCTAGACTAGTAGTTACTTTATGGAAGTGATAGATCTCATCTATATCCTCGTTTTGGAAGACAGCTGTCAAACAAAAGTACTATAATTCTGGAACTGATGATCCTAGACTAGTAGTTTTTGTACAGAAGTGTCATCCAAAACAAAGATATCGATGAGATCTATAACATCTGTAAAAAAACTACTAGTCTAGATGACCACGAATAAATAAAATTCTTCGTCACACTAGTATGACAAAATGGTGTAACCACGATTCCGTCGCCCTCATTCTCCTCACAGTACCTAAGTATATCAGCTTAATACATGAGTATAATGATACAACTTCCTTGTTATTATTAGTGTTATTATTTTCTATGGTTCAAAAATTATTTAAACCATAGACAAGAAGCAAATATAGAATAAAAAACTAATCTAAAAATACTCGCGTCTAAGATCTAAAAAAATATTCATATTTTTTTATATTTTTCTTAGTGTGATTTTGTCACCGATTTGTGAGCTGAAAGTTTCAGCCGGATAGCTAATCGGGAAGTGCTCCAAATTGGAGCTGCAAGATTTCACCCGGAACGACAGACAGAGAAACAAGAAAGTGACTTAATAGAAACGTAATAGAAAAACAACTTCATATGGATTTCATAAAAAACTACTCAACCAATTTTCATGACATTTATTTGGAAGGTCATTCACATAAAGCAAGATATAAGTTCAAAAACTAAAACCCGAGTACGATCAGGTAAAAAGTAGCCTATTCTATATAGCTTGCGATGAATACGAATCGATTGATACCTCGCTTGTCAAAATCGGACCAAGTTTTTATTAAGAACACATAACCCTTCCTTTGCTTCGAAGTAGTCGGGTAAACAAAATAGCCTATGATATTCTACTCGTATACCCTGAAGATGAATCGATTGACACCTCGCTTGTCAAAATCGGACCAATAGGGGCGATGCTATGGTGGAATATCCACATAACCACACACATATACATACCTACATAGACTGGTAAACTCATTACCCTTCCCTTGCTTCGCCATAGTTGGGTGAAAATAAACATTGAAGTCGTTTCAAAAATATCGGTAGTGTACATAAAAAAACAGAATCGAATCCTTCTTTCTGAAGTACATTAAAATAAGATAGATTTTACGGACGCTCGTTTAACCTTCTTGGCAACCTGCAAGTCCTGCAACGCGGTCTCTAGGTCAACAAGCGCAATCAGCAACTTGATACCTTTGATTCGATGTTTTAATAAATTATCTGAGAAGTATGATGTAGATTAATACGGCAGCTGACCGAATAAATTACATGGCCTTTGCACCTACATAAGTTCAAGCCTCACACGTAGCCTTCAATTACCGTTACTTAGGTTCACCTTAGCTTTGCCTCTTGAAGAGACCTATACCATAGTAGCAGGGCATCGCACAAGGCGATTGTTAACCGTCCGTTGTATCTCGAGAGCCCTACGCGCCGGCTGGGGCGCAATCAACGCTCTGCGCCGAGAATGTTCTGGTTAATGAGTTCACGGAGAGTGCGAAAATGGAGTAAATCGACAGGAAATCTAAGCCGAGTGAGTTATGAAGGAGTAAACAGGAATAGTGTGACAGTATAAAACAAGAAAAAGTTCTAAAACTAAAACCCGACTACGGTTGGGTAAAAACACTCTTGCGATGAAGACGAATCGATTGACACCTCGCATGTCATAATCGGACCACTAGGGGTGACGCTATGGTGGAACATCCACATACATATATACATACATACATACATACATACATACATACATACATACATACATACATACATACATACATACATACATACATAGAATTTTAAACTCATTACCGGACTAAGGAGCAAGGGAAGGGTCCCTTGCTTCACCGTAGTCCGGTAATGAGAAATTTATTATTGAAATAGGTACATAAGACTTTTAACCGTTCTGATGACAATACAATCATATTATATTAAGTATCATTTTAAATCCAAGATGGCCGCCGCCACTATATGGCGGATTACATATTTTTTTCATATTATCTACTAAATGGCGACTAAATGGCGGATTACATTTTTTTTATATCAAATGAAAGAGCTTATCTAGTAGATTACAGTACACCGTGAAAATTCCAAATTCAAGATGACCGCCACCACAAAATGGCGGATTACTTTATTTTCAATCCTCTTAATGTTTATCAAATGAAAGGGCTTGACAAGTAGAACACAGTACAATTTAGAAATAACTAATTAAAAAACTAAAAACTTCTTTTTTTTTTTTAATTTATCCGGTTTTAAATGTACTAAAAGCTAAAAAATAAAATAAAATCGTGGGGCGTAGCGTAACCTGAGTAATAGAAATTCGACTCGCCACACGATTTTATTTTATTTTTTAGCTTTTAGTACATATCATATTTTTTTTCATATTATCTACTAAATGGCGGATTACATTTTTTTTATATCAAATGAAAGAGCTTATCTAGTAGATTACAGTACACCGTGAAAATTCCAAATTCAAGATGACCGCCACCACAAAATGGCGGATTACTTTTTTTTCAATCCTCTTAATGTTTATCAAATGAAAGGGCTTGACAAGTAGAACACAGTGCAATTTAGAAATAACTAATCAATAAACTAAAAACTTCTTTATTTTTTTTTAATTTATCTGATTTTATACGTACTAAAAGCTAAAAAATAAAATAAAATCGTGGGGCGTAGCGTAACCTGAGTAATAGAAATTCGACTCGCCACACGATTTTATTTTATCAGCTTATAACTGTCCACTGCTGGACGTAGTACATAAAAAGCAGTATAACTTTAAAAAAAATAAGTTTTTATTATAATTCTGCACACAACCATCCATCAACCTTTGGTATTCAGCATACGATTGCCTAGAAGTGTTCGCTGCTTAGTGATAAGGCCGCCGATTGTTCTAAGTGGAGACTTTGTGTATTCTATTTGTTGATACCTTTCTGGTGCAGTAAAGAGTTCTCTATCTACCACCGGCATCAGTAAGGATTCATACAAACTTCATCTAAATTGTTTCAAGAATAAGAATAAAAACATTTATTAGCACGAGACACTATAAAAACAATAATAATAAAATAAAATAAAAAACTAAGTACCTACAAAAAAAAGTAAATGAAAGATTTTGTAGCTTGTACCAAAGGGGCTTACACTCAGCAAAAATGTCTAGTAGCCACTGGACGCTGATTTTCAGACAAACCCCGCAGGTGATGTTAAATGTGCGAATTATTGTATCAATACATAGACAAATATAACAGACATACGTAATAATAACATAAAAACAAATTTAAATATATTTATATACATACATAATGACTACCAAAATACATAATATATTAATATACATAAGATAGTATACAGAAACAATAACCATAATTCCAACAATACAACACTAGAATTGATTTCCCTTTACCAAACAGAAGAAAATAGTTACATCACGTCAACACCACGGCAAGGCAGACTACTCCACTTGTTTAACATAATCTATTTATAATATTGATAGAATAGATCAAAATGATGGACCTAAATATAATAATATTTTATAAGCTTCCTGAAGAATAAATTTGAGTGCACCAGGAAAAGGAGTGAAATATAATTAAGGGTAAGTACTTGTAGAATAATAAAATTACAGTGAAAACAATGGAACCACACATTAACCTTCATATGAATGAGATATCAATGTTAATATTTCCATGCTTTCTCTGCTCATCCACCAAGTACTTTTTAAATTTTAGTCCAAACAAGTTTAAAGTTTTCTGTTTCCTGATTGGTGGCGGGAGATTGTTCCAGCACTTGGACGCGGCATAACGGAAAGCACCCCTGAAATTTGCAGTTCGGTGTCGCTGGATGGACAACTGCTGAGCACCTTGTCTATTGGAACATTTCCTGCTATCGTTAACCCATTTGATCTTATCATACAAGTACGAAGGATCTTTAAAATTAACAACACCAAAAAGGAGACATGCAAGGTGAAGTTTACGGCGAGATTTCATTTTTAAAGCGTAGTGCTTATTGAGAAATGGTGTAACGGGGGTCCGTAAACAGCCCTGCGAGCATGGATCTTATCGATAGGTAAATATCGATAAATTTATCGATTTTATCGAAATTCGGTAGCATGGATCTTCTAGCTTCAGTAAAATTTTATGGATTCGGTAACATTCGTCAAATTTGACATTGAAATTCGGTAAATTCGGTAAGTTTATCGTTCGATGAGATCCATGCTTGCAGGGCAGTGTCGACATAATTTAATTTCGACAAAACAAGACTTTCAACTAGTTGTACGCGCACCTCTTCGGAAAGAAAGGGACTCAGTTTATATAAAGTTTTAAGCTTGAAGAAACAATTTTGCACGGAAGCTGCCAAATGCTTTTCGTACCTCAACTCTGCGTCAAGATTCAAACCTAGGTTACGCGCCTCGTAAACTCTCTCTACTTTCTCACCTAAGAGAGATAAATCTACAGTCACAGGAAGTGAGACGAGTTGGTGTGTACTGTCTAAGATCATAAATTTAGTTTTCTGTGGATTCAGTAAAATACAATTATTATCTGACCAGTATGCAATTCTATTTAGGTCTTCATTTAACCGTTTGATTGCGCTATCAAGGTCTTTTGGGCAAAAATGTATATAAACCTGCAGATCGTCTGCGTAAATATGATATTTAGAGTTTTCAATACATTTAATGATAATACTGTATAAAATAAATAAAATAGGACCCAAAATAGACCCCTGTGGTACACCTCTGTTGACCTCCGAAAGAGCAGAGAAAATAACTATGCCAGCAGATTGACGCAATTCAACATACTGGTATCGGTTACTAAGGTAGCTATGGAACTAGTTGATTGCGGCTGGGTCAAATCCGTAGTAGCTGAGTTTAGAAAGAAGTAGTGCAATATTAATCGAATCAAATGCCCGGGAAAAATCAAGTAATACTAACAATGTGCACATGCCCTCGTCCTGAGAAGCTAAAATATTATAAGTAACATCTAATAAGGCGGTTGCTATGCTTTTACATTTCCTAAAACCGGACTGGAGCTCTGGAAGAATTTTATTATTTTCAAGAAATTCTGTAAGCTGTTGACAAACTACTTTTTCCATGATTTTTGATACGCAGGGCAAAATGCTGATAGGTCGAAGATCTTTGACTGGAGTCAGATTATTGATTTTTGGCAAAGGACGAACAATAGCAATTTTCCACAGGTCTGGAAAGGTTGAAGTACAAATAGAGGTGTTAATCATAACAATAAGCACTTCCAAAGATTGTGTCATCAGTAACATTTTTAAAGAAATTTGGTCAAAACCTACAGCGTCAGACTTAAGATCTTTGATAATATTGAAAATAGCATTTGAATCAATTGTCTTTATGGAAAAAACAATTCAATCCAATTGAAACGATTAAACTCAAAATAAGTCAAATGAGATAATAACACATCGACCTTACCGGGAACATTTAGAAAATGTTTATTTATAGAGTCAGCATCCTTGAAATTACTGGGAAGCTTTGAACATTTTGAGGATGGCAATAGGGTTGTTGATTGAAGGTGTTTCCATAAAATTGTGGGATTATTAATTTTGTTATTTATACTGTGTTTGTAAAAAGCTGACTTCTCGAAATACAATGTTTGATTTACCAAAGTCTTAAGACTTTTGTAGTAGAGTAATTTTCTATCCGCCCTAGTGCGCCTATAAGTAGATAACGCTTCATTTCGCAGGCGCATCATTAACTTGACGTTGTCCGTGATCCAAGGGTAGCTGCGATCTTTAATTATAGTAGTTTTTAGAGGAGCATACATATTGAACAGCGTTATTAATGTACAATTATGTCGCTAGTACATGAAATTAAATCCCAGCGAATCAAATCTAAGTCCAAATTAAAAGACTCGAAACAAATATTCTTCAATGGCCTATAATATAAGTAATAGAAAAAGGGACAAATTCAGTAGTTTTTGTTCGAAGATTTAATAAGTACTTATCTAATTATCGTATTCCATCAACTTGAATAAGCTATGTAGCTACCTTATTAACGTTATTTGTATGAACCGCACTGTAGGATTACCTAAAGTCTCAATACAAGCGGTGCCTGTAGGTACCGTTATTTTATATAAAAACAGTTATGGGCGCTCGCATTTATTGCTACATGGTAATTAAACTAAGTTACTAAAAAATGCCTCAAAATGGATCATTTTTTGTAACAAGTACATATTTCTCGAGATCACGTGCCAATTTTATATTCAATGATACAAGTAGGTATGAATAACCTACATCTCTGACTTTATGGCGAAACGGGACCATTACATATATGCCTATACTTCGAGCAGAGCCGAGACGCGAGTGAAAATTAGTGCGCCAAGTGGCACTAAGTGCCCTATTCACAGTGTGCACCTTCAAGTTTCCGGCTAGACCATACCTATATACCTACCTGCAAAATACCTACAGGTCTGTCTACTAACGAGGGTAGATCGCAATGAACGAATGAATGATGATGTCTCGAGGGCCACGACCTGCGAAACTCTTCACTTTGCGCTCCTGCAAGCGTCAGCGTCGACCGACAATCACGATCACTATCACTTCACTTCACATATTATACTAGCTTAAAAGCTAAAAAAAGACGTCTAGCCTGACAAAAAAGAGCATTTGCCAAAAATATATATATATTTTGTTGGAAAGGGCTTATCATTACCTTCAATTTGATACCCATATTGTAAATTACGAAGAAAAAATATTTTTTCCAGTTTGAAAATGGTGCCATACAGCCGCCATACTGAAAGTTTTCAAAAAAAATAGTTACTCAAGAGGATGTAAGGATTCTAAATACATCTAAATCTGTTCAGGCATTTAAAAATTATGGTGGAATAAAGAAACAACATAACACTCCTTTTTTTGGGCAGTCGTGTAAAAAGGAAGTCACCAAACACGCCTGCCCGTCTGGGTCCTTATTTGCTATGACCATTCACAAACGGAACGCGTCGCGTTGTGGAATCGTTCCGCAAATTACGACAATTCACGAACATACAAGAACAATTCCACGCAGATATCTTGACGCGGCGCGTTACGTGGCCGAATGGTCATAGCGAATAAGGGTATTTTATCATAAGTATTTTCTGAGATATTTGTGGTCAGGGGTCCACAAATATCTCAGAAAATACTAAATATATACTAAATTGGTTAATACTAAATATTAACCAATTTTGATCCGGATTTCGGATAGGAGTAGAATGATTCAAGAGGAAAGCTTAAGATAGAAAAGCGATGTGTTAGGGTTATAAATAAGGCATGGTTTTTGGACAGCTGTAGACGTATTTTTAAAGCATGCAATATACTTCCTTTGTCGTGTATAGATAGATAGATAGATAGACCATTGTCCCATTTATTTTGTATAAATGTTTTAGTTATTATTGTATTTTTTGTTCTATGTGGTGTACAATAAAGAGTTATCTATCCTTTGTCGTGTATGTACATTAAGGAGGTCTAGGCTCTCAATTGTTTGTCCTGCTCGTCTAGGTGCAGTGTCAGCGGGAGAGGTGATGCAGCTCAGGAGTCGATTTTACATATCTCGATGTATAAAACTCAATTAAAAAATGTGTTCGGTTATTTGTCTAGTTTAATAGGGTAGCAGTAAAATTATTAAAAAAAAGTATGTTGTTGTCGCTGAAAATAACGAGAACAGAGATGAAACAAGTTATTTTCATGTGGTAGTTCGTGTTTTTTTTTCCCAAGGACCCAAGCTATTTCTGAAAATTATGTCCGGTTATTTGTTTAGGTAGTATAATTTTCTATGCACAGTATTTTTTGGTTCGCATTAAGTTGTTTCATTACGTCATTCTCGACGTTTTGCTATTCGTCTTTTTGCTGATTTCGGGACTGACCCCGCCTTAAGGACATTTTTGTTTTCACTAAATAACTCCCTGTTTTTTTTTAAGAAACGTAGTCAAGTAATTACCCACCAAAAAAGAGCCAAGTTTACTAACTTATTATATCAACCTCCTGCCCATAAGGAGTTGTACCAGAGAAATGTTTATAATATGTACATATCGATTTATAACATAATACCTAGTGACATTAAAATATTAGACGACAACGGACCACACGAATCAAACTGCAACCTGGACGGCCATTAGACCTAAGGGTAAAAAAGGAGCAAGGTATGTAGGTAGACTGCCAGATCTTTGACTGAATGGCTTCTCATCTCAGCAATTGTTTTTATAGTGTTAAGGAACTTAGAGATATTTGTAAATAATAATATTTATAATTAAACTACAAATTATTAAGTATGTAACTAGGTAGGTATTGTAAACATTTGCACGTCTCCTTGCAGACTGAATACAGTGTTACAACAAAATATTTTATTTTAAGATCTTTTTTATATGACTGTGTTCTGGTATATAAACAATTTTATTTGATTTGAAAGTTTTAAAGAATAATTCATAAGAGTTTTGTATAAATTTAGTCGATCTCTTGCGAATTTTCTCAAGAAATAACAGTTGAATAAAAGAGAAATCGGAAATAATAGTCGTCCCGGTAGTGTTTTTTAACCCCCGAATAAACACACGGGTGTCATAAGTTTAGGGTGTGTATCACTATTCGCGCGCGCGCGTGCTTGTGTGTGTGTGTGTGTGTGTGTGTGTGTGTGTGTGTGTGTGTGTGGGTGTGGGTGTGGGTGTGGGTGTGGGTGTGGGTGTGGGTGTGGGTGTGGGTGTGGGTGTGTGTGTGTGTGTGTGTGTGTGTGTTTGTGTTTGTGTGTGTAGTCTGTCTGTGGCATCGTAGCTCCCAAACGAATGGACCGATTTCGATGCAGTTTTTTTCTGTTTGAAATCTGATGTGATTGAGATAGTTCTTAGCTATATGAGGAGAGGTAAAGGGACGGGGGAGGTGAGAATAGGGGGGTGAGAAACGTTTTTTATATATATTTTTCTCAGCTGAAAATCTAGAGAAAAGACGAGAGGATATCATTTTAAAATATTAGCCTTGAAACTTGATTACCCCCCATTGGACGAGTCCCATTCTTCAAAACTTCACATCAGTTTCTCGCACCGGTGAACTAAGCAGTTGCATGCGTACGTACCTCCACCATTCTTGTAGCAGAGGTAGGGGAAGCGCCACACGTTGGCCAGGTCCACCGCGAAGCCGATGACAGAGAGTAAGAAGTCCACCTTCTTGCCCCATGTCTCGCGCTCGCCGACGGCCGGCGTCGGTGTCTTCAGCGCCATCCTACTGCTGGACCACACGAAGCCGCCACAGTCTGTCCACAACAACAACCTCCTTTACTCAAAGAATAAATTCAGTTCTCTGCTTATCTTGTGCTTATTTACTAGCGACAATAGAAATGAGAAGAGGGAAGGGGTTTGGAATAAACGACATGACAATTTCATAAAAACAATCATAGATGGGAAAGAAGAGAGGAAGAAGTAGAGTCTAGAAGAACATTTACAGATCAGATAAAGAAACAGACAAATGTCGGGAAGTGGAAGCGTTGGCTGAAGACACGGAGTAACACTAGCAATTACTTCACCAGCAAGAGAAAAGTTGATGATAAAGTTGATAGCAACTTGAGCATTCACTTGTAATGAGCAATCTAGCGAATGTTAAGGTGGGTTTAGACCAAACGAATATGGAGCTAGAGCACAGAGCGTCGTTGTTTGTAACTTTTAAAAGATAATTAGTTTTCATCATTTACACCAAAAGAATATCAACGAGCAAGATGGACAAAGAACAGAACTCGAATTATTGCACATGTTCTAGAGATGATAAGATTAGAGATGATCGTTTAGATCGAGCAAACGAGTGCTCATTGCTCATTCGACAAGTGTTCGTGGGCGGCGGGTGTAGGCTGTACCTAGTTACACTATGTATGTCTGATTCTAAGAGTGATATTGTGATTGCAAGTTCTAAATTTATCATTCTGTTTCAAGTACTAAAGAAAAGATGGACAATGTGGGGGATAATGTAATATATGGGGGAACTGCAACTACAACAATTAAATTGTCCACAGCACAGATCTACAAGATTTGGGTTAGAACTTCGCTAGAACGCTTTGAAGAAACCGCTCTGAGGAGAGAGCACGTCTGAACACGATAGAACGCTATAAGCAACTGTTCGTACTCTCGTGCGCCGTTTATATCAAGCGAGCGAGCATTCTTAGAGCATTCTAAGAACATTCCATAGAATCTCCATTTTTCTTGCACCACCAGGATGGCTGGTAGAAAATGCTTCCTAGCATTAAGTCCTCCATGTACAATTTTTGTGCTAAAGTATTAAATAATAACAAGATAGAACAACGAAAAAATGCTCTGTCTCTGTTTACACCAAAAGAATTTGATGGAGTGGGGATAGAATAAGCATTTGCTTGTTTGGTCTAATCTAAACCCACCTTTACATGTCAGGTAAAAGCTCACATTAAATAAACAGGAGCGTTCTAACGAGCATTCTAGTGAATCAACAAACATTTCCTTCGAGCTTTTTGCCGGCCTACTCCGCTGAAAAACTTTTGACGATCATTTATTTGAGCGCTCGCTAGAATTATCGACGAAATGCTCATACCGACGTAGGCTTTACTTGTTGTTCAGAATAACAAATTTAAAAAACGGTTAATGCTCAAAGTTTTGTTACAATTTAATGCTCAGGTTTATCAGCACCTCTAAACACTTATATAAGAAAACGAATTGTGTGAAACTTTTGACGCGAGCATATACTCGTATTTCATACGCGCCACGTTTGAGAATTACTATCGGCTGGCACCGGCATGGCACCGGAAGCCATTTAAACAAGTGAAACTACATATTTTCTATACTGGCCGGCCGCCGTGCCGGTATACAAAAAACTGCCGGGCGTTCTTCAATGCCGTGCCGCCGGTGTGGCCTGACGAAAAATGCCTTTTGCACGTAACTGTACGTTTCGTACTACGGGACCCTAAAATATTTTAATAATTGACTCCTGGAAAATTAATTATGTACTAAATTTTGTAATAACCAGGCGTTCCACTATATTTTCAACGACTGAAGACTTC
The DNA here is from genome assembly GCA_946251855.1 of Alsophila aescularia. Lineage (NCBI taxonomy): Eukaryota > Metazoa > Arthropoda > Insecta > Lepidoptera > Geometridae > Alsophila > Alsophila aescularia. The sequence goes on from OX276376.1 coordinate 41,787,171, forward strand.
TAATAGTAAGACATGTACTTGCGTAAGACGTGGCCATACCTAGGGGCGCAATAAAACAGAATTTCAATAGGTACCTTACGTAATTAGAGCTGAAGAGCCTGTACAAACTACCCAGGAACAACGTAAAGAGCTCTTGCAGTTCCGTTTACAAGGGCTCTTCGGATTCTAGACCGAGAGCCCCCCGAGACCGCAGAGCTGCTACTATGCCTACGTACGTAGCAGCTCTACGGTAGAGCTGACTAACAATGACTAAGATCTGTTTTCGTCTACACTCAACAGTAAAATCATAGGTATCTATTTCAAAATACATAGACCCTAATAGGCCTAAAACACTAAAAGAAAAATCAGAACTAGTTTTGCACCCTACTGACTAGTTTTAGTTGGAAAATAAATTAAAATGTTTCCACAGAAACTTTTTTTAAGAATTAAGCTCAAACAACTACAAATGATGAGCTGATGATGAATAGTATTTAGCGAAGTCAACTTATTTGAGAAAATAATCAAATCATGTTTTTTATTCCTTTTACTAGACAATACGCTATTTAAACAAAAAACACTGTTGAAAAATATAAAAACGTAAACCACATATAATGTACGGGCTTAATGACATTCAAAAGTACCCTCATTTCGACGAAGTTACGTCTTTTAACCCCCAGCCAGATGAAATGTTACTATATATACTCCTATCCTATGTATCAAAAACTAGTTAATCGAAAAGCAGTTGAAGGATGAAGGATCCTTAATGTCAAAGCATCGGTAGCGTTGGCATATTCAATTTGTCCAGCGCAAGGGAAGTGTAGTGAAGTGACGAGCTTTTTCGCGAGACTCGTGACCGTGAGCCAGTGGAGCGGTGGACGTGACAGCCACTCTGCCTCGCCTGCCGCCTGCCCGCGCGCCGCCCGCCCAGCCGACTACGGAGGATCGAGAGATAGGGCTAGCGCGGAGACGATTTATTGGTTTTACGTGAAAGGGGTTTACAAATATACTGCAGGAAACCAAAAAATGACATTGTTGTATTGAATCTGGTCGGAGTAATATTGTATTTTTGAGAAGCCATAATTAAAACCATATCTCCTTTAAAAAGTTTGACAATTGGTTTGTTTTCTATTTTAAAAGCTTTTATTTAACCTTGAATGTGTGTTAGTTTGCTCAGATTGTCAAATCATGCAAGCTTAATTAAAACCATTTCCTCTTACCCTTACATCCTTCTCCTTTGTCTTACGGAGTTGAATTTTTACATGTTGGTTCAGTTCCGATGACAATGCATTTTTATGGTAAGCATGACCTGAATTGACATCCAGAATTATCTCCAGATAAAGAAACTCTTCAACAGTCAACAGCACAGACACGAAACTTTGTGTAAGCATTTTATTATGATAGCTGGTTTTACCATGACATGGCTACTGCATAAAAGCTTTATCTTTTAATGTTATATAAATTTTATTTTTTACCTTTTTATCGCATAGTAGGTAAATAACAGAGTACAACACAGTATCACAGTATTATTTTTTAAGTTAATTTCTGTAGAGCCTCAAAACAGAGGTAAAGTATAAAGACTTCTGCTCGTGTAGGGATATGAAATTGCTGCTTTTTGAAACAGATTTGAGATGACCCTTATTTATGTGAACACCATCTAAACAGCAAAAGAAAAAAATAAGTAATTACGTAATAAAACCCATCATCTGCCTATGCTTGTCCACAGATGGACTTAGGCCTCTCCTAAAGCACGTAACTGAGCTTGGTTTTTATTGCTGCCGCTGCATTCAGTTTAAGCCAGCCGCTTTTCGGATATCGTCACTCCACTTGGGTACACTACGTTTGCCTAAACCTAATCTCTACTCGGGAACTCGTATCGATTCCTCGGGAAAAGTGTTCATTTTATTTCCACTTAAGCTTGCTTATCCTTAGAACCTTGGTTATCTGTCAGATCACTTCATTACGAATCTTATACTTGAGAGAAACTCCAAGCATAGCTCTCTCCAAGCAACGCTTGCTGACCGAACTTTTAGGGAACTAGTCTGACCGTGATTGTCCAAGCTATAGCTCCGTAGGTCATGACAGGTAGGACGCAATTACTGAAGATTTTTGTATTAGGGCACTGTGGGATGGACATCCCAGCTGAACTCTTCTGTCGGTTAAGGAAGAGCTCATTATCATTTCAGGACATTAGTGTCCACTCTAAGAAAACGACACCTCTGGACACTTATTACACTAATATTATAAATCAGAGAAGTGTGTAAACAGGCCAATCAGAGTTTAGAGGTTTAAAAATGAATACTCTCTCATCGAGCGGAAAACTTCGTACGTACGATACAGAACTCCAGACCTAATGTCTGGCAGACGTCATAAAAACCAATTAGCGCCATTATCTTTAGAAGTGTGTGTGTGTATGTTTGTTACTCCTTCACGCTCAAACCGCTCAACGGATTTGGATGAAATTTGGTACCAGGATAGCTTAAATCCTGGATTAATAAGTTATCCTCGTACCAAATTGCACCTATAGCTTAAGCATAGCTTATGTGTTAACATAAGAAAGAAGAAGAAGAAAAAGAAGAAAATCAATTTATTTGCAAAAATAACATTTAGAACACTGACATAAATAAAAATAAAAAATACCTTAATACTAAAGTAAGTCTAAATGTAACACCATGCAAATTTTTTACGTTAAAATTTTTTTTGCAAATGTAACCATTTGCAAAATGTCCCCAGCTCAGCTTATTGCTGGTCTTACCTACAAAATCGTCAGCAAAGGTCAAGATAGATAGTTTCAAAAGTTATCCACGAAAAATTACATATGGGATTCCTCAAGGCTCAATTTTGGGACCCCTGTTCTTTTTGATATATGTTAATAATATAAACAACATAGGATTAACTGGTCACCTTACACTATATGCAGATGACACCTGCCTCTTTTATTTTGGTCCATCCATCCAAGATATGATTACTGCAGCACAAAAGGACCTAGACACACTAAACGAATGGCTCTCATACAATTTATTAACAATAAACCCTTCTAAAACATTGTATATGATATTTAAAGCTAAAAAATAAAAATATCACAGATTTTACTTCACTCACTATAAACAATGCCATAATACAGCGCTCAAATCAAGAAAAATATCTTGGACTGTGGATAGATGACGAACTGAACTGGAACCTTCAGTTCGTCATCTGGAACTGGACCTGACATGCTCAATGTGTACTATTGAGCATGTCAGGTCAAAATTGATATCAGTTCTTGGAGCCCTACGGAAAGTAGTTAATTGTATCCCGCAAAAAGTATGCACAATAGTATATAATTCCTTAGTGAAATCTCATCTCGAATATTTAATAATAACTTCGGTATGGGGATCAGCTCCGCAAACTCACTTAAAACCTTTACAGAGAACACAAAATAAAATAATCAAAGTTTTATTTCATTATCACTATCTTACTCCCACAAAACAAATTTATAAAAAAAAACTATTCAACCTGACGCAACAGTATAAATATAGCACTTGTATTTTTGTTAAAAATGTTTTAACACAATCCATTCACTCGAACATAACATTCACTTTAAAGCCAAATACCCACAATTTAAGAAATAAAAACAAACTTATACTGATGAAACCGCGTACTAACTATGGAAAGAAAACTGTATTGTTTGAAGGAGCACAGATGTATAATAACATGCCAAATGAATTAAAGTAGTGTAACAGCATAAATATGTATAGGAACAAACTTAAACATTACTTAATTAATTTACCTTAGCACTGTATACCTACCAGCCAGTGACTATTTTATAATTATTAATAATATATTTTTTTTGTATCTCATTGTAAATGAGAAATAAAGTTCTTTAAACCTAAAACAACGACCAGCGCTGGTCTTCCGCTGTGACCATTCGGCAACATCACGGTACAGATAAACGGACAGTATAACGTAAACAAAAAATAAATAAATACATTATATATAAAAAAAATAACTAAGTATCAAATACATAATATATCATTCCCTAAAGAAAGAATGACAAAAAAATACAAATTATAGATAATGTCATTGCCCGCCATAAAACAAAGGACCACCCTGAATATAAATATAATTTAATAAAAAGTGAGGGTAGGTACAATATATTTTGTAAAATATTGCTCTATTAGCACTATAATTATGAAAACTGTAATCAAAAGGAGATTATTATTAGGTAATTTTGAAATTTGTTAATTACTAAAACAACTGATAGAAAAAAATAAGCTACTTTTCATCATCATCCTTCATTCTCATCCATGCGGGTGATACCGCGGAGCGCAGCTAGTCATTCATAAATGCGAACTTAACTCGTTTACGCGACGCATGAGCGATAAAAAGCCTTAAATTTCAAATCCGGCACCCCTAGATCAAGAGCGGCGCGGTCAGCAGGCCACTCGTCCGCTCTCCGTCATTCGGCGTTATAAGATTTGTCACTCCATTACGTGCCCTCTGGCACGCATTGAGAGCTTGCAAGGATTGTTTCGCACTTAATTATGGACCAAGTTAATGAAGTAGGTAGTTTTTAGGCATTCCACGACGGATATTATTGTAATGAGGATGTCTTTTGTGTGATTGAATGTTTGAGAAAATTCAAAATATTGTATGTATTCATCTTGTAGGTAATTTGGAAATTGTGTTAACGTAACGCCAGATAACTGTGTAGGCTATGTAATGTACATGCAAACTACAATTCTGAATTTGTAAAATCACTCCGTAGGAAATTCGTGTTTCTGAAAATGCTCTTATGGGTGCTCACATGGATATAGACTACCGTCGACCACATCATCGCTACTTTTCAGTTAGTTAAGTTTTGAGGTACGGCAAAAAAAAAATTGGTATGTCCTCATCAAACTCTTATATATTGAAATATGATACCCATTTCGTAAAATTCGAATAAATCATTTATTTTTTCGACTTTTAAATTGGAGCCATACTGCCAGCACATAATATAAAAAAAAAACTCTGAATGAGGTAAGGATTTCTAACGACCAAACATTAAAAATTAAATTTTTCAAACATTAAAATTTGATAGGCATTTAAAAGTTATGGTGGAATAAAGAAAAATACATATTTACATAGGTACATACATGAATCTTAAAAATATTATACTCATTTTTTGAGCAGTTGTGTAAAAAGTACTGACACATATATGCAAACGCCGATTAGTTCAAATATATATATATATATATAGAGACCTCGCTGCAACGTCTTTCCCGTAAAACTGTAATAAGCAGGCGGAAATCAAGAAAAAAGGGAGTTAACAGTTTCAAAGTGAGATTATAATTGCTTGTCGTGTGAGGTAGTACTGGCTTCTGGTGTCAGAGGTCGTCAGGCCGCCCGAGGTCTCCTGACATGGCTTGTGACTGAAGTGTGGAGTCATAAGAAAGGACTTTGTAGATTTAAAAAATATTTGTTGTTGATTTTTAAACTACGTTGTAAAAACAGCGTTTTCAATTCGGGGTGAACCAATATTAGTTATTATTAGTCTCTAAAGAACGAAAGAAGAAAGAAAGAAAATACATTTATTCAACACACACAAAAATAAAACATAAAAATAATTAGAAAAATTAAGTAGGAACAATAGAAAAGGTAAAAGTAGGGAGAAACAAACGTTTTCTTAAGGACTTGAAAAAAAAGGAAAAAAGAAGCAACAATTATTTCTAAGTACCAGGAGAGCAGAAACACTTAAGAAGTTGGAGATACAAAATCTATATATATAAAAGAAAGTCGTGTTAGTTACACTATTTATAACTCAAGAACAGCTAAACTGATTGGCTGAAAATTGGTGGGGAGGTAGCTTAGAACCAGGAGAAGGACATAGGATACTTTTTATCACGTTCCCGTGGGACGTGACATAAAACTTGGTATATATATATATATATATATATATATATATATATATAAAAGAAAGTCGTGTTAGTTACACTATTTAAAACTCAAGAACGGCTGAACTGATTTGGCTGAAATTTGGTGGGGAGGTAGCTTACTTTTGATCAAGAAATAGGGAAAAAAACCTTTTCTTAAGGACTTGGAAAAGGTTTTTTCTTCAGCTTTGATTACTTTAAACTTATAATAAAACTGTAACGGGTCCAATTCTGTACATTGTTTGTGGATGGTACTCTATATTCGATACTGAAGCCAAAACTACATTGGTTTTCATTTTTGTCTGTCTGTCTGTCTGTCTGTACCTTGGCTAGGCATCACGCCGAAAAAACTGAATGAAATTAAATGAAACTTGGTATGATTTGAGTTCATACTACGAGGTAGGACATAGGATACTTTTCATCCCGAAAAATTAAAGTTTTCCCGCAGGATAGGGGTAGAAAAATATTTAAAAGAACACGTAGCATGCTGAAACTATTAGACGGGTGTTGATGCAACTTTGCACAGTCATAGTTTATAAGATGGGTGAAAATTCAGGTTACTTTTTATCCCGAAAAAATATAGGGTTCCTGTGGGATATGGGTCCAAATTCTGTACATTAAAGATATTGTGTTTTTTTTTTTGGAGGTTACTCTGTATTCTGTAATGAAGCCAAAACTGTATTTTTTTCTATTTTGGCTTTGTGTCGGTCTGTCTGTATCTTGGCCGTACATCACGCCGCTGGAACTACTGGAAGAATTCAATTGAAACTTGGTATGATTTGAGCTCATACTATGAGGTAGAACATGGGATACTATACATCCGGAAAAATTAATGGGTTCTCGCAGGATAGGGGTTGAAACTTATTTATAAGAACACGTACCACGCTGAAACTAATAGACGGGTTTTGATGCAACTTGGCACTGTCATAGTTTATACAACGGGTTAAAATTGAGGACATGTTTTATCCCGAAAAAGTAAAGGGTTTCTGCGGGATAGGGGTCCAAAGTTATGTTAATTTTGAAGTAATAAATAATATTTTTTTGGAGGGTTCTCTATATTCGATACTGAAACAAAAACAGTATTTAAAAAAAAAAACGATTGCAATGCGGTTTTCATTGTTAGATAGCTTAGGGTTTGATTTAAAAACTGGTGTAATTGGTATCTCAATCCGGTGAGTTAGAAGCCAAGCAATTGATACAAATATTTTGAAATGAACTGAACTGAAGAAATTTTGATCAAATGTTGGGTGGTATATTGGTCCTGGAATAGCACATTATGGTACTTTGAACCTAAAGAAAATACCACGAGTGCGAAGCCGCGGGTACAGCAAGTCTTCAATATTTAAAGTGTGGCGTAAGCGTGGGACGCCCGTTATAAAGTCGGCAGCTTTGAGCATCCAATCTTCGGAGCAGCAATTTTAATGCTTTTCCTGTAAGGTTGTTGTTGAATCCTAATATTACTTTATGGTTTGTTTAAAGAACAAAAAAGTTGAACTAAATAAATAACAAACTATATATTGCTAGATTTCATGATCCTTTTTTAAGATTTATGTTTATTTGAGAAATTTGATCATTATTATTGATCCTATCAAGGGGCCACAAAAATACAGGACGTTAACATTTTGCAATTGTGTCGGTTCGATTCCCGCCTGAGGTAAGCAACTTTTCAAAAAGTGTGAATGTAGTTTTACTAAATTTTGAACATAAGCTAATTTTTCCTTTGAGTATAATTTGCTAACTTCAATATTGAGGGCACTTTCCTTCCAAGTCCCGTTTTAACTTTCCATTCTGTAGCTATATGAGTATAACGCATTTTCAACAATATTACTTACTAGCTTTTGCCCACGACTTCGTCCGCGCGGACGCCACAGTTTATCGTGAAAAAACATCCTATATTCATCTAGAATATTAAAAATTCATGCAAAAGTTTAGTACCAATTCTCTTGATGCTTAGAGTTGTTATTATTTCGATCCCAAAGCAACGTCCGTTCCGTACAGCAAGTAATCGTCATTTTCCGGTTTTCCCGTAGCAACTTGCCATTTTCCAGGATAAAAAGTATCCTATGTTGGTATCTATATAGTAAGTACCTATTTACAAAGTTTCATCAAAATTGGATAAGCCGTCATGGTGTGAAGACTTTCCAAACAAACAGACAGACATCGTTTCACTTTTATTTATTGGTGTGGACGTAGGTGAGCGTAAGCACGTTTTTTCATGTAGGTTAAAAAGTGGGTGGGGCTGTCTCGGGTGCATGGCTGTTTGTTTATCGTGAAACGTCTACGCCACGTACAAATCGAGAGTTATACCAAATTGCCCCACCTATCCTTACACATTCCCATAAATCCCTACTTATATTATACCCCCACCCGTATCCACGGATTTGGTTCACTTAGGTCAGATTCCGCTTTAGTGAGAATTAGGCTGTTATTTTTCTGACGAAAACGGAATTCCTTCTAAATCAGATACCTTTTTTTATTAGGCTGTTATTTTTCCGACAAAAATGGAATCTCCCTTTAGTAAAGTTGTGAAGTCAGATCACAGCTGCCTAAACCACGAATAGTTTCGGATAAATCCGTGTACTATGTAGTTTTTGACATTGTTTGTCATTTTTGTTATCCAATCGACGGAGTTGGTTTGATGATCAAAGGTTCAAAGAGATAACCATAGTTAGGTGACCTAGGCTCTTTAAGGCAGTTGTGTATGACGTTTGTTCGTTAGTCACAGATAACGTTAGCGGCGGGAACGTATCTTTATCATTGCCGGCGACTATCTTACGTAGATAATATACTCTTTGGCGACTATTTAACATTCTAAAGATATGACTGCTGATCTCTCAGCAATATTATAGCAAAGCATTGCACGAGGTACCAGGCGGTCAGGTTATTTAATTGTGTGCCGGTGGTAGTTTTGGAAATGAAGGCATTTGACAGTCTCAACATTTTCCAACAAAAATTAAGAAAGCTTTTGCTGGAAGGCTACTTCTACACTGTCGATGACTTTTTAAATAATAAACTTAAATAATGATTTTTGACATATCTAGGTATCTATTATTGTAATATTTGTAATTCGTCGAATTGTGCATAATTGTATCTTGTTAATATTTACCAATATTGTTTTTTATTTGATGTGTTGTATTTTGAATTAAGTTGTTTTTTTTTTGTTTAACACTTCGTTATTTTTATTTTATTGATTTTATGTGTAATGTTTTCTTATTCTTGTAATATTTCAAACACAATGTAAATTGTTTAATGAATAAAAAGAATTGAATAGAATAGAATGAGCCGGTGACTAACTAGAACTAGATAGTAGACCTAAAATTTCTGTCCAGAGGACAATTTTCTTCGAATTTAGTCGATGAAGACAAACATTTCCGATCATGTCTGAGAAATTTTTAGTTTAATGGATCAAAAAATTGTTAGGTATCTAACGCTCATTAAGAGTGTATCTATCTTAATAGTACATAACTGTCACGGTCTGTAATCACTGCGTGCAGGCATTTAAGTTGATCTAGCGCGCAACAGGTTTTTATGTTATTTAGTGTTTTGAAAACCGACCAGCTCAATATATTTTTTTAATTATTGTGTTTCAGAACAATGTACAATGAAAATGTTTAATAAGTAATTGAGGGGGCCTAAGAATGTAATATTTTTAACTGGACTTTTTGTATAACTGTCTGTTCGCGCATCTCATAAATACTACTGGACCGATTGCAGAGCTGTTTACCTGTTGGATAGCTTAAGTTTCGATTTCAAATCTGGTGTACTTTATATCTTAATCCGAAAAGTAGAAGCCGAGTAATCTATATAAACTAGTTAATTGCTCAACGAAATTACCTACAACATTTTAGGTACTTCTGGTTCTGGAATATCATATATAACACTTTTTCCCCAGAATAATCTACAAGCGGGCAAAGCCGGTAAATAAATAAATGTACTCACGTGCGGCTCGGCGGGCGCAGCACTCGCGCCATGTCCGCGCTGCGCGGAGCCCTGGCTGGAGTGGCGCGGCGACCGAGCACGCTGGGCGGGCGCGGGCGGATGACAGACACGCCCCCATTGACAGCAGGCAGCACCCTACATCTAGCTGAGAAAATAACTGGAAAAGTATTTAGGTAATTTTCTAGTTCGTAACTTCAGGTTTCTAAAAAAGAACCCGACCTGAGGTCGTCCAGTTTAACCGCCCGCCCATCAGTCCTAGTCTGTTGCTTCGCAGCTTCATAACTTCTAGGGCTTATGAATTGAAAAACATTTGTTATAAGGATATTTTTAGATGTACTCAGCTAGATCAATCTCAATGTTAATACGAATAACTTAAAAAATAAAAAAAGCTTTTATGCAGTAGCCATGTAATGTCGCTCATCATCAATCTCTATCATTTGACACCCATATCATAGGAGTTTCTGTGGATATGATAAATCGCCATTTTGTAACGTCCGCCATATTGGATTAAAAATAACGGCATTTAATTAATTGTGCATTGTCACGAGAACCAAACGTGTGTGTCAAATTTCAGCCCAATAGCTTCAGCGGAAGTGGGTGAAATATTGATTGCAAAATTCCAGGATATACATACATACATTCAAGTGAAGTTAAATAAAAGCTTTTTAAAAACATAAAACTATATGAATTTAGTTTTTGAGCGCACTCCTCTTGTGTCAATAAATAAATATATCCTGACAATTCACACCAATTTGCTAGCCTCAAACAAACAACTTTGCCCTACTAGACTATCCTGTACTATAGGCAATTGAAAAACATACATAGATACGTGACTCGGTAACAAACATTTCAATTCATCACACAGATGTTTACACCTTGCGGGGTTCGAACCCACAACCGTTGGTACTTCGCAGACAGGGTCACTAGCCACTCGGTCTACCGGTCGTCAAAATGAACAGTGATCGTTGAATAGGTATTTTAAAATGAAGCAGATGTTTTTGACAGCGTTACATAAATTTTTATAGGTAAACTTACATTCAAAAACATTGTTTTGAAGTAAAAGTGAATTCAGTCCAGAAGAGGATTCCATAAAAACTTCAAATAAAAACAGTTTTTTTCATCCACTGCAACTGTCAAATCTGGAAAATGGCAACAAGGTCACAGAAAATGTTTAATATAGCATAAGTACTTACACAAGTCACAGACAAAGTATCAGGGAGCTGGAACTCTTTTATTACCCGACTGCGGAGAGTTATGTGTTTGGTCTGTATGTAAGTTTGTATATTGTTCCTTAGGCGCTTCCTACAGCCTAAAAGGCTTGATGGATTTGATAAATAAGATATCATTTTATTCGTCTTAATCACGAGAGTGACATAGTGTAGTAAAGTGTCAAGACAACTAATATACTTGTGTTTCCGACGGGACAGAAAATATGTACTAAAATGAAGGTCTTTAAAATAAATTTCCAAAAAATATAAGGGTAACTACAAAGTTTAAGATAAAAATAAATTATGAGGAGTAGATCCCGCCAGGTTCTAGCTGATCCCGTCAAAGGACAAATGAAATGCATGGTGACTCTAACTGCGTCTTATATTTCAATATCAGGAACCTAAAGCTTGTTAGCCTCTTTTTCGGTTTGATCGTAATAGCACTTTAATTTTCTTGCAGCTAACAATTGTTGTATGCTTTGGTTATAAATAAAAAGGTTTCCTGTCTTTTTTTTTGTAAGGGAATCAGTTAAAAATGAAACTAGCAAGTAACACAACTGGCGAAGTGCGAGTCGGAAACTTGAAACCATCTTAGATGTTTTTAATATTATTGTTTCTTGGTGGAAAACATAGACAACTGCATATTACTCCGTACAGGCTGTTGACGAACGTAGTAATGAATTTGATTATCGCCATTTTGGCGCTGATAGCAGTAGATTGGCAGTAGTGTGCGTCCACGTTAGCATACTTGTACTATTATTTATACTGTGACTAACGTCAGGTTATTTATTTTGTGACTAAAGTCCCTCGGTGGCGCTTTGAATCAGCACAAACGAAAGTACGGCACAGCAAATCCATATAGATCAGTGGTGGAAAATAAAAACTTTTTGTGTTGTGGCGATACGCACTAGGGCATTTATTTTTCTTGCTAAAAATGAAACATTGACTGATCCTTTGAAATATTGAAAAAATGCAGTCAAGATTAGGTAGCCTTAAAATTGTGCTGTTTTGTTTTAGAAGTTTTTTTTAAATCTATTTCCTGTCTAACGATATCCTAACGATGACAATATTTCCCTGTAAAATCCAGCCGTTTAGTCGTTAAAGGCTATCAAACAGAGAAAAAGACAAAGTTATCTACATATTAGTGGGAGGTCAGTTTATTTTAACGATCTGACAAACAAGCTTCACCAATGTGTCCTGTAAATACAAAGATTTTGCAAACTCTATAGATTACAATGTAGCAATGCATTAAATTACCAACGAAATATATCAAAGTTCAGTCAAAGGTTAGTTCACATCGGTATCTCCATTATTTTATCGCAAAAGGTCAAAATCATTATTTTAATATCGGCAATTAATCTAAGAAATTGTGATAACTTGATGTACGGACACTAGTGGTGGGCGGGGCCTCGCTTTTCCGCCCTACTTGTGACGATGGGCGGGGCGACTGTCACTACACCCCGCCCACCGTGCCACAAGTACTACTGGCGACTGCTGATCCCTTATATAAAATTGCTAAAGCCTGTTAGAAAGTAGGTCAGACTCAGACGGCATGGCATCTGTAAAGAAATCCTAATCTGGCTGGGCTTCATCTCATGTGTAACTCATTAGGTATTTTCAATTTGAATAAGCAGGTAGGTTAGAGTAGGGTGTAGGTACGAGATGATCCCTCAGGGTATGATGATCCTTTGCCATTGTGATGAAACTGCTAATGCGATTTTGTTGACTTTTGGATTAGGTGTAGTCCCCCAGGCGCCTGATAAACTAAAATCATGGCGGCGTGAGCGACGAGTGTTGTGTTAAGTGCGAAAAAAAATTTTTTGTTAAGTTAAGTCTAACTTTTTTCGTATTTGTTTTTATGCAATGACTATTATATTTGCGGCTTACAATTTTCATTTAAACAAGGCGCGGAAGCAGCTCAATACTTAGAAAATAATTTGGGGAACTTGAAATACAAAAGCTGGATTTGGGGTGAGACGGTCCTCGTGCTTGCGTACAAGATAAACAAGAGATATTAAAAAAAAAACAAAATAGTGTCGTGTTCAGATCGCTTGTTAGATTGATCTGATGCTATGTGATCACGGATACCTACCGACTCTCAACGGACACTGTAATTTAAACAGTCTGACCACGGACACAAACCAGTGTCCGTGGTCAGACTGTTTAAATTACAGTATCCATAGTGAGAGTTGGTAGGTATCCGCGATCAGATCGATTTTTTATATTGATCTGACCACGGACACTGTTTTTGTTTCCGTGATCAGACTGTTTAAATTAGTGTCCGTTGAGAGTCGGTAGGTATCCGTGATCAGATAGATAGCTTTCTTATATTGATCTGAACACGGCAAAAGGTATCCGTGGTTAGATCGATAGCTCACCACCAAGCTACATATCGTCGCTATAATGCTTAATCATGTTATGCGTCAATTTGCAAAGTTGTGGAAAATGACGAAAAACGTTTCTTATCCTTAAATCTCACAATAACTTATAGATAAATACTTTCAAACTTCAACATTGAAGTTATTCGGAACGGACTACAAAAAATAATGGAAGTCTACCAAATTATAATACTTTTATAAATTAAATAAATTTCTGTTGACATAAAAATGCTAAAACATGCGTTCAAAAGAGATGTTCAGAAGTTGTACTTTATTCCGAAAAAAAACCCAGTAACTATGATATATATACCTCATTTAAAAGCTTATTTACTGGGCTACATAAATATATGTAATTTATATTTTATTGAGCCTCCATTTCTTAAAGACAAGAGAAAATATTTTCCTAGATATAAAGTTGAACAAAGCTTTTAATATTTTCCATTCTATTGAGTTAGTGCGTTTTTCGTGCACTGGGTATAAAATAAAACAGATATCTTTATTTTATGTTTTGCTATTTCAATTATTATATTGAATATAAATAATAATAAAATAACAAAACGTTCCTAACGCAATGTCATCAAAAAAGAACCCGTGTGAAGCCTGTAGAAAAAAAAACTTAAGGTCCTGTCATCTGTCACCCATGAGCTGTCAGTGCCAGATCTACATACATTGGCTGTGTTCACTTACACGCTCGAATCATCCGTGCGATTATCGCTCGATCATCCGGAGATCGTGAACGACTTTGGACGTCCACATACAACTGACAACTGTCAGTCATTCCTCCCCTCCACTACTATTTTTCGGATGACCCAGGCGAACGCCCGGACGACGCCGTGAACGATTTCGAGTGTACGCGCGGGTGATCCGTGCGTCCTCGAACGTTTATGTGAACAGGCCCATTGTGTTGAATGTCACTGTCGTCAGTAGTGTCAAATCAGAGTTGCCACAGGTAAGGTACCTAGTGTGGCAATATTTTTCTTTCTACCAAAAGAAAAACAACACTAAAATAAAAAAATGGAGGCATTTTTTTTTGTTTTCATTTGCTAGTTATTATCAAAATAATATTCCCTTTCTTCACAAATATCTAATATCTCGTTTAGAATTTAAATTATTTTAGTACCCGCTTTCATACATCTTCCTAACATCTCTTTTGGTTGTTGAAATGAAATCAACATTATGACAGCAGCAATTTGTTCTGCTCGTTTTATGCTTTATTACGTGTTACGCCATCCTACCCATAGAAAACCGCTGTATAAGAAGTCGCAGTTACCTACTTACAAAACATTGCGACACGGTCACACGGTTCGCCGGACACCCGAGTCGCCGAGTGGAAACTTGTGCACCTGCATTCAATTCCTTCCTTTCTTCATTTTATTATATTAATTAAGTATCATTTTTAACCTAACAACGGTAGCATTCATACCTAGAATAGGAACTTGTTGTAATTCAACTTATAAAAATTAAATAAGTTTCAAATAGTTTTGTTTTTTTTTGGATCCTTCGGCTGTGGCCTACGTAATTGGCGCAGACGGTAGGATCGGGTAGGTTAGCTAGGACTGCTCTAATATCGAACTATTCCTACTCTGTGCGTCGTGTGAGTTACGAACTAATACGTCGTGTGAAGTGTGGACTACTCCTGGTGCGTTGCGTAAATTGCGTCGCCTGCCCGAATCCTGAAAGAACCTAGGCCCGTGGCTGGAGGACAAATCCGAACATTGATTCCGAAGGAACCAAAATTAAATATATGTAAGTACTTGAATTGCTCCTATACTTGCTATCCTTATAATTTTAATCCTGGTAGTGTTACAAACCCTTCACGATTTTTATCCAAAAAATCTTCCTTAAGTCCTGCACCTGGTAGGCAATCACATAGACTAGTAGCTGATAGTTTTAGAAATTTAGAAACTATTGTAGAAGTAAAGGAAAATATGGCAACTGCTCCGGACCTCGATGCAATATATAAGGTCTTACGAGTGGTGCCTGAGTTTGACGGTAACCCCAACGTACTTACTCGATTTATACGAATATGTGACCAATTATGTGCAAATTATTTAAGCGCGGAGCAAGGAAGTGAGCTTTCCAATCTATGCTTATTAAATAGGATTCTTAACATATCACCGGGCCCGCCGCCCGCACTATAAACTCAAATGGTGTTCCGGAAACCTAACCTAACCTCCCCGTGAACCACTAAAAAGGCCTAACCTCCCCGTTAACAGACCTCCTCAAGGTCTTTCACGTACCCAACAAATGTTCCGTGCGTTGCCGCCAAATTACAACCCCCAAAATAATTCTTTTAGAATGCAACCTCGATACCAACCTCAAAATACTGGCCCTAAGTCTATGAGTGGCGTAAGCCACTATGTGACTAGACCTTTAACATCCACTTGGCAATCAGGACACAACTGGATGAAGTCGGGAAACCCGCCTCCCAGTAATTACTTTAAAACCCGCGAAGCTAACCTCAATGAGTGCTTGGTGATGGATACTATTATCAAGACTATGAGCCCTATCCGTACTACCCCAAGTTTGAGTATGGTTATGAGTGTCCGAATGTATATGGATATGATGAGTCCCAGTATCACCAGGACTATAATGTGACTGAACAGACTGACGATGACAATGTAAACGACCTTCAGCCCTCTACTAGTGGCTGTGATCCTCAGGATTTTCACAAGGGTCAGTAAACAAAGCTATAAGGCGCAAAACCTGTTTCTCAACATGGTCCGCGCAGTGGTAGGAGAAGACGTGAGCGCATCGTGCGGTCCACTACCTGGAGCCGGTAGAACGACTAGCGAACTTTTTGTGAATTCACGTACCTTTGCTTTGTTCAAACATTGCACTCTAAATGCAAATAAATCTTACTATAATTTACGTGCTAATTGTACTGTATATAAAGTGTTAGAAGAAATAATGAACTGTATATAAAGTGTTAGAGAAAATAATGAAATAATGCAACACTCACCCCCCTGGGGTGAGTGTTGCATTATTTCTCTAGCTGTAAGTAATAATTGTATGTGTATCTTCGAAATGGCCTCGTCATTACAAATCGCAAATATAATTAACACATGTAATATCTGCTCTTGCACTAAATATCTATCTAAATGCACTATAAGCCTACATTTTAATAAGTTATTGCTATGTATAACAATATGATCTTGATGTAAAATCATATTTTACGTGCTTCGTTCTATTCACGGCCAAATTCGCCGACCCTCATCTGTCTTGCCCGTTATTTTAAATTATTGAATTGTTTGACTATTAGATGACCGCTCTGTTAAATTAAAGCAATATTATTATGTGCTATGATAGTATGTATGTTGACTGCATATTTAATCAAACAGGCAGAACATACATTATGTAGTTTATTTGATATAGGAGCTGTCATTTAATTATACAACTAATATTAATACCTAACTATTGTTTCATTTTGTATGACTGCCTCATCATTGACTACTCTATTGCAACCATCATGTATCATAACTCCCCGCTATGTTAATCAGTATTGTAATGGTGTCGCAGTCAAACTAAGCCTTGGTCAATTATCTAAGTCTGGATAATATACCGGATTCCAGGGACTACCGCACCGGTGCACTAAACTGCAATACCTACATAAGGCCGGTCCTACTCCATCGCTACAAGTTCCCGCTGCGTCGAGTACCAGTTACACTGAATTCCCGCTGCGTCGAGTCGGCTACGGTCCGCAAGGGATTGACCAACGCACACCGCACAACCGCTCAACAAGCAAGAAGAGTGATATGGTGATAAGGCGTGACAGATGCTGAAAGTGAATTTAGGCCCCGACCCTGAGTCATTTTTGATTAAATAATAATTGTAACTTCGCTAAAATCCTGTTTTCTTCTTTCCTATCTTAACTTTTATTAGCTCTCGCTTAAGAGTGCTACATTGGCGCCTAACTAAAGGTTAAGTTCACTTTCAATGTATTTGCTACGTCTACTTGTCAATTTCAGTTTTCTTTGGTGTTGGCTAAAAAATTTATATTTAAGTTAAATTTTACTTATTTGAGTTGGCTGATACTGTCTGATACCTTCAACAACATGGTCATAAATTAAAAATAAAATAAAAACAGTTTTCCGAAATAGAATATAGAAACACAGATTCGTGTCAGTTAATTACCTATTAACATCTAACGCTCTCAATCTACTGAATTATTTATCACTCGAAATTTTGCAACACCCACACAAGGTTTTACACAAAATGTCGTACCCTATTAAGTTTATTTCATTACAAAGAAACGAACTTGAATATGAAGTTGAACTCCGCGGAGGTACGAGTGATTCCGTGCAGTCATTGCGTAAACAAATCGTGAAACTGTCCATCCAACTACCATCGGAGGATATCTTAGAATCCCATCTAGATCCAACTGACGATTTAAAAGCAGTGAAAGAGTCCCTTTTAAAATCACAGGGCAATGTCACTTTACTAAAGACTAAATTTGACAAAAATCTCTACAATAGGACAGAGACATTGTTAAATCATGTTTACCATAGGATAAACAGGATTAACACCACTGCTGATATTTTGGAAACAAATAAATTCTCGCTTCAAGCTTCAAGACTCAATATAAAGAATTAAACTCTATTAGAACGTCACAGGAATCTCAAATAAAACCAGTGTCTAGTGCTCTCGACGGATCGAGTGAACCTATGGCTGTTTCAGTTTCCTGCGAGCGTAATCTTACTTCGGAAATCAGTAAAATAAAGTTTTCAGACAAAACATGTGTACGTTCTTTTATTCTAAAAGTAGAGGAATTTGTACCATCTAGAGGTATCTCGTACGATAAGATACTCTCACTGGCTTATGAAATATTTGTAGACGATGCCTTACATTGGTATCGCTATAATAAAAATAATGTATCATCGTGGTGTTATGCGAACTATTAAAAGAAGACTTCAGTACACCCGATTTTGACTATCGATTTGCCGCTGAAATTCGAGCACGCACTCAAGGAGAACACGAAAATATCACTATCTACCTCTCAATAATGCATGGTATGTTTTCTAGACTAAGCAAACCATTTTCGGAAGAGGAGAAACTACTGCACATCCTAATGCACAATATACGTCCATGCTACGCGAACACCTTGGCAGCTTCGCCTGAAATAACTAGTGTTTGTGTACTTAAATCAGTGTGCCGTAATTACGAAAATATTCAGGCTATATTTTCGCATTTTCGCAAACCTCCTAAGGCTACAAGTAGTACGTTAGGATCAGAATTTGCATACAAACCAAGTACCTTTGCTCCAAATTCAATTCCAAATAAGTATAATAGAAATTATCAGTATGATAATAACAACAGATATCAAACTAAGAACATATTCACGAATTCTAATTACAATCATTCACATAAATCTAGTAATGCTACCGTGACTGCGATTAAACCTGATTCTGACTCTGAAACTGGTTAGCGCCATTGCTGCTTTGTCTGCTGCTCCGTCAAAACCAGTGTTTTGTCCGAGGTGCATATCTAACAGCCACGCACTCAGTACTTGCAATAAAGAACGTTTCCTGATATGCTTTAGATGCGGAAAAAAAGATGTACGCTATCCAGAATGCCCGGATTGTAATCTCACTCACAAACGTTCTTTTACAAAAAACTAGGTAGACAGGGTTGGACGGACAGAAGGTATAAATTCATCTGTAATCTCACACTGCAATGCTACGGAGTGGAAAGATTGGCTTAACTTTATTTCTAGATTTTTAACATACACCTCTGTTTCTTCAATCCGGAACGATGTTACAACTAAATCAAACAGACTGCGACCATATGTCACGGTTGATATTAATGGCCAGTCACTAAACGGGCTACTTGATTACTCTTGCGTAACAAATTTAGGAAATAAGTCACATGTGGGTCTTTTAAATGCCAGGTTGGAACTACAGAATGAAGATTCCACTAATTTTGTTGCCGCGGGTGGAGAGAAATTAAACTCTATTGGCACAATTAGACTCCCTATTACTGAAAATGATCAAAGAAGACGTCGTTGAGCCATGCGAGAGCCCGTGGTCTTCTCCAGTTCTTCTACCTCCAAAAAAAATGGGGAACTACGGTTTTGTCTAGACAGTCGAAAGCTAAATGCGGTCACTATAAAAGATGCATATAGTCTACCCTATATTGCTGAAATCCTCGACAATTTACGTGATGCTAAATATCTGACTAGTCTAGATCTTTCTAGAAGCTTTTGGCAAGTTCTTATTCGCGAAGAAGACAGGTGCAAAACAGCATTCTATGTGCCTTCACGAGGCACGTTTCAGTACAAATCTATGGCTTTTGGCTTGACGAATGCTCCTGCCACACAACAGCGATTGGTGGACATTTTATTTTACGGGCCAGAATTTGAACATAAAGTTTTCGTATTCATTGATGACGTCATAGTTGTCTCGCAGTCTTTTGATCAACTATGACCTTGCTAAAGCGTGTCTATGATAAACTAAAAAATGCCAACTTAACTATAAACTTTACAAAAAGTCAGTTTATAAGAAATAAATTAAAATATCTAGGATACATAGTGGATTCAAACGGCCTTCATGCAGCTCCCGAAAAAGTGGGGTCTATTACAAACTATCTAACTCCATCTAACCGTAAAGAAGTTCGTCGTTTTATAGGTACGACTTCTTGGTATCGAAGGTTCATCCCAAACTTTAGTAGTTTAGCAGCGCCTCTAAATAAATTAACCTCTCAGGGGAAGAATGCACCCCTATTTTTGTGCTCAAAAGAAGCTGACGAGGCTTTCAATAAACTGATAAACTATTTAGTAACCGCACCAATTCTAACGTGTCCTGACTATTCCAAACCTTTTGAGGTGCACTCAGATGCAAGTAACTACGGAATCGGTGCGGTTCTAACTCAGTCACTAGATGGGGAAGAAAAAGTGATCGCGTATATGAGCAAGTCCTTATCTAAACGGGAACGTAATTACAGCGCAACTGAAAGGGCCTCCCTTTAGCAGTACTATCAGCTATCGAAAACTGGCGTTGTTATTAGGAAAATGGATTCACTTTTACGGTCTATACGGACTATTATTCTTTAAAGTGGTTCCTAAATCTAAATAACCCAACAGGGAGATTAGCTCGCTGGGGGGTACGTCTCTCTGCTTACAATTTTGAAATCCGATACCGGAAAGGCTCGGAAAACTTAGTCCCGGATAGTTTGTCACGTTCTGTTCCGGTAGCAGCCATTAACGACCCTTCTGTTAATCAGGATACAAATATTCCTAACACTAGCGATACTTGGTATCTGAATATTTTTCAAGGCTGTTTGAACTCACCCACATCTTTCATCAACTACCAAGTCATAGACGGTAAATTATATCGCCATATATTATCCTTGAATCCTCTAACTAGGGAATTTGCTTGGAAGGAAGTTATTTCGTCTGAACAGCGACAAAACATAATTGCACAAAATCATTGCGAACCGACTTCTGGACACATCGGTATTTTTAAGACAAATAAGCGCCTATCCTTGAAATATTACTGGCCAAGTATAATCCATGATGTCACAATCTTTGTATCAAGTTGTGATATCTGTCGCTCTTATAAATACTCGAATCACGCTGTGCTTGGAACTATAGGCAGGCCTAATGACTGTTCTCGTTCATTCCAAATGTTGAGCATAGACCTCGTTGGTCCGTTACCTATTAGTAGAAAACAAAACACGTTTTTGTTGGTCATTAGTTGCTGCTTTTCAAAATATTGTTTACTTTTCCCAATTCGACGAGCAACTTCTGATATTATTGCAAAAATCTTAGAGGATAATGTTTTTCTGGTCCACGGAATACCCAGTACAATATTGATGGACAATGGAAAACAACTAACTAGTAATATAATGAAAAATCTATTTATACACTATAAAATACCAAACGTATACTATACACCATTATATACCCCTCAGGTAAACTCAGTGGAAAGATACAACAAAACAATTATGACGGCTGTATCTACCTTCATTGCAAACGACCATAGGTCTTGGGATGCCAACATCCCTAAAATACAGTTTGCAATAAATAGTTCAGTAAACGAGGTAACGAACTTTACACCATCATTTCTAGTTTTTGGCCGCGAACTGGTTAATTGTGGCTCGCATTATATAGACACTGATATTAAAACCCAACTCATATTTACGCCTCGCGACGCTTATGCAGAAAATTTAGGTGTATTACGAAAAACTTTTGACACAGTGCAAACAGCAATTATAAAGGCTCATTCAAGGAATAGCTCTCGCTATAATCTTCGGCGAAAGAACGTCAATTTTAATGTTGTAGATATTATATGGAAACATACGTTTTATCAAAGTGATAAAGATGCCAGATTTTCAAAGAAACTAGCTCCAAAGTTCATTAAATGTCGTATTGTTAGTAAAAAATCTAATCTTATTTATGAACTAGAAGATATGGCAGGCCAACAATTAGGTACCTGGCATATCAAAGATTTTAAATTAAATTAGTTTAAGTGTTCAGTGGCTTTATCTTAGGAAAATCTTTGTCTAAAAAAGGGGGATATGTAACGATTTCGTTAAAAACTTAAATATAAGTACAATTTAGAAACATTGACACATTATTATAAGGCTGTCCTAAAATAAGTAATAAAGTTATACCACGTAAACAAGGCTAGGCGCAAAACCTGTTTCTCAACATGGTCACGCGCAGTGGTAGGGGAAGACGTGAGCGCATCGTGCGCTGAAATTCAAGCACGGTAGAACGACGAACACGTCGACTACCTGGAGCCGGTAGAACGACTAGCGAACTTTTTGTGAATTCACGTACCTTTGCTTTGTTCAAACATTGCACTCTAAATGCAAATAAATCTTACTATAATTTACGTGCTAATTGTACTGTATATAAAGTTTTGTGTTGTGTCATCCCCCCTGGGGCGAGTGTTGCATTATTTATCTAGCTGTAAGTAATAATTGTATGTGTATCTTCGAAATGGCCTCGTCATTGCACATCGCAAATATAATTAACACATGTAATATCTGCTTATGCACTAAATATCTATCTAAATGCACTATAAGCCTACATTTTAATAAGTTATTGCTATGTATAACAATATGATCTTGGTGTAAAAACATATTTTACGTGCTCCGTTCTATTCACGGCCTAATTCGCCGACCCTCATCTGTCTTGCCCGTTATTTTAAATTATTGAATTGTTTGACTATTAGATGACCGCTCTGTTAAATTAAAGCAATATTATTATGTGCTATGATAGTATGTATATTGACTGCATATTTAATCAAACAGACAGAACATACATTATGTAGTTTATTTCATATAGGAGCTGTCATTTAATTATACAACTAATATTAATACCTAACTATTGTTTCATTTTGTATGACTGCCTCATCATTGACTACTCTATTGCAACCATCATGTATCATAACTCCCCGCTATGTTGCTCAGTATTGTAAGGGTGTCGCAGTCAAACTAAGCCTTAGTCAATTATCTAAGTCTGGATAATATACCAGAACCAGGAACTACCGCACCGGCGCACTAAACTGCAATACCTACATAAGGCCGGTCCTACTCCATCGCTACAAGTTCCCGCTGCGTCGAGTACCAGTTACACTGAATTCCCGCTGCGTCGAGTTGGCTACGGTCCGCACGGGATTGACCAACGCACACCGCACAACCGCTCAACAAGCAAGGAGAGTGATATGGTGATAAGGCGTGACAGATGCTGAAAGTGAATTTAGGCCCCGACCCTGAGTCATTTTTGATTAAATAATAATTGTAACTTCGCTAAAATCCTGTTTTCTTCTTTCCTATCTTAACTTTTATTAGCTCTCGCTTAAGAGTGCTACAAGAGTGGAGATTCATAATGAGGAGGTCATCTCTGTCACTGTCAACCCCTCAGAAACCCCAGCTAGTTCTATTAGCGGTTCATCGACACTAACAGCACATACCAGCAACGAGAATCCTATCCATGAAGTACCCATAACAGACGACCCTTTGAACAAATTCCATAGACAACTGATCATGACAGTGGTAGGTGACGTAAAACGAAGACCGACTGCTACAAAGCCATTTGACACACATACTAGAACCTTAACCTTTCCAATTTAACGTGCATAGACGTGTTTTCCAAATACGCCCAAGCGTACCACCTTCGAGATGGTACTGCCGTCAGCATAATCCAGAGCTTAATTCACTATTGTACTCACCATAACCTCCTTCTAACCATCGTGACAGACAACGGAACAGAATTTACAAATCAGTTATTCTCTGAATTTACCCAGCTGCATAAGATTAACCACTACAGAATATTACCTCATGCACCCAATGGCAACGGTAATATTGAGAGATTTCACTCGACTATCTTGGAGCACCTCCGCATCCTTAAGTTACAAAAGAAGGATGGACCTGTGATAAATCTTATGCCTTACGCTATCCTTGCATATAATAGCTCTGTTCATAGTTTTACTAAGTGCCGAACCCTATGACATAATTAACGGACATTTTGACCCTAGAGACCCCGTTGACATGGACTTGACTAAGCATCTGTTACAACAATACATCCAGACTCACCGCAAACAGATGAAAACTGTATACGAGATGATTAACGAGACTGCATTGACTAACCGATCCCATCTTATAGAAAATCGTAACAAGGATCGAGAACCCGAAGTAAAGTATGATCCAAACCAACAAGTTTTCATTAGTAATCCCTTAGCTGCTCGACAAAAGCTCGCACCGCGCTATACTCAAGACAAAGTTCTAGCCGACTTACCGATTCATATTTACACCTCTAAAAAACGTGGCCCTGTAGCTAAAGCCCGTCTCAAAAGGTTTCCTAAATCAGCAAAATTGTTACAGATTACTTCTGACTCTGACCGTGATGACGAGGCTGGCAGCTCAAGAGATAAAACTTGAAAGCCTGGACGAAGAACCTGGACTTTTGCAGTTCAGACTGGGACCGACTACACTAATAACTCATTATCATACATTTTTACAATACGTAGAACTCGACAGTATTAAGAAGCAAATCAATTACTTACAAACTCAGCTTTCCGACTATAAGAACAGACTTGGAAATGACACATATTCGTTATACGAACTCCAGATTGAATATTTAGCAATTGCAAAAAGATATTACTCATTTAAATAGTTTAGAGCCAAATCGTAGCAAGAGAGGCCTCGTAAATGGCTTAGGTTCTATTATTAAAAGCATAACCGGTAACTTTGATTACTCAGATGCAATTAAATTTAATAATGTCATCAAAATTCTGGAAAATAACCAATATAAAATAACAGATGAATTATTAATAATTAATAACCATATTAGCATCAGTAAAGACTGGATGGCCCACCATAATAAAATCATAACGCAAATAGTTCAAAATCAGGAACGAATAAATACGACCTTGGAACTTGTTTTAAAAAGTGACGCACATAGGGATATGAGTTTATTAAAGTACGCGAGATTCGCTCAATTATTAATTATCATCTCTGAAAATGCAGATGATATTATGGCAGAACTTGTGAGAGTAGAAAATATTTTAATTTTCGTGCGTGCACACATCATTCTATAGTGGGCGTAGATATATTGGCTAGAATGCTAGATACATTAGAACTAATATATCCTAAGTAACATATACTAGGATTAGATTTAAGGGAATTCTATGATACAATTAAACCAGGCTACTATTTTTCAGGCAAACGTATAGTCATAACCCTGAAGTTTCCCATAGTATCTCCCGTAGAGTATGATTTATTTAGGTTAGCTGTAATTCCTAATAAAAATAACCAATCCATTTTCCCCCCCTATCCACTAATAGCAAATAACAGGCAGGCATTCATGTACATAGAGACAGAATGTCCGAAGTACAATAAACGGTTCCTCTGTGAAGAAAACCTGAGTCGTCAAGTACGGGCACAGGCGGACTGCATTCAATCCCTCATCACGAACCAATCTCTTGACGTTACCTGCGAGATGACCACAATCAAGCTATCCAAGGAAGCTGTGGACCAACTAGATGAGAGACATTATGACATCTCTTTCCCTCGTCCTACGTAGATACATACCATCTGCGGACACGAGAGCTACAACACCGTGCGAGGAAGCTTCCTTGTTACAATCCCAGCCAGCTGCTCTACAGTCTACAGCTTTCTTACAGTCTCTATTAAGGCGAAGACACTTTGCACAACTTTGGACCCATAGGTTGCAGGAACCTTTTAATTTTTCGGGATAAAAAGTATTCAACATTTTAACACATTATGTAAACTTTGACTGTGCCAAGTTACATCAAAATCCGTCCACAGTAGTTTTAGCTTGATACGTGTTATTTTAAATAACTTTCTACCCCTATCCTGCGGGAACCGTTGATTTTTCCGGGATAAAAAGTATCCTAAATGTTAATCCAGTACATCAGCTATAATTGTGCCAAGTTGCATCAAAATCTATCGGGTAGTTTCAGCGTGATGCGTGTTCAAAGAGACAGACAAACAGACAGACAGACAAAAAATAAAAAATAACCTTTTTGCACTCCATATCGATTTTGAAGTTTATCTCAAACCAAATTTTCAAAAAATATTTAATGTACAGATTTAGCCCAGTTACAGTTTTATTATAGTATATAGATTTTAAAGTTTTTACTACACATACAGCATGACATTGTAGACGTGTTGTAAGCAAGGAAGTTGTATACTAATGGAACCGGAAGGATCACACGTAATTTGAGGAAAAATGAATTTAAAGGTTATTACAACTGATTATCGTTCTTTTTAATTCAATGTAGTTATAAGAAAAACGGTCTTGAGAGAAACTTACTTTCAGTCGCTGTGTCCCTTTCACAAAGTTGCTAGTATACAATTATCAGTAGTGTGCCCATTTGATTTAAATTTCAGGATTTTCGCTATGTATTTCATTATGTGACGTTCATATGTTTCAACTCATTTCCACCTTGTTAAATTTATTGTGTTACAGGTTGCCTGATAACGAAGATTAGAAAAATAAATGCATTGCAGATTTCTGGAAATTTGTCTAAATAATGTGGGGATTATTCCCGAAATCTTAACCAAACCATCCCCACCTGTAGAGATTACGGAAAAAGCAAAAAAAAATTTTTAGAACTATACCTACCATTTTTACACATTTACGACAATACTTAAAATTTTGAACGAAAACTTACTTCGGTTTTTTTATTAAACTTTTTTTAATTATTTTTAAGCGAGTAGTTATTTACAGAAGTAATAGATCTCATTGATGTCTTCGTTTTAAATGAGAGCTGTCAAACTTAAAGGGGCTATAACTCTGAAACTATTGATCCTAGACTAGTAGTTTTATTCCTGAAATGATAGATCTCATCGAAATCTTGGTTTTGGATGATAGTTTTCAAACTTAAAAGGGATAAAAAGATAAACTATTGAACCAAGATTATTAGTTTATTTACAGAAGTGATAGATCTTATCGATATCTTCGTTTTAGATGATAACTGTCAACTTAAAAAGGCTATTACTCTGAAACTATTATTTCTAAACTACTAGTTTCTATAGAGAAGTGATAGATCTCATCGATATCTTCGTTTTGGATGACAGCTGTCAAACATAAAAAAAACATCAAAGGTGATGTCAGAAATTACAAGCAATGTCAAAAATGAACGTAAATGTCAAAATAACAGTCAATGTTAAAAAGGACTGCTGATCACAAAAATTACTGGCAATGTTAAATAAGACTGAAAACGACAAAAATGACAGATGAAATGACTGGTGATACATAAATATCATCATCATCATCATCATGTCAGCCTTTAGAAGTCCACTGCTGAACTTATGCCTCCCCCAAAGAGCGCCATGACGAGCGATCTTATGCCACCTTCATCCATCGACTTCTTGCGATGGCCACAATGTCGTCGGTCCATCGTGTGGGGTTCTTCCCACACTTCGCTTGCTTGTTCGTGGTCGCCATTCGAGAACTTTTATTCCCCAGTGGTTGTCAGTTCTGCAAACTATATGGCCTTCCCATTGCCACTTCAACTTGCAAACTCTGAGAGCTACGTCGATAACCTTGGTTCTTCTCCGGATTTTCTCATTACGGATCTTATCATGTAGTGAAACTCCAAGCATAGCTCTCTCCATTGCACGTGGCGCGACTTTGAGTTTATGTATGAGACGAATAGTTAGCGACCACGTATCAATGCCGTATGTCATCACTGGTAACACGCACTGATTATAAACTTTCTCTCTGTGGCATCTGCGACGAGAAGATATGGCACAATTTCCCGAACGCTGCCCATCCGAGTTGGATTCGTCAGTTGACCTCCTTGTCGAAGTTAGATCTTCCCAGTTGGATCGTCTGACCCAAGTAGACCTAGTGATCAACAGCATCGATAATATCGTTCCCAACATAAACCGGCATGGGTGCGACTTGAGCATTTGACATGATATTCGTCTTACCCATGTTCATTTTAAGACCTACCTGTTGGGGAACAATATTGAGGTCACTGAGCTTTGTGCTTAAGTCTTCCAGGGTTTCTGCCATGATGACTATATCATCGGCAAATCGAAAATGCGTGATACATTCGGCATTGATGTTGATAAGATATACGTTCCAGTTCAGAAGCTTGAATATATATTCCAGTGCAGAGGTGAACAGTTTCGGAGAAATAACGTCTCCCTATCTCACCTCTTTTTGCAAATCGATAAAATTCGTGCTCCGATCTTGGAGACGGACAGTCATGGTGGCTTTGCTGTACAAACACTTCAACATTTCAATGAACCGGTATTCAATCTGGCACCACTGTAATGACAGTAGCACGAAAAAAAAAACAATGAGAAATAAGTCTTAATTACCTATTCGGCAATTTATTTCCTTTAGGAACTACGAAAAGTTTCGGTAAATCCGTAATTTTTTACTTTGCTAGTCATTTCTGACATTTGCTGTCAATACTGGATATTTTGAGGTTTGACAGGTGACAATTGTCTGCCAAAATGAAAATATCAATGAGATCTATCAAATCTGTAAATAAACTACTAGTCTAGGATCAATATTTTCCGAGTTTTAGTCCTTTTAAGTTTGACAGCTGTCACACAACATGAAGATATCGATGAGATCTATCACTTCTGTAAAGAAACTACTAGTCTAGGATCAATAGTTTTGTGAGTGATATCAGTAGGATAATATTGGGAATTCTACTCCCAGGAGTGAGCGTAAGCGAACGTCCTGCAGTGAGCGAAGCGAACGTAAGGCCTGGAGTTTTAAAAATTACCGCTGTGCGTTCAATCGACCTATGATAATATTTTGGATATAAAATATCTCGTTGAACTTGAATTTAGTCAAATAACTCTAACATGTTGTTCTTTAAACAACCTTGTACTTTGAATTTAAACCAAATCTGTACATCAATTACTACAGGAAAGACTCACAAACATAGTAAGCTTCTTCCTAATTCTATTCGCTGCATTGTCTGTGGCCCCTCAAACTGCGGCAAAACCAATTTATTGATTGGTCTTCTTTTACATGAAAACGGATTAAAATTCTTAAACGTGTACATATTCTCAAAAACTTTATTTCAACCGATTTATATATTCTTAGACAATGTTCTCAAATTAGTACCTGCGATTAATTACTATAAATTTAAAGAAAATGATGAAGTGTTGAGTCCAATAGACGCAAAGACAGACTCAGTGATAATATTTGATGACGTGGCTTGTGAAAAACAGAATAATATACGTGATTATTTTGCGATACAAACAAATTGTTTGTTTTTACTTAAATCAAACATATAGTAAAATACCGAAACAACTTATTAGAGACAACGCAAATGTTATTGTTCTTTTTAAGCAAGATGAAATTAACCTTAGACATGCCTATGATGAACATGTTAATACAGATATGTCATGGAATCAGTTTCGTGAGATGTGTAAAGAAATTTGGAGTGTCCCATATAATTATTTAGTAATTAATAAAGATTGTGAAAAAAACAAAGGAGGTTACAGAAAAAACTTTGACACTTTTGTTATTATCGATTAGCTGGTAGAGTATATATAAATGCGTTATATATTAATATAAACTTCATTCAACAGTCCGACATTGGAAGATATAGGTCTTATTACAGTCATTATGGAAAATTTAGAAAAGACGTTAAAACAACAAATTGTGAAATCTGCAGATATTGTTAAAAGAAAGGTAAAGTTAATGCGAAGTTTAAAATCAGATGCTAAGATGGCAATCGAATCTGCATTAAAACCAATAACAGATCCTCTTAATAAAATGGTTACAAAAAGAATTTTATTAATTGATGATCAAGAATTAAAAAAAGTTAAATACAATGAGGTAGATGATGAATTAAATAATGATTTTATGTTCACTGCCAAAGATAGTATGTCTGATGCAAGTGTTATTGATAAATTAACTGAAGATGAATCTGAGGGTGAAGATGAAAGTAAAACTCTTGATAAGAGTAGTTCATCCTTTCAATCTTTCGAACCGGATGATATTTCATGGAATTTATCAGAGGATGTATTTCAAGACGTTCCTTTTTGTGTTAGAATAGAAAAAGGAAAATTAAAAATGGGATCATTACATGTGTCTATAAATGAAAATGAAATTAGTATAGGAGGACGATTGTATGTTAAGACTTCTGGGCTTAATGAGTTACTGTTTAAAAAAAAACCTAATTTATCTATAATAACTGAAGATGATAAGCGCAACTATAAACAAATGTTGTTAGATACAAATGTACATCGTCGTGATCATGATCCAAAAAAAACAATCAAAACGAATAAAGGCGTAAAATACTTAAATATTATAAAACCACTTTTTAAACTGGGTAAAGAAATTACAACAAGTATTGAAAGTCATGTACAAGGATCAGGATTGCCAGTCTTAAAAAAGGTAAAACCGAACGTGGACTATATTTACTGGGATGACCCCAATGAATTGGTTGAGAGATTAAAGCTATTGATCGCATCTCGTGATGCTGGAAATACTAGTTTAGATAATGAAATTATATCAATAATTGAAGAACTTCACGAATACGGTATAATTAGTTAGATATAAACTATATTGTATCGATAGAATACTCAGTTTAATGTTGAAAGTCCATCAATCAATTTTTGATTGATGGACTTTCAACATTTTGCTTTGTTTTGCCTTTTTTGCTATGAATATAGATAAGTTTGGCCATCACGTTCATAAACGCTTACGTTTACTGGATGAGTTTAATAAATCTCAAACAGAATTTAATGAGCAGCTCATTAAAAAAAGTTGCTACACCAAGCAAGAAATAGATAAAAAATTTAAAGAAATACAGAGTCAAATTGAAACGTATATAAGTCAACACCAAAGTGAAATTAAACATCCAATTAATGTGATTTACATTAATTAACCGCTCACTAAAAAATGACAAAAGTAGAAATTGTTAATGAAATTCATAAGCAAGCACGTAGAAATTTTACTCGTCGCTGTGTTGTAATAAAAGATATCGATGAATTGTGGCAAGCTGATTTAATTGATATAAAAAACTTAAGCCAGTTTAATTCAGGTTATAAGTATATTCTAGTTATAATTGATGCTTTTTCTAAATTTGGATGGACAGTTCCCGTTAAAAGTAAATCTATGTGTGAAATAGCGAATGCTTTCGAAAATGTTATAAAAAGACGAACACCTATAAATTTGCAAACAGATTTAGGAACAGAATTTTATAACATTGCTTTAAAAAAAATATTGAGTGAATATAATATTAATCATTACTCTACTTATTCTACTAAAAAAGCATCTATAATAGAACGATTCATTAGAACAATAAAGAACAAACTTTATAAGTATTTTGATTTAGTTGGAAATTATGTATGGAATGGAAAGCCCTTACAAAAAAATATTAGTAAATATAATAACACTTTGCATCGTACAATTAAATTAAAACCAAAAGACGTTAATCCATCGAACAAAAGTATTGTGTTAAATAATATCATAAAATCACAAAAACGTGTTTTAAAAAAAGAAGGGCATTTTCTAGTGGGAGACCAAGTTCGCATCAGTAAGTATAAGGAATGTTTTCAAAAGGGTTATACACCGAATTGGTCAACTGAGCTGTTTACAGTAGTAAAAGTAAATAACACAATCCCTGTAACGTATAATTTAGAAGATCAATACAAACAAATGATATTAGATTCGTTTTATAAACAAGAACTTCAAAAAACTAAACATCCTGATATATATTTGGTTGAAAAAGTGTTGAAAAGAAAAGCTAACAAGTTGTTTATTAAATGGTTAGGTTTTAGTGAAAATGAAAATTCATGGATTAATAAAAATGAAATGTTATAATCTATAAAAAGTTATGGCACATAAAATATAATCATTTACATATAACCGATGGAAGGAGGTGGACTCATTAATAAAGTAATAAATAATTTACCGTTTGAGTTACATTTACCTGGTTATAATTATTGTGGACCTGGTACAAGATTACGAGAACGATTATTACGTGGTGACCAAGGAGTTAATAAATTGGACGAAGACATTGACATAAACAACACGACATTGCTTACTCTAATAATTCTAGTTTAGAAGATCGTCATAAAGCAGACGCTGAACTCTCTAACATGGCTAAAAGACGACTTAGATCAAAAGACGCTAGTACTAGAGAAAAACTTGCCTCCTGGGTAGTGAGAAAAGCTATGAAAACAAAATTAAAATTGGGTGCCGGTGTTAAAAAATTTAATACTATAATTTCTCGTATACGTGCAAAATTGAAAAAATTAAAGCCTAAAAGTAATAAATCTGCTATTAAAATTGCTTAAATACGCTATAGCAAAAAAATATTCATCAAAAATAAAGTTCGCATGCCACGTGTAATACCTATACCTAAAACTGGAGGAATTTTACCTTTGATACCAATATTTGCTGGGCTATCAGCATTGGGTGCTTTGGCGGGTGGTGCTGCGGGTGTTACGAAAGCTATCAATGATTATAAATCAGCAAAACAAAATCTTCATGAATCTGAACGCCATAACCAAGCAATGGAAGATATAGCACTAGGAAAAGGATGTTATTTAAAACCATACAAAAAGGGTAGTGGTTTGATTTTGAGATCTCCAAAAAACTAAATAAGAGGTTACCCAACCGTGCTCTAACCGATTTAGATATTATAGAGCATGCTAGTAATATACCTTATTTTAGAGGTGTTTATATGCGAGATAAATTACCAAAAAATAACAAACGTATTGAATGTGGTATTATTAATTTGGATGATCACCAAAATCCTGGAACACATTGGGTAGCCTACGTGAAAAATAATGATTATTGCGAATATTTTGATAGTTTCGGTGCTTTAACACCACCATTAGAGTTAATCAAGTACCTAAATAATCATGAAGTATTTTATAATTATGTAAAGTATCAAAGTTATGATGCAATAAATTGTGGTCATTTATGTATTAAATATTTAAAAAACTATTGGAAATCTCATTTAAGATAATGAAATGTTGATTTACTATCAGTATCACTATGTCTCTTACGCTATCTATATCAACCTCCACTCCATTATCAACAACGAACTATTCACCAGCTTTAGAACTCAATAGAGAATATGAATGTGGTCTGCTGTACTTTTCAACATTCAATTCTATACCTAATATAGATAGTACCAATAAGAAGTTATATTTTGGTAAAAATGAAGTCATACAAATCCCAGAAGGATCCTATGAACTTAGTGACTTAAGTGATTATTTAGAACAACATATGAATGGGTGTTCTTTAAAGTTAATATGTAATAATAATACGTTAAAAACTTCCATCACTTGTACTAAAGATATACATTTTAAAAAGAGCCCGATGCTTGCAAAAGTATTTGGTTTCAATAAAGAGACACTAAAAGCGAATATATTAAACGAATCTTCTCATCCTGTCAACATTCTTTCGACTACCGTGCTAAGGATAGAATGTGATATCATTAGCGGCTCATACACTAACGGTACACCCAGTCATATAATTCACGAATTTCCTCCAAACGTGCCGCCTGGTTATAGGATTATTGAAATACCAAAGAATATCATTTATTTTCCTATCAATCAGATCAACATCAGCTCAATAACTATTAGAATATTGGATGCAAATAATAATTTAGTAAATTTACGAGGTGAAGATATCCAATTGTATTTACATATAAGGAGAAAATGATTGACTATCATAAAAACTCACCACAGACATCGAATTGTCGCATTTCTAACCACACCATCAACAAAAGAAGACCTAAAGTAAAACTAACGAAAGAAAACAAGAAGTTTCTTAAATTAATTGGACTATTAAAATGAGTATCCTTAATATAGCAGATTCTCCTCGTGTTGATAATACCATTGAAAGTATAGAATATCATACGTATAAACCATATGTCAATAGCTTTCGTGAAAGTGATGAAATACGAATACCTATTAATCAACAAGATCTATACGTTTTACCTTCAGCAAGTACTCTATACATAGGTGTTCTGAATGTTATTAAGCGTGACACAAAAACAGCAGTAACCAAAGTGCACTTCACCAACAACTCTGCACTATTTTTCTTTCAAGATATCGGGTATGAGCTAAATGGTGTAGAAATAGATAAAATAAAAAATGCGGGCATTACAACCACAATGGAATCTCTAATTTCAATGAATGACAACGAATCAAAGATGTCAAAGTCGTGGGGGTGGGATATCAATGGAACAACAAATAATTGGGCAGGTAGTTTTTCACTATCCATACCTCTTAATAAAATACTTGGTTTCGCTGAAGACTATAACAAGATTATTATGAACTGCAAACATGAATTAATATTACTTAGAAGTAGCACAATTCTCAATGCAGTAAAATTAGATGCTGGTGAATATGTCGAAAGTGTTGATATTAAAAATATTAGTTGGCGCGTTCCTCATATAAAAGTGTCTGATCGTGAACGAATTAATTTGCTTAAATATCTAGAAAAAGATCGACCCATTAATATGATATTTAGAAATTGGGATCTTTATGAATATCCAGCCCTACCAAAAACTAGAAAACATACTTGGGCTATCAAAACATCTTCTCAAGTAGAAAAACCGCGATATGTAATCGTAGGCTTACAAACAAATCGTATGCGTCATGCTGATAAAGACACGTCTCAGTTTGACCACTGTAACATAAAAAATCTGCGAGTGTTCCTGAACTCTTGCTACTTCCCTTATGAAAACCTAAATATTAAATTCACCGATGATAACTACTCTTTAATATACGAGCGCTATACTAGATTTCAACAGTCGTATTACGGACGTCGTCCAGAACCTTTATTAAGTTATGCTGATTTTAAATCTAAGGCACCACTTTTTGTGATTGATTGTTCACGACAGAACGAAATTCTTAAGACAGGACCAATAGACGTACGCATCGACCTTGAAGCTGTCACAGAGTTTCCACAAGACACATCAGCTTTCTGTTTGATTCTAAACGACTGCATTGTTGAATACAAACCTTTGAGTAGTAAAGAAGATATCATGAATCCAGGGCACATGATAGTAGATTTACAAGGATTTAAAGATTCTTATAATTTTTTTATTATAAAGGAGTTTGCACTAGCTACTAATGATTATACTCAAGTGTTCTTAATAAAACCACCATACCCATACTACAATTTGAGTGATACAGAAAAGAAAACCGTTTCTTGGATAGAAAGACGACGTGGTATATTTTGGAGTGAAGGTTATATTGACTATCGTGAATTTAAAAGAATTGTTATTCCAATTTTAACAAATAAAAACATTTTAGTCAAAGGAATGGAAAAAATCAAATGGTTAAAAATTATTTGTAATAAGTGTAGTGTAATAGACGTTGGTGAACAGGGTTGTCCTAATTTATTGCAATTAAATAAACTTTATTGTAATGACAGAAGTACTCTAAATTGTTTTTATCATAAAAAGCACTGTGCATTAAGAAATGTTATTTTAGTAAAGGAATGGTTCATTGAGAATAACATGCAAGTATTTTATATGTTTGACAATCGCAATTATGGGTATGTAGAGGATGGTATTGATGAGACTAGTTCACGCAATTCTCATTGTGAAAGAGAATACAAAAGACCAGAAAGCTATGATTAGATTGAAAATTGTTGTGTATCAATTAAGAACTTTAATATTGTATACATTTCTAATTTTAAGTTTTTTATGTCTTAGGATATTTTATTGATTTTTATTAAATTTTTAATTGCAAATAAATGGTTTTTACTAAAATAAAACAACATAATAAAACGCACTGTTATAAATATTTTTTACAGTACCATAATACCTATTAGGATCTCACACTTAGTTAATAATCACTTACATTTTCAGTCATTTTTTTTGTTATTTTACTAATCACATTTTCAGTCATAGTTAAAACTTCATCTATACATTCCGACACTGTTTATTGCACACGAGTAGTTTCACAATTTGCATTAAGTTGTTCATTATATTCGTAAACTTGTATTTTAATTACACGATGTCCTCTTCTTGGGCTCTTGTTGACAACATATGACACAGCACCTTTGATTTTGCGCTTTCTGCGTTTTTCTTCTTGCTTTTGTTCTTTGACAGCATTAGCTGCAGCAATTCGCTGCTCGTTTCTTATCTTTCTTTCGAGGTCATCCCAACCAGTAAGTGGGTCTTGTGCGTGAGGAAACCACATTGGATCAGTTTCTGATCCCATGTTCTGTAGAGGAAGAAATAAAGAAATAAGAACATAAAATATATAAAATAATAATAATAATATTTAAAATACTACTTGATCAGATATAAAATACTTACAGATAATATGCAGTTAAAACTAAATAGTTTAAGTTGTGACAAGCGTCGCCTGCCAGTCGCAGAGATTGAATGATTTTTCAGTATAGGAATGTAAATAAAATAAACTATTGAAGTATCTTAGGAAGCAGACAGTTCTTATTTCGTAAATTTAACGAAATTTCAAACTTGTAAGGACTGGTTGGTAGAAGATATACTTAATTGATAATGAAGTATAATGTTTCAAGGTTTCTTATGAAGCAGACAGTTCTTATTTCGTAAATTCATTGAAATTTAAAACTTGTAAGGACTGATTGGTACCTAAACCTTTTTACTAATTGAAAATTTAATTAATAAATACTGATATGCATGTTAGATATATATTGTATATTGACATATACATTATTACTATATTGGAAAGTTATTTACCTAAATTAAACTTTTATTTGGTATTATAAATAAAAAACAATAATCATAATTATAAAGTATTTTATTTTAAAGGTTTCGTTCATCTTATAATCCTCAAGAAATATTTATTTTACATTTCTTTTATTATTCATAATTTGGATACATTCTTAAAATAATATTAAACATAACTTATTCAGTTTATTTTAAAGGTATTCATCTTATAATCTACGAGATATATTAATTTGATTTTTCTTTTAGTATTCATAATGTAGATACATTCACATTCTTAAAATTATATTAAACATAACTTATCCAGTTTTAAAACCTAGTATTGATACATGCCCCCAAGCTTTTGTAGCTACTTTATTTTTAGCAATCAAACGTTTATCATCATCGTTAGATAAAGCAATTTTATTAGTACTTCTTGTATATATTTCATGTTTTATTGACTTAAATAAAACATTGACTTTTCGTACAACGTTACCAGTGTATAAGGTATTCTCATAGTCAGACATTTTGAAATCACGAACAACACAACTCTTTACTCCTTTAGCTTTTTTTAAAGTTTTCTGCATAGTTTTAACACAATACAGTTTTGCTCGCAGGCCTACAAATTCTGTTATTAAATTACCATTCATTTCGTCTTTAAAAAGACCAGGTACTTTTTTATTTTTTAGTGGTAAGTTGAACATATTTTCACTATCAAAATTACTCGTGTCAAAGTAATCTAAAAATATTTCTTTAATGTCTTTATAAAAGTCTTTGGTTTCTATATGATATATAAAACTATCAGTATCAGTATAACACAACTGTAAGCGGTTATCGTAATGAGATTGCATAACTGAGTAGTGAAAGTCATACATGTGACTTTTAGATAATTCCAAAACTGTAAACCCTATGTAAATAGGTTTATCTAAAACCACACAATCAGGTTTCAACTGAATAGCAACTAACTTTTCAGTAAAAACTGATAAACTGTGAAAATTAGGATTAGCAATTAGCTTGCAAGCACTCAGTTTCTTTTGTTACATTTTGTTCATCATCCCACTCTTTGACTAACTTCACATTTACTCTTTTTTCGTTGTTTTCTAACGTTTTACCGAAAATACTGTTGTTGAGTAATTTAAAAAAATCTAGCTCAAAACTAGACGTTGCTTTTTGACGCAAAGTCGTGTTAAGATCGATATATTTTTTGAGAAATGGTCTTTGTCTAAAAGCAATTACACGGTGTATTTTTTTTAAAACCAAAACATGTTTCATACAAGTTTTTAAATGAACGTAATGTATAACGTAAAAGTATTTATCATGTAAGTTGGGTACGAGTTTTGTATGCTTTCCTCCAGGAGGAACGCATTTTTCAGGACAAAATGGTAAATCATTATGTTTATGATGCAATCCTTCAGGGTAGCATAAGTCGACTTCAA
This sequence comes from Alsophila aescularia, assembly GCA_946251855.1. Classification (NCBI taxonomy): domain Eukaryota; kingdom Metazoa; phylum Arthropoda; class Insecta; order Lepidoptera; family Geometridae; genus Alsophila; species Alsophila aescularia. The sequence continues at coordinate 41,825,119 of OX276376.1, forward strand.
GTATAAATCCATAATCAGCATCATCAGGGATGTTTGTTATATTAAGACTGTCTATTTCAGTTGACTTTAAGAATTTGAAATCAGACATGTGTAGTGATTGGCACATACTAAATCCATAAAAATTATTACAATCAATATATGCAATATAAGAATCTGATTGCGATGGATCATAATCTTCTAAATACTTGTTGTTACTTTTAGCATGCCTATGTGAACACATGCAAATGCCTCCTCTAATTCCACTTTGAATCATCCTAAGGATTTCTAAATTATTTATTAACTCTAACTCTGCACCTGTTTTCAAAAGCATTGCATCAAAAGAGAGACTCGGTGCGGTAACGTAAAATGCAGGATCCAACTTATAGTGAAATTTGCATGTTTTTCTAAATTTCTCAAATATATCAGTCAATAATAACACGTCGGTCATTAAGTAAATAACTGTGAAATGTCCTAAATTTTGTATGTTAAATGATGACCACACTAACTGAGCATGCTTATAATCCTTTTTAGATACATTTTCATTATTAAGCGCACTATAAAATTGTTCCCTAGCTGGAAGGGTTGGTTCTTTGAAACATTCCCATTTATCCATATACTCGTATGGATAAACTCCTTTTCTTGTAACCAACTTGAACTCATTTTCGTTTGGAAAATGATTGTGCATGTGCGTAAATTCATCACTACTCATAGTGCATGCTAGTTTATGCAAGCTAGTTCCCAAAAATTTGAAAGAATCCACAAAACTAAGTTGAACGAATTCATCGTATCCAACTGGAACGAATTTTGTAAAACAAATATAGTTTTCTTTTGTTTTCGGTACAATTTTAATGGGCCCTGGTGCTTCTCCTAATTGTTTTATAAACAAATGACTGTCATATCCAGATAAATTATGAAAGAAAATTGGTATGAACTTTGGTAGTTTATATTGCAAATTGCACTGCATATGTGCCGCGGAACGATACAACCCGATAATTCCACAGTGGTCCCGGACTCTGTTACCATAAAGGAAATGTCCACATATATGACAGTTAGTTGCATTTCTAAAGTCTCTTTCGTTTTCTTCTGTTAATATGATCGGCTTCTTTTTATTTAGTACTTTATGTATCTGTAATGAATCGTGATAAATTGATTCTATAAATTTACTAACACAATCAGGACCTCGATACGAAACATATCGATTATAAGTTTCATCAACAGAACAAACTATATGATAACCAAACGCCGCGGGTACGTGTTTTTGTAACGTAGTTGTTGAATTAGATACTTTCGTTTCATATTCATGTTTTACTAACAATGACTCGAAATCAACATATATAACAAAAGGCATATCTTGTTTGCGTTCATAGTTCTTAAATTTTATTACTGAACCGTCCTCAGGTAAAACAGTAACAACACCTCCACAAGAATGTTTATCTAGTTGATCAGTTGTGTTAAAAAACACTAAACAAGTATCACAAAAATATAGTTTGCCGTGATGACTTGTTATTTGACTCCTGACAAGTCGTGATAAATCCTTTATTAGACAATAGTGTGAAGAAGCACCATTTTCAAGAAATAACAAATGTATAGTTTTTTGTTGTTAGTCACATTACTTGATTTGTACAAAGGACCTACTATACTGCTTTTATTTCCCAAACCATAGATAATAAATTTTATGTATGGATTATTTTTTTCAAACATTTCTATATCAGCAAAAGTAACAGGAAATTGCATCCCGTCGGTGTTTAGCACAGTATGAAAGTCCGGGTAAGATGACACCCTCTCAGCATGGCTTGACGATGGAAATAAAGCCGCAGTAATACACCACATAAAGCAGTAGTCGTCGTGGTTTTGTATATTTAAACATGCCTTTTTATTTCTTATTTTTTTTGGTAGTGACACATATTTTGAACCACCCAAAGGTTGGTATTTATTTATATTTATTTCTAAATGTGAGTTGTTGAGGAATGTCCAACCACTGTCACGTTCCATAAATTCTTCAATATTTTTTTTTAATTTGCTTTTTGTGTCGGACAAAAGTGTTACAAAATCGTAATTACTGTACAATACAATGTTTTTGGTACCAAATGATTTCATTTCTTGATTATTATTTTTCATCATCATGAACGAAGAAAAAAGTTCAAAATTTACTTTTAAGTATGTGTGCTTTCCAAGTGAACCGTCTAAAAGCGACTTTATTTGTTTACTAATAGAGTTTAGAAATGCTTCCACACAGCCATGTTCAAAGTTATCATGTGCTTTTAATCTATATGTTACAATGCGTCCCTTAAATGCTGATGATACGATATGTACACCATCTTTATATAGCACACAAGTATCTTTTTGTTTGTGCGCATTACTACGCAAGTGACCTACCCACGACGTACTTCTAACAGATATATCACAAGTCTTACAAAATCTCATTTTTATAACTACCTACTCAGATACCTTGAAGCAGCTGTAATATAACTAAATATTATACTTTTTAGTTGGCACTGCTTATAGATATTTCTGCTTACCTTTCTTTATACCAACCTAATGTGAATGTACCTATGAATACACCCTAGATCAAATCAAAATTTAAAATCTCATAGAGCAATGTAAAACACAATTAAAAAAATTAAATTGATACTGTTGAGTAATTTAATAAAGTAGAGCATACAACTTAAGTATAATGAAATAATAATAATAATGCCTTATTAAAAATAAAATGTAATTTCATCAGTTAACATTTTTTTATTTATGAGTCTGACTACGAATAAGAAAAAAAACCTCTCTATTATTAAGGAAAAATAATAAAGTACAACATAAATCTTAAGCACAATTAAAAAAAAAAAGTAAAAATTAAATGTGTTAAGAACAATTAATTTTCCTCCGTTAAAATTATCAAAAAAAGTAACTACTTTTAAACTTTACACACAGGTCTGACGAAAGCTACATCTTAAAATGATAGCAAAATTTATTTATCTTGCTCGTTCCTGTAAAATACAGGTTCACTATCTTCAAAGCGTTCGTAAGCTTGGTTTAAAAAGTTTTGTATAGTTAACCATTCAGGGCTTAACACGTCCGTCTGGAGTTTTACATATGATAATGCTTTTTTATATCGTTCTTGAGGTTTAGAAGCCAACCAGTCCGACGTGTTGTATACTTTGCAATCGATAAAGAAATTACCACCTAGCGAAGTGGTACGTCTGACTTGTCCCGTTGAAACGCGGGATGTGAAGCTGGATGCCGTTGATGTTGCTTGCCCTGTTGAAATATTCTGTTCTTCGGCTTTGAGAATACTAAACAAGTCCACGTCTTTAAGTTTGTGCTTCTTTCTGTAACAATAAACACAGACAGTATAAATATAGGTAAGCCTTAGTAATATGAACATTGGCGACTGTACGCATGTACAGTGAATGCACAAAAGTTTTTTTTTGTAAGAAAGTCTTTATATCACAATACAGTATACCTTTCAGTATACCTTAAGAGCGATGGTGGCCTAACGGTTCTATAGTGCAATTTAGAATCCGACGATACTGGGTTCGATCCTAGGCTCCACACCAAATGACTTTTCTGAGTTATGTGCGGCTTTCCATCACTCCCTGCATTGGAGGGCACGTTAAGCAGCTACTGGTACCACCAAGCGATGGTATCCTAACGGTTCAATAGTGCAACTTAGAATCCGACGATACTGGGTTCGATCCTAGGCTCCACACCAAATGACTTTTATAAGTTATGTGCGGCTTTCCATTACTCCCTGCATTGGAGGGCATGTTAAGCAGTCGGTCTCGGCTGTTATTGATTAATAGCAGTCGTTAAGCCATGTCAGAGGCCTCAGGCAGCCTGACAAACTCTAACATCAGAGGCCAGCACTACCTCATACGACAAACAAACAAACAAACGAAGCTACTATGAGAAAAAAATATAAAGAGTTATAAAAAAACATAAATACTTACTTACATTTTTTTTTCGATTGAACTACGTCACTTCACTGCAGAGAATAATCACTAATAATGAGGTTATCGAAAAAAACGAGGCTTTTAAAGCAAATAAGCTGTATCGTCAGCAATAATACTTAATTAATATAATTTACTCTATATTAAAGGAATTATGACACAAAATAGCTTTGATTTCTTATGTACATCTTACGTTTATAAACGGTCGAGGCGGCGCCTTTGAAAAAATACCGACAAAGGACTATATTACTAAAACATAAATGTTGCAGTAAAACATGATCATACAGGTTTAGACCTGAATAAGTAGCTATGCCCGCGTATTATTTATATAGAGAAACAATTCACATCAATTACCTAACCCCAAACGATTACAATTAAAAGGATTCAACCCGGCGACCGTTCGATTGGCGTCGTATTCAGAGTCACTAACCACCAAGTGTCATAGGCAATTTTTATTATATATTTTTTACCCGACTATAACAAGACAAAGGAAGGGTTGTGTTAAAACTAAAAACTTGGTTCGATTTTGACAAGCGAAGTATCAATCGATTTGTCTTCATCGCAAGAGTGATATAAGCTATTTCTTACCCGACCGTAGTCGGGTTTTAGTTTTTTGAACTTATGTCTTGTACCTACGCGTTAGTTATATTTTATTAACACTTGTTTAATTTATATAGGTAAGTATAGTAAATACTGAAAATAACATTTTTTTCTAATTGACTACAACATCGCATCTACTATTATTTATTCTGTATTTAACATTGCTGAATTGCATATATTTCAGTGTCGACCTGCATATCAACTGATTACTCAACATTTATGGTAAAATCCAGATGTATTAAACCTGTGGATAAAATCTTCATAATAGTAAGTTCTCTAAGATTTTTGAAAAACTATGTAGTATTGTGAAATATTGATTATAACCCCTCATAAACAACTACTTACTACTACTACTTACTATTATACCAATACACATTTCTGTTTTTATTATTATTTTGAAAATACGCTCTTTACAACACTTTTTTTTACACATTCATTTTTTTTGTGTGTCACTTTATTACTTACATGATTATATACATACATTTATGTAATACCACCTTTATAAGTACAAATTAAATGTCTCAAAATCATCAAAACTACAAAAAAAAAAAACATTACACTACTGATAAAAAATGTTACGAACCTCTATCTACACTGGTTGGTACAGTCAGACAAAAAAACATGTTTCTATAATGATTATAATAATATAAGGTAAAAGAAAAAAAAGAATACAAACTTATTTTTTTATTTTACATTTTATCAAAGTATCAATACGTATCATTGATATCATGAGTTTTGTATACCTAACATGTTCTATTAAATTATAATCCATGTTTACATCATGGATTCAAATAAGTTTAAAACAAAACCGACCAATAAGTTTTTTGTTTACAATATACAATGGATTTCATTTATAACAACCTCGGTTGAACGAGTTTTTTGGTTATAGCGATGTAATACTTAAGTCCTGTGAATTTAAAGTATACTTAAAGGGAAATAATTAAAACTTTAGAGGGAAAATAGTTTGGCTATAGCGACTTCAAACGTAACAACAATTTTGGTTCAAGTTTTTTTTATCATCATCATCATCATCATCAGCCCGTGTCAGTCCACTGCTGGACATAGGCCTCTCCCAAAGCACACCACTATGGCCGATGTTCGGCTCTTCTCTTCCAACTGCTGCCAACCACTTTGCATATATCGTCGTTCCACCTAGCCGGATTGCACATTACAAAGACTTTAGTATGCATACTTTTGTTGTCAACTGTACTTAGCGCTAAATTTGCTTACATCAAATTTCGCGAACTGTATTCGTATTGCGTCTCAATTGACTGTGAGAAAATTTAATGTATTTCTAGTTAAAGAAGTGAGTGTACCTAGTTAAATATTTAAACGGGACTTAATCGCGCTGAAAACTTAATATTTATTTACCTCGACATTTCGATCAAGTTGCATTGAATTTTTGAGTGTACCTATGTGTGTGAAAAAATTAATTTTCTGTGAATATTTATGGTAAGTTATAATTATAGTTAATTGTACCTATCGTGTATTTGGTTTAGATAACAACTAAAGCTTTCAAGGAAATTGTTAGAAATTGTTTCAATGTAATTTTATAATTATTCACACAAAAACTTTGAGATATATTTTATTTTAAATTATAAATCAAAATAGTTTAATAAGCGTTATACTAGTTAAATTATACCCAAAAAATGACTTTTTATTCATCTATTTCAGGAACACTTAAATTCAATAAAAGTAATTGCAGAAAAGTTTTTTTTTATATCAGTTAATCATGGTCTAATTTTAAAATTCTTTTGAGCCAAACAATTATAGCTAACATAAAATTTTAGATATAAATTAATGTTTACATATGAAAATTATATGTCTCGTCAAGGATATGAATCAATCTGGTTTAAATTAAATAATTTTATTTAGATATCATTAGATACAATAATCATGGAAAACTTGAATATAAATCTATGAATTTTTGAACCGTACTTGGTCATGGTTATTAATTGAATTTGAATATATTTTTTTATTTTAAGTAATTCGTGAAAGACTTGATCGAAACTAATATCAAATATAAAATACTCAGTTTTTGAGCCACTCTGGTCGCGAATTATTAATATAAAATTTTTTTTTTTATTTGAAGTTATTCATGAAAGACTTGAACGAAACTAATATCAAATATAAAATTCTGTCTTTGAGCCAAACTGGTCATGAATACGAAATTAATTTAAAAGATATTTTTTTATTTTAATTTATTCATGAAAGACTTAAACGAATCTAATATCAAAATAAACCCTAAGTTTTTGAGCCTATCTGGTCATGAAATATTAATTGAGATTAAAAGATATTTTTTATTTTAAGTAATCCATGAAAAATTCGAACCAAACTGGTATAGAAAATAAGTTTTTGAACCAAACTGGTCATGATTATTAGTATCAACTCATTATATGTTAAATCTGAATCAGAATAAAATAGATCTTTAAATCGCGAAAAATACGAGCCAATCTAGCGATTATTAGTATCAAACTAGATTCTTTACTTTATGTTAGTAAATCTGAATCAAAAGAATAAAGATCGTAGACGTTGATGTGAGTTATTATTATTATTATAAACTCATAGCGAGTAAATATTCTGCACTTATTTGAAATGATTTTATGTTCTCCAAAGAAGATCATTTCATCGCATGCGAGTCTAAATCTACAAGTCTCAAATGTAAGTACCTAAATTAAATATAATAATTATTTTGCTTAGACATATCGAGATCGATCGTTTAGAGATCGCTTTTAGCGATAAGACCGCCCATTGTGCCTATTTTTAAAACAAATTCTTCTATATTTGTTCCTTATTTCTGGTGTAATAAAGTGTTATTATTATTATTATTATTATCGATCGAAACAAACCTTACACTCATTAACTTCGCAAACACATCGTCTCTCACGTTACGTTAGCCAACGTTTTAAACGATTGAATGTACAGCGGTAATTTTGGGAATTCTACTCCCAGGAGTGAGCGTAAGCGAACGTCCTGCAGTGAGCGAAGCGACCGTAAGGCCTGGAGTAGAATTTCCAATATTATCCTACTGATATCTCTTTCAAGTTTGACAGCTGTCATTCAAAACGAAGATATCGATGAGATCTAACGCTTTTGTAAAGGAGTAAGTACTAGTTTAAAAAAAAGTTTCATAAAAAAAAGTAAACAATTTTTAAGTCTTTTTCCCATAGAGCCCCCAAAGGTCCCCATAGTTCTATAGTAGCCGTGGTGGGGAAAAAGGTATCACCATTTGTAGCTCATAAGAATAAACCTTGTCCTTGAAACCTTGAACTGTCTTTACGAACAGTCGCTTGTCGATTTGCATGAATATGTACAATTGTACATTAGTCATAGTCGCGGTGCGGCGCGAACGTACGCTAACATAGACAATTTATTTCATACACTATTAGTTCCAGTATGGCGATGGGTATTTTAGCAATGAATAATAAGTAAGCCTCTAAAAATAGCGCTCGCCATTTAGTAATACTACTCAGTAGTCAGAAGATCCACTTATTAGTAGTACTTAGTCCAGTGTCACTGAAATAATTTAAATTCCAACTTTAGATATATTATTTTAATACTGTTGTTTGGTTTTTAAATTATTTTTTAATAGGTAACTGCTCAATACAATGGCAGAACCAAACGATGTTTTTCAATTTAAAGACCTAACTTTGGAGGAATCAGCGTATCTCTCAAAACTACACGAAGGTAAGCGTACTTATTCAGATAAATGTGTCTCGTAACTTGTGACGTCACAGGTTTTCTGCAAGGAAATGCGTTCAGCATAGCGAATAAGCACCCAGGGCAGTCTCGACATAGGTAGCAATTGCTTTACAACAGAAATCGGTCGAAAAGTACATATACAGATGACAATCGATAGCGCATGTCATTAACTATGGAAAGCTAACGATTTTCATCGGTACCTTCACGGTACTTAGGATTTATTACACATACTAGCTATACCCGCTGCTTCGCACGCGTGGTCATTTCTTTGGATTAAAGGTACCATAATGTGCTATTCCAGGACCTAAAATACCAATATACTACCATTACCATTTGATCAAAATTTCTTCAGACGTCAATTTTTTAAATCAATTTCTCGGCTCTAATCGCCAAATACCAATTACACCAGTTTTTAAGTCAAACCCTAAGCTATCCTACATTGAAAACTGCATAGCAATTGGTCCAGTAGTGTTTACGTGATGCACAAAAATACAGACAAACAGATACCTATTGCTTTATTATAATTATAGATAGATGACTGTGCCAAGTTGCATCAAAATCCGTCCAGTAGTAACAGCTAGATACGTGTTCTTTATTTCATAGTATGAACTCATATCATACCAAGTTTCATTTGAATTCATTCAGTAGCCTCGACGTGATGCGCGGTCAAAATACAGACAGAAAGAAAGACAAAAATGAAAAAAAAACAGTTATGGCTTTACTATCGAATATAGAAATACCCTCCAAAAATAAATCATTTATTGTTTCAAAATTAACATAACTTTGGGCCCCTAACCCGCACGAAACCCTTTATTTTTTCGGGATAAAAGGTATCCTCAATTTTAACCCATAATTTATGCCATGACTGTGCATCAAAATCCATCCAATAGTTTTAGCGTGGTACATGTTCTTTTAAATAACTTTCAACCCCTATTCTGCAAGAACCTCTGTCCTACCTCGTAGTATCAACTCAAATCATACCTAGTTTCATTTAAATTTATTCAGTAGTTCTAGCGGCGTAATGCGTGGCCAAGATACAGACAGACAGAGAAAAAAAAAGAAAAAAAAACAGTTTTGGTTTCAATATAGAATATTGCGAAACATAAAAAAAAAATGTCTACTGTGTACAGAATTTCAACCCATTTCCCGAAAGAACCCTATTTTTTTCGGATTAAAATGTATCCTTAATTTTCACCCATCATATAAACTATAACTGTGCCAAGTTGCATCAAAATCCGTCCAGTAGTTTCAGCGTGATACGTTTTCTTTTAAATACTTTTGCTGCCAAGACACCTTCCTGCCTTCCTCATTGCGGGGTTTTTATGCCCGAAATTCGCATTCGCCAGAAGGAGGTTCTCAGAACGCTTCGAGCTCTAGATGTGAACAAGGCCAGTGGTCCTGATGGTATTCCAGCGATTGTTGTTGAAAAACTGTGCGCCCGAATTGTCTCCCATCTTAACGCGCTTGTACCGCCTCTCTCTTCACTCAGGTAAAGTTCCGAAGAGCTGGAAGCTTGCCAATGTACAACCAGTACCAAAGAAGGTCGAAAGGTAGTCGTGCTGATCCGGCCAATTATCGTCCCATCTCGATTACCTCCTTACTCTGTAAGTGTATGGAGCGTGTCATAAACATTAGGCTCTTGGCATACCTTGAAGACAATGATCTTCTCAGTGACCGACAATACGGATTTCGCCGAAACCGGTCTACTGGGGATCTTCTCGCGTATGCCACTCACGCACTGAGCGAAGCCATAGAGATGCATGGTGAAGCGCTTGCCGTCTCCCTTGACATATCGAAGGCATTTGATCGGGTTTGGCACGATGGCCTTTTAAACAAGCTTCCCTCATATGGTTTACCTGTTGGCTTATGCAATTGGATAGTTGATTTCTTGAGGGAACGATCTATTCGAGTAGTCTTAGAGGGCTGCTCGTCTGATCAAATGGCTATCAATGCCAGTGTACTTCAGGGATCGGTTCTCTCGGCTACACTGTTTTTACTGCACATTAATGACCTTCTGAAGCCCGGTACCTTTGGGTATGCTGATGACAGTACTGTAGTTGAGAGATACACTTCCAATGCTCAAGCCAGCTGTGATGCTGTCCAGTTTCAGAGAGAGGCTATGGTAGACCGTTTAAATTTAGCCTTAGAAGCCGTGTCCGATTGGGGCGATGCTAACCTGGTTAAGTTTAATGCTACTAAAACGCAAGCGTGTTTGTTTTCTGCTAAAAAGAGTCCTCTACACCGATCTCCGTCTTTCCAAAGTGTAACAATACCAATAGGCGACTATTTGGAGCTTTTGGGTGTCGAACTCACATCAAACCTGAATTTTGGGTCTTATATTGAATCCAAAGCCAAGATAGCTGCAAACAAACTTGGTATTTTGTCTAAGGTTAGGCGGTACTTCACACCGGGACAGCTTTTGAATCTTTATCAAGCACAGGTCCGATCTTGTATGGAGTACTGCTGCCACCTCTGGGACGGTTCTGCCAAGTATCAGCTCGAGTCTTTGGATTCAATTGCGAGACGTGCTATCAGGCTCATTGGGGATGACACTCTGGTAAAGAGTAAGCTTCAAAGTCTGGCGCATCGACGTGAGGTAGCAAGCCTGGCGGTATTCTACAGATTGCACTATGGAGAGTGTGCACAAGAACTGCACAACCTGATTCCCCCATCACCTTTCCATCACCGTACGACTAGACGATCAGCAAAGCGCCACCCTTTCATGGTTGAAATACCTCGCACAAGAACGAAGCGTTGCGCTTCTTCATTTATTATAAGAACTGCAAAGGAGTGGAATGCCCTGCTCTCGTCAGTTTTTCCGGTAAATTATAACCCCGGTGTGTTCAAGTCAAGAGTGATCTACTAGGCAAGCGTGCTACACCTTCGACCACATTATCGCTTTCCATTACGTGAGATCGTGGTCAAACGATTGCCTAGTCAGTAATAAATAAAAAAAATATTAAAAATAACTTACAACCCATATCCTGGGGAACCCTTTAATTTTTCGGGATTAAAAGTATCCAATGTCCTACCTCAAAGTATGAACTCAAATCATACCAACTTTCATTTGAATTCAGTGTGTAGTTTCGGCATTATGCACTGCCAAGATACAGACAGACAGAAGGACACACAGACAGAAAGACAAAAATGAAAAAAAGAACAGCATTGGCTTCAGTACCGAATATAAAACAGACTTAAAAAAAAAAAAATTTCTTCAATGTACAGTTTTTGGACCCCTATCCCGCAGGAACCCTTTATGTTTTCGGGATAAAAAGTATATTTAATTTTTACCTGTTATCTATCTATACTATAATAAAACTGTAACTACGCTAAATCTGTACATTAAATATTTTTTGAAAATTTTGATTGAGATAAACTTCAAAAAGGTTTTTTTTTTTTCTGTCTGTCTGTCTGTCTCTTTGAACACGCATCACGCTGAAACTACCAGACTGATTTTGATGCAACTTGGCAGAATCATAGTTGATGTACTGGATTAACATTTAGGATACTTTTTATCCCGGAAAAATCAACGGTTCCCGCAGGATAGGGGTAGAAAGTTATTTAAAATAACACGTATCAAGCTAAAACTGCTGGACGGATTTTGATGTAACTTGGCACAGTCAAAGTTTATATAATGTGTTAAAATGTTGAATACTTTTTATTCCGAAAATTAAAAGGTTCCTGCAGCCTATGGGTCCAAAGTTGTGTTAAATTTAAAGTGATCATACATCCGTTTACGACTAGACTGGTACCGAATTTCGTCATTCTGCTACGAGGCTCACTGGCCCAGTTGGATAGATACATGGGTGCGTAATCCAGACGTATGTAGATCGAAATCACGCGCTGTAGAAATGTTTTGCTCCATAATTAAAAGATTTTTACATTATTTATGCGTTATTTTTACATTTTCCTTGATGTAACTGGGCTAAATCTGTACATTAAATATTTTATAAAAAAAAATTGAGATGAACTTCAAAATCGATTGTTTCTTCCATTGAGATATTATAATGTACTACCTACGTACCTACATAATTATATAGTTATATCGGAGGTTTCTTCATAATGTCTTACTGGCAAAATGGTTAGTTGTCGGTATTGAAATGTGTACATACAGAGGTAGGTACATGTATTGCTCTTCACAGAGAAAGTATAGAAAACTTTTATTTTTTCAAATCAATCCTCATATCGTTTTGATAAAGCTCAAAAAGTAGGTAGGTAGGGTAGGTAATTATTAAGAGCCAGTTAAAGTGCCAGTAAGTACGTCGTTCTGTGAAACATCATAAAAAAAAATTTGTACTAAGAACACAATGTTTCGTTGCATTAAAATTTGTTCGTATGGACCTCATAATAATGACCTACCCTTGATGCCCCATCCAATTTACCTCACCACCTAATCTGTGCCACCTTACCTTCGGAGATAATTTTCTCTACTCACTATGAAGACGTTCATGATAACAAGTTACTTCGTTTAAACTAGATGGCGTGTCTACCCTTAAAACACGCAAGCGGTTTGTTACGAAGTGGTTTGAATGTTAGAATGAACTCGAACAACACGTTTTCTTCTTTTTTTTACTTTATGGTCCCTAAAGGCTCTTAAAACGTATTTAGATGTTTATTGTGTTTTTTGATAGAATAAGTCGACTTCAGTTGTAAAACGCGCAGCGAAATTAAGCGAATTATTTATAGTAAAATAGTAATTTATTAATTAAAAAAATTAATTAACTCATTCATGTCATGAATCTTTCATTATAAAAACCAGGGTTCAAAATACTTTCAAGTGCTTTGTAAACCGAAGCCTTGAAAGTAGAAAATACTTGCATAGGAAATTGATCTTCGTGTCCATATAAATAAGGAGCACAATCGTGTTTGCGAAAAAAGTACTTGGAAGCGTGGAATTGAAAGTAAAAAATACTTGCATAGGAAATTGACCCGTGCGCTTATGTAAATAAAGAGCACAATTGCGTTTGCTTAAAAAACTTCGAAGCCTTGCAAGTTTTTTGAGCGATGTATCGGCCACCTAGCTTCTTGTGACCCGGCTGGCTGAGTGCGGCCGAACTCAGCCGAGGCCATGCCGAACCCGCCACCGAGTATGTAGGTGCGGACGGGTCGAAAGAGCGAGTTGATGAGTAAAATACTTTGAAAGTCTTGCAAGTAGTCCGCACCAGGGTGGCGTACTTAAAGCCAAAACCTGGTTTAAAAACAAATATGCGTTATAAAAAGGCAAGGCAGTGCCTTATTCCGATGATTAGATGCCGAGCAATCGATAAAAAACTATTTGACGGCTGCACGAATTTTGAAGAAATGTATAATATTGTACTTTGTAGGTTTGGTCCTGGTCCTCCTGGTCCTCTGGACCAAACCTACAACTGGTCTGGTGGTGGTTTGGCTTTTGGTCCTGGAATAAAACGTGTGGGCTACTTTTAAATGAAATGACCACGCGGGCAAAGCCGCGGGCACAGCTAGTATAAACTATAACTGTGCCAAGTTGCATCAAAATCCGTCCAGTAGTTTCAGCGTGATACGTGTTCTTATAAAAATCTTTCAACCCCTTTCCTGCGGGAACCTTTTAACTTTTCGGAATGAAAAGTATCCTATCCAGTAGATCATCGGGTGACGATATATCTAACATTAACATTGCGCACTAAAGCGCGCATACTGAGCGTGCACGACGCGGTAAGCGATTGGATATGTCCTACCTCGTAGTATTAACTCAAATTATGCCAAGTTTCATTTGAAGTAGTTTTGGCGTGATGCCTAGCCAAGATACAGACAGACAGACAAAAATTAAAAAAGTTCAGTATAAAATAACAGCCCCCAAAAAAAAGTTCTAAATATCTTCAATGTACAGAATTGGACCTGTTACAGTTTTATTATAAGTTATAAGTATAGATATAGATGACGGTACTGTTGTTATTCGTGTTGACTTAGTGATCGGAAGATTGCGATGGCATTGCTATCTATATCTAGATTACAGCCACTGCCAAAGATATCGATTGTTATCGGAATGTTTACGAACTTTTGCAAATTATACGATTTCTCTTAAAGGTGGTAGGAGGACATAATATTTTGAGAAACAGTATTTATGAAAATTGCTAAAAGGACCTCTTAGGTTAAATAAATACGGTCCACCGACTGCAGTGACAGTTTTAATTTTTTGGCAGGGCAGTCATGTTTTTTAATTAATTAATTATTTATTTTTATTAATTAATTAATTATTTATTTTTATTAATTAAAGAATTAACAGCAAATGGACTGATTGGATAACAATATTTACTGACGCATCCAAACAAGAGAATAAAGGGAAAAGGAGAAAAGGAGACAAGTAGGGATTTGGCATGTTTGAAAACACCTGAATTTTGTTGGCCTTGACATTTACTTACATAAAAATCCATACCAATATATAAAAGTAAAAACGTAGTCTGTTTGTTTGTTTGTTTATTTGTTTGGGGAGCTTTCACGCGATAATGGCTTGACGAATTTTGATGAAATTTACAATGGAGATAGCTTATACCCTGGAATAAAAAATACAATACTTTTTATCACGGAAAAGTGTAAGTTTCCACGGGAAAACTGGAAGATGTTGATTACTCACTGTAAGGAACAGTTGCCATGTAATAACAAGTCTGTCAATAACATCAAGAGGGTTGGTGCTATACCTACTTTTAGATTGGTTTTTAATATCCTAGAAGAAAATAGGATGCTTTTTTTTCGCGATAAACAGTAGTACGCGCGGACGAAGTTGCGGGCGGGAAAACTAGTAATATAATAAAGACATTGCGGCGGACTTACCTTAGACCGTCTACTGTTTTTAAAAACTTATTTTTTTTATTCAAATGTCGCATCTGTCGGACTTACCTTGTCCGCCGCAATGTCTTTATTTTGTATTATTTCTTATACAGTGTACGATTTACAACATTAAAGTATTTTATGGTATGCAATAAAGAGTTATCTATTTATCTTTCTACTCGTATCAGTGACGAATTGACGATATGACTAGCCTTTACTTAGGCTATCTTTAAAATGCATACCTTCGCCAGTTTTCAATACGAATTAGAAGATTCAAGTGGTATTACATAATATTTAACAAATTTTTCGTTACCACTTTTGTCTGCGATATTTTCTGTGTAGGTACTTAATACATTTTCACAACAATGGCAGATCCAAAGGATGTTTTCCAGTTTAAAGATCTCACTCCAGAAGAATTAGCACAGCTCTCAAAATTACATGAAGGTAGGCAATGATATTATATTATAAGGTACCTAGGTAAATGTGACTTGTAAAAAATACTCATCGACTTTAGTGATAAAACGAAGAATTGACTATTAAACGAAGCATTACCTCGCTTCAGGGCATATTAATGAACAAATATGCTTGGATAGACCGATTTTACAGTTACAAAGCTTGGCAATATTTTAAAATATAGGTACGTAGATTTGTAACTTTTGTATTACTTAAAAGTAAATAAACTAACTAAAATTATTGTTGGGTCCAAAAACCGGTCCGACAGGAAGTTTGAAAAAAATTCGAGATCGGGAAATTACCTTTAGCACAGAATCCATACCAATATATAAAAGTGAAACGTTGTCTGTTTGTTTGTTCGGGGAGCTTTCACGCGATAACGGCCGGACGGATTTTGATGATTTAGAATGGAGATAGCTTATACTTTTTATCCCGGAAAATTGCAAATTTCCACGGGAAAACTGGAAAATGTTGATTACCCACTGTAAAGAACGGTTGCCATCACAGAATGGTTGGTGGTTGCCATGGAAACGAAATAACAAGTCTGACAAAAAACATTAGGAGCATTAGTGCTATACCTACTTTTGCATTGGTTTTTAATATCCTAGAAGAACATAGGATGCTTTTTTTCGCGATAAACAGTAGTCCTCGCGGACGAAGTCGCGGGCGGGAAAACCTACTATAAAACTGCAAGGAACTTACACTCAGAATCACTCCTATCCACTGTGATCATAATGTAACCAGTTGGGAATGTATGGCGTCCCATGTTTTTACAAGTCACGACGGCACAAACGCGTATTTAGTATATTTATTATTAACTTTAATTCGAAAATTTCGAAATTCGAAGCTCTATTTTGAAACCCAATGACTTATGTATTGTTCTTATAATAAACACAAAAACCAGAAGCAAAACCAAACAAAACTAACATTATCACTCTGTGGGCAATATACATTTGGGCAAGGAATTTATATACTTGCATTTGGGAGATACCTCTTATAACATTACAACGCCATCTGTTTTGGAGAAAAGAAAGTATTTCCATTTATTTGCATATCTACAAGAAAACAGCTCATTGTAAAAATGATTGAACGGCATTCCGGGCACTAAGGGTTCAAGTCGTGCTTCGTGTTCAAATTTTTCCTTCCCCAAAGGACTATGGGCAAAACGTTCCCACTCTCCAGCGTCCAGTAGGTTAGTTTTTTTTTACTATGGCGACATTCTTCAAGTAAAAATCAACAACTATTACTTATTACATGAGGTCATCTGATCTAACCTAGCCAGTAGCTCACCCTAAAGCGGAGTCCAACAACCGGAAGTATCCATGTGCATTTCCTTCGGCCAGGAAAAATAACTTGACCTAACCTAACAACTAAAAATAAAACAAGAAGAAAACTATAACAATACCATAACAAAAGCAGCGGATAATAATCGGAGCCTGGTGTTCGCAAAGTGAAGATTCCGTAATATAAAACCCCATGGTGAGCAGTCCTCCACCGAGGTGGGGCAAGATGGGGTCGCGGTTGCATTCTACCATCTTGCCCCAGTGGCAGACGCAATCGGGCCTCTTCGCCTGTGCAGGGGCAACCTTGCTCACCAAAGTCACCCCTCACCATGACCGATGGGGCCGTGCAAGCCGATGGAGAGTCCCCCGACTCTCCACCAGTGACCCCACAAATACGAAGGAGGAATCGCCTCCTCCTCCCACCTCCTCGAGCCGGCGCCGAGCGCCCGGGCCCCACCTCCACGTCCCACTCCCAGCACCGAATCCATCATTCCGAAGTATGGTAGATCTGAGAGCGGACCGCCTCCTCAAGCCGGTGCCAAGCACCCGGGCCCCACCTCCTCGAGCCAGTGCCAAGCACCCGGGTTCCACCTCCTCGAGCCGGCGCCAAGCGCATAAAACCCCACCTCCACGTTACACTCCCAGCACCGAATCCATCATTCCGATGTATGGTAGGTCTGGGAGCGGACCGCCTCCTCGAGCCTGTGCCAAGCACCCGGGTCCCACCTCCTCGAGCCTGTGCCAAGCACCCGGGTCCCACCTCCTCGAGCCGGCGCCAAGCACAAGGCCCCACCTCCTCGAGCCTGCGCTGAGCGCCCGGGCCCCCCCTCCACGTCACTAGGACGCCCATCCCACAGGAAGAGAACCTCCACAAAGATAAAAGCTCTTTGTAGTGATTCCCCTCCTGCCGTCCAGGTAGTAAAACTACCCAGACCCGCCTTGCCAGATGTCGGCTACGGCGAATAATTCCCCGAGGAGAATTATTGACCGATCCCCGGGTGCACCGTCCCAACGGCTGCTCTTCCCCCCAGATGAAACGCATAGAAGGGGACCAGCAACAGTCGGGCACTCTTGGAGGTTATCCGGCCTGCAACCCTTTTTTTTTTTTTTTTTTTCATGGGGAAATGCATTTACGCATACCACTGAGCCCGGGGAAGGCCCAGCGGCTATGTGGGACTCACCGGGCGACTGCCCGTCCTACCCACTAAAACCCCATGGTGAGCAGTCCTCCACCGAGGTGGGGCAAGATGGGGTCGCGGTTGCATTCTACCATCTTGCCCCAGTGGCAGACCCAATCGGGCCTCTCCGCCTGTGCAGGGGCAACCTTGCTCACCAAAGTCACCCCTCACCACGACCGGTGGGGCGTGCAAGCCGATGGAGAGCCCCCCGACTCTCCACCAGTGACCCCACAAATACGAAGGAGGAGTCGCCTCCTCCTCCCACCTCCTCGAGCCGGCGCCGAGCGCCCGGGCCCCACCTCCACGTCACACTCCCAGCACCGAATCCATCATTCCGAAGTATGGTAGGTCTGAGAGCAGACCGCCTCCTCGAGCCGGTGCGAAGCACCCGGGCCCCACCTCCTCGAGCCGGCGCCAAGCGCACAAGGCCCCACCTCCACGTCACACTCCCAGCACCGAATCCATCATTCCGAAGTATGGTAGGTCTGAGAGCGGACCGCCTCCTCGACCCTGCGCCGAGCGCACTGGGCCCCACCTCCTCGAGCCGGCGCCAAGCGCACAAGGCCCCACCTCCACGTCACACTCCCAGCACCGAATCCATCATTCCGAAGTATGGTAGGTCTGGGAGCGGACCGCCTCCTCGAGCCGGTGCCAAACACCCGGGCCCCACCTCCTCGAGCCGGCGCCAAGCGCACAAGGCCCCACCTCCTCGAGCCTGCGCCGAGCGCCCGGGCCCCCCCTCCACGTCACTAGGACGCCCATCCCACAGGAAGAGAACCTCCACAAAGATAAAAGCTCTTTGTAGCGATTCCCCTCCTGCCGTCCAGGTAGTAAAACTACCCAGACCCACCTTGCCAGATATCGGCTACGGCCAATAATCCCCCGAGGAGAATTATTGACCGATCCCCGGGTGCACCGTCCCAACGGCTGTTCTTCCCCCCAGATGAAACGCATCGAAGGGGACCAGCAACAGTCGGGCACTCTTGGAGGTTATCCGGCCTGCAACCCATCCGGCCTGCAACCCAACATAACCCAACCTAACTTAACCTAACCTATAATATGAAGAACTATAACCTAACCTATAAACTATAAATTATTAACTAACTAACCTAACTCATAACTTATTGAATGAGGTCATCTATTACATTGATAATTGTGCCAATAAAATATGTTTGTATTACTTCAAAACCCCATTGATTTTGCAGTTGAAACAGGTAGTTAGTCTGTTTATGGATCCTAAAAACTTATTGACATAAAAGTAAAAACTTCTTGACGAATCTCAATACTATTGGAGGTTGAAGACGGGGTGCATACAAAAACGCCCATTGCTTTTTAGAATAGTAAAATTAAAATATTATTATTTTTTAGCAAACTTCCAACCCTGCGTGCGCGTGGGCCCAAAAGGATACATAATAATTAAGGAATACGAAAAACTCGCTGCGGACATTTATAATATGCAACTGAAGAAGGGAGATATTTTTGTGGCTAGCTATCAAAGATCAGGTAAGAATATTTGTGGTAGTTGCATAGAAACCTAGGTCTTATTTTATTTTGTAAAGCGCCTCATCTCATTTTAATCAACAACCAACCGTGCCTTGTGTTTATATATTCGTTATTAACATTACGATGTGTGATCGACTAAGATTGACCTCTAATTGCATACTTACCTACTTTATCCTTCGGGCACTGCGCATGCGCAAGTGGGTGGGTGCATGTGGGTTATAGTTATAGTGGACGGGGCTTGAAGGGTTAATACATATATGTGCTTCATTAGAATTACATTCGAGAGGATCATTAACGAAAACCTTCAATCACCGATAAAGCCAGGGTTTAGTTAAGGCAGAAAAGCAGAGAAGAAGCATTTAGTTCTGCCCTCCGTTCTACACTTTCTTCTTTCCTCCTTTTGATCTGAGGTTCAGCCCCCTCCCCCCCTCACCCTTTCCTCGGTCTTTCCTATCGTCAATTGAGGATATATTAACGTGTGTAATCCCTAAGCGATGTTTATGACAAGGCTCGATCTAATCATAGGCCGTTGAATAATCTATATAGGTGTTGTATCTAATCGTAAGTCTGTTGGTGATGATGAAGTGTACCTATTGTTTAAACTTAAGTTTTGGAACAAGAAGGCTTAAAAAGACGGAGTTCACACCGCCAAACAAAGGAGTGAAGCATAGCAAATGTATGCGTGAGTGGTAAATTTGTGATGTTTTGTGTTGTGGTTGACACAATATTTAATTGTTTTGGATTTTCCGTGAGAACTTGACATAATTAACGCAACTAAAAAGGTCGAGATCTTGCTGTAATGTGGCGGCCGATCGGCTTAACATGGTATGTTTGCGTGAGACTTTTGCATACGAGCGGATCGGCATATCTTTGATGCACTTTTGATTTGGCGGTGTGGAAGCCGCCTTTTTTAATATTCTTGTTTCGGAATGTGTGGTTCGCAGGCACCACGTGGACCCAGGAGCTGGTGTGGTTGGTCGCGAACGACTTGGACTATACGACGGCAGAGGCTGTGCCTCTCACACAAAGATATCCGTTTCTTGAGTGAGTCAAAAAATAAAATCTCAGTAGTATTTACTATATTTTCATACTCATTACTATTATGTTGGCTTTATAAAATAAATCATGTTGGCCGGCAGCCGCCATTGTCTAGTAATAAACCGACCAAGTTCGAGTCGGACTCGTGCACCGATGGTTCCGTACAAACTTCGTCCATCACGAGAATCAAGAATTGTACAACTACATTCACCATAATAATAAGGTAACATTACTGAAGTTCATGAACTATGGAAGTATCGAACATTGACGAACTCTAACGTAAGATAAACTTGAGGAACAAACTTAACTTTGTTGTTGGAAAACTGTTGTCCTCATACATTGATATAGGTTGCGGTCAGTTTACCAACGGCAAATAAGTTTATAATCGCAAAAAAACGCGGTTTTCGGATGTTTCCCTTTATTTCATTATTTTAGGTCAACGGAGGTAACGGTTTTGATTCCCTTGCAAGTGTCAAAATATGCGACGTAAACGAACGTATCTTTTGATTGCATTGACTTTATTTTTGCACATCTCCAGGGGATTGCAGACTAACGAAAAATATTTTGGACATATCAAATAAAATATTTTGATGAGAGAATTTTAGAATATGTGGCCTTCCGAGGACATTTTTCTTTACCATTATGTTACTGGCATAGGTCATAATGCAGTGGCACCAAATTTTAACTTCCAGACTAGCCGCATACTTTGACGATAACGCGATAGAGCTCTCTCTTCAAGTAAGCGGCAACACCGAAAAAGCGCGTCAGGTGATTGGCTTCTTGTCTACTCCGGCTTCTAAAATATTATCTGGAATGCCGTCTCCGCGGTTCGTGAAGACTCATCTGCCAATGTCTTTGCTGCCACCAAAAATATTAGATACAGCCAAGGTAAATATAAGAAGTATATGAACATCCAAAGTTCACTGTAAACGTCCGTTTATTGGTTAATCCTAGGTATTATTGTTAAGGCCAAGCTCCAAGCTTACATTTTCCCACTCCCCACTCCCCTGCCACCTACCCTACACTCTGCCACCCGCTACCTGCAATAAGTACTGAAGTGCCTGCGTAACAAGGTTGAATATCGCGAGCGCTGTTTGAACACACAATTTAGCTCGGAACTAAATGACGTATGTCTTAAAAGTTATTTATTTTATTGGCAGGCTAATAATTTAGTTTTTCTTGCTGTGAGATTTATTTTAGAGATAAAACTAACCGAATCTTAGTTTTATCTCTAAAATAAATTTTGTTTTTTAGTTGTAAGATTTTTATGTGTGTGGTTCAATAAAAAGTTATCTATCTATCTATCTATCTATCTATCTAAACCTAGGAGATAGATAGATAGCCCGAGCTAAAGTAAACCTAGGATTTACTTTAGCTCGGGCTTTTACGGTATCATCTATACTACTTTTTAATAAGAGCATAAGTTCTATAATATATGCGCTCTATCCGGCAGGAACATTTTAAAAGAACAAGATTTAGAATAAACATTATCACTGCCAACGAACAAATAAATTTAACATGGATTTTCCACGATAACGTTTTAACACGAAACTAGTTTGTATATAATAATACATTTGTAAGAACTAAGTAATAACAAATCTAATATTATTTTTGAGTGTTTTTCAATCATTTTGAGACTTGGACTTGGTGGAGTGAAGCAAAATCACTTTGGTAGATGAATTCCTCTGCTAACCGCTTCACAGAACACAGAGACACTTCATATATATATATATTTTATATATATTTTAAGCACTCTTTTGATTAAGACAAATCCAATACCTCATTTATCAAAATCCATCAAGCCGTTCAGGCTGAAGGACGCGCCAAAGAAACGTACAAACAAACAAACAAATGCGTACAACCCAAACACGAAACCCTCCACTGCCGGGTAAAAATAATCCTTCCCCCTTGACACATCATGCATGTGATAGATTCTTGGGATCATTATTACTGTATATAAATCAAACCTAAGTTTGGTTATGTTATCCTTAGGTTAGGATAGGTTTAACAAGCCTACGGTTAGGCTAAACCTTGTTTAGTATATTAAATAAAGTTTCAATGCTATGGTGTTGTTATTTAATTTATCTTTTAACCAAATAGCAAGTGAAACTAATTCATAACCTGACAATATACAAGCAAGTTGCTATATCATAAAAGCTTGAAATTTACTCAGAAGTTAAGTACCTATCTAAAATATACTGAATAGAATAGTATAACCTAAGGAGTATTCATAGAAACAAAGAAATGTAATTGTTATATTTTTATTGATTCTTCCACCAGATTCGGAATACACTACATAGAAGAACTGGCAAGAAACTATGTAGCGAATATATTTTTTATAATCATTATTTACAATTATAATTAACACATTATTATTCTCATACTAACAACCTATACGTGATACTTGGTTATAGTGATATTTTATTATCATTTTACATACACCATAGTTACACCTGGCACAATAATAGCATTTAAACAAAATGATCCTGACCTAATCATTTCGAACACAATCACATTGACCATATTGGTTATAATAACATCACATTGAACCGACAGTACCTATGTAGTATTTGAATACTCTTTGGTACCTATTTGCAAAATAATCAGTTAAACAACTAAAATCAGTTAAATAATCAGTTAACGTGACGGAAATGTTCAATTCACTTCTACTTACATTTGGATATCCATAATAATCGTAGTTTAAATATTGTAAGACAATTTTAAATCATTATAATTTTTATGGAATTATACTTACAGATATTTCAGAGTTATAACAATCTGCCATCATTAATTAGTAAATACACAACTTTTCACAAAAGACTTGGTAATTTTACTTAGAATAATGAATAACTCTATTAAGGATTTTAAACATCATTATATAACTCCATAATCATAAATTCGAAGCTTTTGCTTATTAAGTTGTTATAAAGATTCAACCACATTATCGGTTTCGTTCAGAAACATATTTTTTATTACCACAGATTACAAACTCACCATAGATCTAAAAAAAGACAAATTTACAAATAGATTCAATCGGTTGTCACTTTTGCCTTGACAAGCAATATGTCAAAGAGTATAGTAATCAACAGAGGGTGACAATTGGAACATTGAGTGTTTCTGCAAAGATAGCAGCGATATCTTCATGATTTAACATGAAAGCACTACTCTAATACTCGCAAATTGTACGATAGATGTCATTACGGGCATGCTATTTGTTTAAAAAAATAGTTTATTTTATTCGAAACAAAATGTAAAGTGTTGCTTTAATTTTTTTATTAATATTAATTTATTTTATTCGATATAATTTCACATCAGATTATTTTAGATTTTTCGCTCACTGACAAAAGTGTCATAATGTTGACATACCATCTACGAATAAGTAATAAGTCAGGAAACGTAACAGCGTTAATAAAATGACCCAACAAAAGTCGTGCCCAAGTAGGTGGGGCTTAAAAGTCGTGTCCAGCGCGTCATCAGTCGCACATTTTTCATGCAAGCGAGCACACGTCATATCTTCGCGTACGTTTTAATTTTATCATTGTGAACTACAGCTGTGAATCATCATGCCAGCATGTGTTGTGAAGTGGTGCCATACAAGATTAAAATGTCCAGGGATCACTTTTCACTAGTAGTAGTTGCAAAATTATAATTATATTCAAAAACGTTCAAATACATTATCAAACCGCGATGGTCAATACTATGCACAATTAAGTCAGTCAATTTTTGCACTAAAGTTTAATTTCTACTCGAAGAAATTTTGAAATTAAGCTGTTATTTTTTTCACGCAGATGATTCATACCTAAGAAACGTCAACATATTTAGGAGAATACTAAACAAAATGAGCAAATAAACAATAATGAACGATTACAGTTGGTATGTAATATAGGTTCAGCTTTTTCGACTCATGGGAATAACAATAGCATTAAAAAAACAGTTCATAGTTTGATCGAATTAAAGCACGTTTAATTTTTCAGGCTAATGAAAATTCACCTTCTGGAAATTTTAAAGTGTTTGATTTACCTGAGTTGCTCAAAAAAACAAATAATGCAAACCCTCAAGGAATAAGGCACAAAAACTTGTAAGATTTCACTATTTTTTTTGCACTTAATATTTAGGTTTGATAGGAATTTTTATTTTAGCTGGATATGTGTATCTATTTCAATTAGAGACAGTCTTTCATAGATTTGAAACTGATCTTCAATAAGGTTATTTTCAGGAGAATAATATCAACACTGAATGTAATGACGGTGTTGAAGACAACACCGTGATTACATTCAGTGTTTATATTATTCACCTGAAAACAACACCGTCATTACATTCAGTGTTGATATTATTCTCCTGAAAATAACCTTACCAACCAAGAAAAAGAACCAAGAAAAACAAAATTAAAAAGTAATCTTATTTCAACCGAAGTCTTTAGTTTTGAAGAAAGAGGATCATGCGTTACGCCGATAAATATACCATCGTCAGATATTGAATCTGCTCTGAATACTCCTAAAACACACATTTTAAAGCAAAAACTAAGAAAAAAACTATTTTGGCAGTATAACGACTATCACAGATCAGAAATCTACAACGCCAAAATAAAAGATTAACTATGAAGAATATTTCACTTAAAATATTTTATCCCAATTGAAGAAAAATGGATTTGGCGATTCTACAGAAAATACTGCATTGAATGATTTTTCGGACGATATAGTTTTAGCCCTTAAAAGGAAAAAGTCAAAAGTTACTTTGATCTTTGATGGCTGTGCATCTAACATCGCTACGGCTAAGATGTTGGGTTGAAATTTTGAAGACACAAACAATTCAAAATCGTTTTTTGACAACCCATCTACCGGAGACCCAGTAGTTGTAATATTAGATCAATTTCATATGGTGAAACTTGTGCGTAACACATTAGAGGAAAAAGACACTCGTAGATAAAAACAAGAAAAAAAATTGAGTGGGCACATTTGCAGAAACTGAAAAATGTTCAAGATATCGTTGGATTGCATTTTGGGAATAAATTGTCAAATCGGCATCTATACTTCCGAAATAATATCATGAACGTGAAACTAGCGATTCAAACCTTAAGTTAAAGTGTAGCTGATGCGATTAAGTTTGGTTCGCAACAGTTAAACATGCCTGGTTTTCAAGAAACAGATGCAACTGTTGCTTTTTAGAAACGTTTAACAACCTTTTCGACATACTAAATTCAAGATCGACCGATACGGGTTTAAACACCCTTTTTCAGTGGTGGAAAAAGAAAAACTACATAACGTTTTGGATCAAAGCGAAAAATATATTAAAGGTCTCTAAATCAATGTGCAGTCAAAAAAAACTCGAACAGTAAATGGACAAAGAGTAACAGTATATACTAACTCTTTGAAACCAGTGACCAAAACTCAGTCCAAAACTGGACTTCTAGGACTCCTCATATGTATTTCAAGTTTTAAATTACTTTTTGCACGGCTAGTAGAGTTACAAATATAGAAATTTATTTAACCATATTAAGCCAAGATCATATTGAGTTGTTTTTGGAGTGATCCGCAACCACGGCCGTTGCAACAATAACCCAAACGCCTGACAGTTTATGGAACTATATAAAAATAATTTACTGAACTTGAACCTCAGCTCTAAATTCACAGGCTGACAGGAGGACATTCCGTTTTAAATTTCTCAGAATCCGTCTTCACTACATTGTGAAGAAAGATTGTCTTTTAATGTCTTCTGGACAAAAACTTAATAAATTAATTATATTTCGTGGGACAAAGAATTTAATGAATTGTAAAAAGTGAGCCAAAAAAAACATTGTACAGTAATATTGTTTTATTACTGACTTGGTCCGGTCCACTTATTGCATAACATCGTCCACGCCGCTATGACTCAGCTGTCATAGCAGACATTATGCGCGTGAACCAATCCCTGCTTTCGTTCTGAATTTAAACCAATCACCAAGCATGTCTATTTGTAACCTCGGAAGTGATTCGTACTTTGAATCTTACGTCGTTTTGGTTTGAAGTAGGGGCACTTTTATTGTGACATTTGTTCTGAATTAGAGTTCCTGACTTATTATTTATTCGTAGCATACCATACCATAATATCTCTGTCTCTGAGTAGTCTGTGGACATATCGAACACGAAATTTAACAAGAGAAAAAGGTTTGGTTTTGAATATTTGCATTTAATTTAATAAAGGGTGCATTCCGATTCACGATAATATCGCTGTGAGCGATCACAGTGCTAATTTGCGTTCCGATTCAGATATCGCGCTCACGGCAGTTGAGTGCTGCAGTTGATTCGGAACGCTCGTGAGCGTGATTACAAGATCACAACAACATAACCTCAAAATTTGCTCAAAATACAAAGTATTACTCGTGGGCAAAGTAGTCTGTCTAAAAATTGGTCAATTGTCTGTAGTAATATATGGAAAACTGTACGAAAATCACACAGAACTGAATTCAAACAACAGTTTTCTTTGTAAACAACCGTCAGTCTGTCACTTTGACAGTAGCGCTCACGGTGATATCGGTTTGGGGCATGATAGGTGTAATCGCAAAATGGCGGATGTAATGACGTAATCCGTGACGTCACAAGGGATATCGGTGTTACACTCACGATGACTCGGTACGCGTTTCAGCGCGATAATATCGATTTTATCGATATTTGCGCGTCTCGGAATGCACCCAAAGTGTCGTTCGGCCCTCGCGCTGCTCTTAACTTTTTCAGCCCTTTCGTTGTTTTACTTTGTTCCTGAGTGCCGAGTTTCTGAGAGAAATTGAGACTCCTTCGCAGAAACCAATTCATTGAAAGATGTTCTGTGTTGTTTTCACCATGCCGCCTCACTGCACTTTTGGTTGTAAACAGAATGGGTAAGTAGAGATTTAACCTTTAACTAATTTAGTGTACCTACTACCTGGTGAGCGTAATTGAAAATGGCTTCATAATCCTACATTTCTGGAATGTTTCTAAATAAGCGTGCGGTCCAAACTCACAGCTTTTGTGTACCTTCATTCTGTATAAATACCTACTGTATTGTCAAGCAGGAGTCACTATCCCATGAAAATAGACGTGCCAATGACATAAATAAGGGAAGGACTTTCCAATATATGTAAGTTGCAGAGGGGTGAAGGAAGGGGGAGGAGGGGGGGGGGGCTCCCCCATAGAAGGAGGGATGACGATAACAAAAAATAAAAATAAAAAAACAAGTTTATGTTTCGAAAAAAATGTAAAGAATTGACACTGGGAGGGGTGTGGCAGGTTGGAAAAAAAATAAAAATTTGTCTTCGGTATGGGCTCTGGCCAGAACTGAAATCAAGTAAAATAAGATATGAGCAGCTGTTGTGCAGGGGTAGTATTAGTATTTTGAAAATGTAAGTTGTTGCAAGCCTGGATATGGCACAGCTTAATCTGCCTACAAAGTTTGCTTTCTATCTGACATGTAGTTATTAAATAAAGCGAAAAGTGTGCTAGTGTGACAACCCAGAATTCCATACTAATCCGTAGGGAACTTAAAATCAAACATTACCCTAAACATTGTAAAATATGTTGTCCGTCATAGATAAAACATAATTTAATAATTGTTCAATTATTTTTCAGATGGCAGATATAGTATCACTGCAGCTACTGTGCTGGTGGATCATAACAACAGTGCTAGCAGCAAGTCAAAACGAAGAGCAGTATACAATACACAAACAAAACTGAACAAGAATATAACATTTAAAAAAAACGTGTCTGTCTGTTTGTTTGTCTGTATGTTTAATTGCGCGTCACGTAAAAACTACTGGACCAATTGCGATGCAGTTTTCACTGTTATATAGTTTAGGGTTTGATATAAAACTGGTGTACTTGGTATCCAATCCAATAAGTAAAATCTGAGCAATTGATTAAAAACTTTTTGACGGCTGAAGCAATTTTGATCAAATGTTGGTATTATAAGTCTTACAATAGCACATAGCCGCGGGCACAGCTATTAATTGTTTGTTTGTCGTATGAGGTAGTGCTGGCCTCTGATGTCAGAGTTTGTCAGGCCGCCCGAGGGCCTCTGACAAGCTAGTAATAATAATACATATTTATATCAGACATATTTTACCATTATAAACCAATACAATGATAAAAACACAGCTTAAAACTTAAATTAATGAGAGCACAAATGTTTGGTAATGAAAAAAGTACATACAAAAATTTACATCACACAGACAGAAAATGATATCACTGTGTAATACCTATTCACGACTTTATCAAATGCGCTTGCAATGGACAATCAGGTGGTTCAGCAATGGTATTCAGTATGCCGTTGACACTGCCACGAGTTCTGCGTAAGAGAGATGCCGCATTTTTTCTTATGATCGCGAAAAAAACATAAGTAAGTGCCTCTGCAAACATTCCAGACGCACTGCAGAACCGAGGCAGGCCCAACACCACCCTGAATCCATTGTTATATTGGACTAGCAGAGCGCTGTAGGCCCTCTGCGTATAGCAGATCCATAGGCTGCTCACGTAAAACGATTGGCAATATGCCTTAAAGAGAGTAAACTTAACATCGGCGTTACAGCGGGCAAACCTATGAGCCAACATGTTGCATCTGACCGCCACCGCCCCGCGTTCCCTATCAATGTCCTGGTCGTCCCTAAGATCGTTTGTAACTATATGACCCAAACATTTAAAGTTATTGAGAATATTTAGAGGAGTTCCGTTCCACTCAGGTTAACAGGGGGAACATGGTTGGGTAATTTATTTCTGGTTTATAAATCATTATCTCACTTTTGTTTACATTGTAATGTAATACATTTTATTTTATTTTTTTTATACATTTGATTCACAACAGTTAATTAATTTTCTTAGACGTCGATTGAGGGGCTCATAATGTTTAAGTAAAATGACCGCCTATTGTTACATAGTTTTAGCCTATTGTTAGTTTTCTAAGCCAACTTTGTATTTTAATGTTATTTACCTACTGTGTTGTTTTAATAAATACTTTTATCTACCAATCCATCTTTTGTTTAATTGCAATTAATAGTGTGGTAATAAAATATTATGTTTCCCAATTACTTACTGAGCAATTTTTTTAGGCTACCTTAATGTAACCTTTGTCAAATGACATTAATTAAAAAAATACCATTTGACAAGGTCACAATACGGTAATTAGAACGAATTTAGAAAAAAATAATTACCAAAATACCTATTAGCTGTACTGTGTGTGTGTGCTGTGTGTGTGTGTACTATAGCATTAGTTCTTGTTAAGAAATCAAGTGGCGCTTCAATTTTATATGCACGTGGAAGCCGCAAGAGGGCACTCTTTCCCCCCTATATTACTATTACTTCTTACGTAGTATTTATATACTCTTTGACTATTACTATACTCTTTGGTAATCAATATGTTATGATACCGTAAGTGGTAAGGTTATTTAGTGAGAATATTTATTACATTGTTAAATATTATGTTATAATCTAACACACGCATACTCGCTTTTTTTAACTTCATCGTGTTCATTGCTACGTCATACAATGCTATTTATAGGTAGTTTACGTGGCTCGGGACCCCAGAGATGTAGCCGTGTCGTGCTACCACCACTCCAAGCTGTTCAAGATCTTACAGTTCAAAGGATCCTTCAAAGAAATGTGGAACGCCTTCATAAAGGACCTGTGTAAGTAAAACATAGGCAATATGTAGATATTTAAATATCGATGTAACTTGAAGCACCATTCAAAATTGTATATTATTGTTGTGCAGTTATCCTGACGCCATACTTCGAGCATGTTAAGGAAGCATGGGCACTGCGAGACAACCCTAATATGCTGTTTCTCTTCTACGAAGAGCTCTCGAAGGTCAGCATCAGTACCTTCGAAAATTAAAGGCAATGATTATGAGCAAGTTTTAAATGAAACTGAATTGGAAAATTTCCAGGATCTGCCAGCTTCCATCCGTCGAGTAGCAGACTTCCTCGGCAAGGAGCTGACTGCTGAGCAGATGGAGCGTCTCTGCGATCATCTCAGCATCCATAACTTCAAGAACAACAACTCTGTCAACTTCGAAGATGTAAGAGAGATCGGCTTATTGGATTCCAAGGAGACTTTTATAAGAAAAGGTCAGTGATTAAAATCCTCACTAAGGGGTGCTCAAGAGGTAATATAATGTTAGTGTTAGTATTATACACATTCTGATCTATGACCACCAGTACCCCCGTGAAATACTCTCAGGAGTACTAGCGGGACAACTATGCACTAGTACCCCCTAAAGATACTTGGGGGGTTGTGTACCGTAGGACAACTAGTATGTGGGTAATTCTCATCGAAGCTCAATTTTGATGGTCACACAGTTATATTTCCGTAACGGTATAAGAAAGAAACATAATTTTTGAATTGGAGGATTAAACATTTATTAGGCTACAAAATGAATAAAGCTTGTCAGAATAGAAGCAAAAATAATACCTAAAATTAACACGAATGGTCAAAAAACGGGGCCATTTTTTGTATTATCATCGAGTCACACTTCCCGTTGCAGTAAAACATCTGGGTAGGTACTGCTTCACCAAATTTCAATGTATTTGTATGTTACTTATACTAAAGTCATCGTAATTAAATACACTTTACACCCAATAGTCTAAGAAAAATTTTTTGGTCATATTTTTGAATTTAAAACTACATATGCATCGGTCACACGATTTTAGATACTTTAGATTTGCGTAGTATAACGGCTGGCAGTTGAACACAACATCAGCAATCAAACACAGAGTTCGATTTAGTCGGACGTCAGTCGTGTTCCGGCATCGCAGAAGTGAGAAGAGCATCATCATGAAAAAAACAACCAAGCCGTGAGAAAAAAAATATGGTAATTTTATATTTATTCATTGGTCACTTGCGTGGACAACATTTGTGCGTTGTATTTTAGCAACTGTAATCAAAGTAAGCTCATCGAAACCCCAAAATGTGCGAAATATTTATGTAGTATTTGATTTAAAACGTTACACCAAAACATTGTAGCAATTTATAAAAAAAGGGATATATTCGTCACCTTCGTGAAACCACATTCGCGGCGTTTTATCCACGAAAGTGATTTTGTGCATATTTTTTATTCAGTAGTTTAGCGACTGGTGGTGTATTAACAAACTTTTAAAGAATTTTTAGAGACTCATATGCTTCTTAGTTAAGAAAAATTTCATATTAAGACGATTTAGGCTATTTTTATGGTTTTTTTTTATTTTATCTCTGTTGACTGATTATTTGTAATTTCGTTGGATGACCAAACTAAGGACCGAACAGATAATAAATTATCTCTTTTGATTACTGATACAAATACAACAAATACAAATTCGTTTATTAAGCGAAATACATTTTTACCAAATATGGAGTTTCCAGTGGCCCCCGCACTACCATATATTTATACCTATCATATATTTGCCTGTTTAATTATAAAAAAAAATATTATGTTGTTATTTCCTTAATATTTATTCTCATATATACAGTAGTAAATTGTAAGAAAATAATCTCTGTAAAGTTACTGAGTCACTTTCTAGATCATTGCGTCACTTTGATGGCATCTAGAACTTCAAAACCATTATGCTTCCAAACAAGACTCACGATTCAATTAATTTACATATGAACTTACTCGTTTTATCAAGCGCTATAAGATTTTACAAAAATAGTTCAAATAAGCAAAAAACAAAATTTGCCACGATGGTGACAATGAGAATCGCGGCGATGAGTATTAGCCATATACACATGTTATGCGTTCGCGTACGTGCGGGCGAGGAGCGATGCAACACTAGCTTCGCACCGGAATGCCAGAACGGTACTGTCTGTTGTGGAGCCTAGTGGGCACTTGCACACATTTCATAAAGCGACAAATCATAATAAAACTACAAATGTCAGTCGAATACGCCAAACCTGCGTTTCATTTCGTATAACCAACAATCACGACGGGACTGATGATTGTCAGTCATATTGCATTTCACAATGCCAGTTGTAGTAGTGTGACGGGTAAAGCTACGGCTGTCACAATTGTCACGACAATTCTACAAATCGTGGTAATTTTTTAAGCAACCGCCGTTTCATAAAACGTTTTTCTATTGTTATTTGTTAGACAATTGTCGGTTGACTGCCGGTCACTACTATTGTTTTATAAAACACATTTAGTAATATTTTGACAATTGTCGGGTTTTTATGAAACGCATTTCGGTAGTTTGACTGACATTTGTCGATTGACACTTGTCAGCAAGCGCGGATCCAGGGGGGGTCATGGGGGTCATGACCCCCCCCCCCCCCTGGGCTTATTTCAACCAAAGGTTTTTAGTTCCATTTGTTATTTTCGTATGTTTTGTAATCTGTTTATTTGTTCCACTAATAAAAATATCTCAAAATTTCCGCGCTCGTTTCGCTCGCGCTTTTATAATAATATAATGTTTTGATGAAACACAAAGTTACTAAAAATTTTCGTGCTCTCTATACTCGCGCCCTTGTTCTTTTATTGCCTGTTGAGTGAAGGATAAAGCGCATCTTGTTTTCCTTCAGTAAAACTGAAAGAAAACAAACATTTCAAGAATAACTAAAAAATATCGCGCTAACTACGTTCGCGCCTTGTTATTATTGGCTGCGTTTATATATCGATCTGCTCAGTGGATCCATAGTAATTTTCATCTTATGTCATACGCACCACCACAAATAGTTCAAAATGTTTGCGCTAGCTTTGCTCGCGCCTTTGTGATATTACCTGTTTTCGCAAGCTGAGGAATTCCATTAATGTCTAATTTTTACCGAACATTTTCGTGTACGCTACACTTTTTACGCTACGCGTTTGTTAAATGGTATATTCTGTTTCCACATTCGTATAATATAATGGAAATAGCTCAAAATTTCTGCGCTCGCTGCGCTCGCGTTTTCTTAATAATATAACATATTTTGCACACATGCTATTTCATCATAAACGTTCAGTTTTTTTTTTATATAACTCTACTAATAAATGTATGAGTAGCTCAAAATTTTCGCGCTCGCTTTGGTCGCGCTTTCTTGGTTTTATAGCATGTTTCGCAATCATAGATCATACACGTTCGTTTTTTCACATAACTACATAACACAATAAAAATATACCTAAGTGGCTCAAATTTATTTTTGTATGAGATTATTACAACTATAGCCTGATTTTGAAAATTGATTCAAAGCTTAACTATTCCCGAGTGGCATAGGCTACGCGATTGATACTACGGGGAATAGCTAGTATTGTATAATTTTGGAACCCGTTCAGACCCCCCCCCCCCCCCCTGACTCGAAGGCTGGATCCGCCCTTGCTTGTCAGTCTACTATAGTTTTATGAAATAGGGCCCAGGCAGGTCGCTAGGCTTGCCTGCACTTAGGCAGTGCGCACGTCGTTCAAGGTCAGGTGGGGTGAAGCGCCCGGTGCGCGCGCGTTCTCAGAGGTTATATTTTGATAGTTCTATATAATTTATGTTAAATATTGTATACATGTAAATAATATATATGTGTAAATGTTTATAAAGATATATATGTAAGTATTATAATTAGAATTATTATACAATGTGTCTGGTCACCGGTGTCGGAGACTTAAGGGGGGTTAAATATGGGGATTTTTATCGACAAATCACTATCTCGATTTTCTCTTGGCCTCTCCATACTAAAATGGCAGCCATTTTGTTTTTTTTACTTCGCAGCTCAGACGCCTACACTGATTTAATCATTGCTATCGATGTAGACGTCTTAGGAAGACGAAAGAGGTATCATTTGAAAGCTAACAATGAAGACAATCAATTTATGATACATTTTATTCAATATCTTTTTCACAAAATAACATAACAATATTAACAAAATAAAAATCGTATTTATTTATTGCATTTTTTTTAGTTTTTTAATTTTTTTATGAAAACTAACCTGTCAAGCTATTTTTTTTTAATTGTATTATCATAGTACAAGATATTTCCATTAAAATAAATCTTACATCAAGGTCCTAAGTTAAATATTTTCGAAGCTATGATGGTTTAAATATGACCCTTAAAAACTCTATTAATAGCACACGTCAAAGCTATGATGATTGGGGTGGGAAAAGGCAAGAAAAGAACAAAGTAAAACCATTAATTATCATTTATTAATTTAATACCATCTAAACTAGGTACTACAGTCACGATTCAAAATGTCCTCCGTTTTGTTGTAGACAAGCAGTTGCCCTAATTGACACATGTTGTGTAGCTCTTTTTATCATGGCTTTGTCCGCCCTCATTACATCCCCGACTTGTAATATTTTTTCAATTAGTTCTTCTCTTGTGTTGGGCACGTTAACGTACACTTTCTGCTTTATTGTGCCCCATAAAAAATAATCTAGGGGTGTCAAATCCGGGGAACGCGGCGGCCAAGCAATCGTCCCACCTCGTCCAATCCATGTTGGATATGTGTTGTTTAAGTAATTTCTCACATTTACCGCAAAGTGTGCCGGAGCTCCATCTAATTGGAGTATCATTCTTGCCCTATACGTCAATGGCAATTCGCTTAATGCGTCTTGATAGTCATTCTGCAGGAATTCCAAAAATCTTGGGCCATTTAATGTAGCGGGCAAAATAAGAGGCCCAATAAGGATATCGTCTATCATTCCAGCCCAAACATTTACCGAAAACTTGTGCTGAAAGCTACTGGGTCTCACTGCATGCGGGTTTTCTTGGAGCCACAGGTGCTCGTTCCGATGATTTGTGTATCCAGATCTTGTAAAAGTTGCTTCATCGGTCCACATAATCCTCTTTAAAAAATTGGGATTGGATCGCGCTTCTCGTAATATCCACGAAGAAAAAACTGTCCTTCGGGCGACGTCAGGTCCAATTAAATCCTGGACTCTTCTAAAATGGAATGGATGCAATCCTTGCCGTTTTAAAATCTGCCAAACTGTCCATTTCGATAGACCGAGTCTAATCGCAATGCGACGGACACTCAGTTGTGGGTCTTGCGTTATAAAATCCAACACCTCTTCTTCCTCTCGCGGAGACACCAAACGAGTACGTTCGTTAGCGGGTCTTCTTATTCCATATTCGGAGAGATTCGAGTGCAATCTGATGAACGTGCGAGCATTCGGCGTAGGTCTATCAGGGAATCTTCTCGCATACTCTCTTACAGCAGCATTCGCGTTCCCGTCGCAAAATCCATACACAAAATGGATGTTGGCCACGTCGCGGCTTGAAAAACGACGCTCTTCCATTTCAGTTAACGAAAGTTAACTAAAATAACAAAACGAGTCCAAAACACAAAGCAGAGGTTAGAAAATAGCAACGCACAGTACTTCGGCAGATAAGAATGTAATCACAACGCTAGGCGAGGGACGACTACCTGTAATTGTATCCTGACCTGAGTAGAGCTGCAATTTTGTCTCATTCACACCCTATACATGTCTCTTTCTAACATGTTGTCAAAGAACAGCTGCCTGTCTTACGACACGCCAATTGAATGTGGGGTCTTGAGTCTATTGTTTGACGTGTGCTATTAATAGAGTTTTTAAGGGTCATATTTAAACCATCATAACTTCGAAAATATTTAACTTAGGACCTTGATGTAAGATTTATTTTAATGGAAATATCTTGTACTATGATAATACAATTAAAAAAAATAGCTTGACAGGTTAGTTTTCATAAAAAAATTAAAAAACTAAAAAAAATGCAATAAATAAATACGATTTTTATTTTGTTAATATTGTTATGTTATTTTGTGAAAAAGATATTGAATAAAATGTATCATAAATTGATTATCTTCATTGTTAGCTTTCAAATGATACCTCTTTCGTCTTCCTAAGACGTCTACATCGATAGCAATGATTAAATCAGTGTAGGCGTCTGAGCTGCGAAGTAAAAAAAACAAAATGGCTGCCATTTTAGTATGGAGAGGCCAAGAGAAAATCGAGATAGTGATTTGTCGATAAAAATCCCCATATTTAACCCCCCTTAAGTCTCCGACACCGGTGACCAGACACATTGTATAATGTATGAATGAGTTAACCACAAACATAATTTAATGAGCATCGTTTATTTTACAAAAATCGGTGAACACCAGAGAATCAAAATTACTTGATTGTTTTTGGGATGTTGTTAGGATAGATTCGTGGTTCACGAAAAACATCGAAATATTCGGTCTTTTTTCAGATTTTGGCTTGTAACTTCTAAAAGGTGCTGCCCACGGAAAAGTTATCTTATAAATACATTTATAAAGGTAACAAAATTTGCTATAATTTGAGCTCAACCGCAGCAAGGTAATTTTTGAAAAATTTGTAGTTCAGTACTTGGCCATTTTCCCTAAAACGTTCGAAATTGTAGTTTTAGCCGCCTCCTGAGCAGAATATCGACTAATAATACTCATTCTACGAGGAAAGTCATGGGCAAAAAGTTTTAGAACAGTTGTTTAACATCAATATAAGCATAAAAGCGAAACTTTGTAGGACCAAAAGTTCCCCTGTAATCTGGACAAATTAAGGAAACCGGATTTTTCAAGAAATATAATTTTTTATTAATATTGCACAGTTATCTATTGTTATGATATTAAACTGACATCACATTTATAAATTTGATTAATTTACAATGTATTACACCTAAATATAACATTTTTTAAATCGTGTCTTTCTTTTTGTCTGTTTATCTGCGTCTGTTTGTTTGTATGCGCATCACGTAAAAACTACTGCACCGATTATGATGCCGTTGTGTGCACTGTTGGATTGACTTAAAAACTGGTGTACTTAATATCTTAATCCGATGATAAGATGCCGAGCAATTGATATAAATCTATTTGACGCTTGGACAAATTTTGAACTTTTGGTTCTGGAATAACACGTATGGGATACATTTAATAGAAATGACCACGCGGGCAAAGCCACGGGCACAGCTATTACTTAATAATAAAGCAATAAGTACGAAAAACTCTGTACAAAAAAGATAATTAAAAAAATGGTCTAGGGTACTTAAAATCGTGTTTGTCTGTCTGTATGTGTTTGTATCACGTAAAAACAACTGAACCAACTGCGATTCGGATAGCTTAGGATTTACCTTAAAAACTGGTGTATGGTATGGTATGGTATCTCAATCGGATGAGTAGATGCCGAGCTATCGATAAAAGCTTTTTACGGCTGAAAGATTTTTTATCAAATCTTGGTATTTTAGGTCTGGGAATAGTACATAGAGTACTTTTAACCTAGAGAAATGACCAGGCATGCAAAGCCACGGGTACAGCTATTTTTACATGAAACTGTCATATTATATTTTTACTCTTAACTATATCATAAGTTTTGTCGGAGATTACAAATAAAATAAAATAAAAATAAAATTTATATTTATGTGTGTTTTTGTATATGTATTATATATATATGTGTGTGTGTGTGTTTGTGTGTGCTATACAAATTACAAATCCAAGAACTAACTCTCTTCTCAATTTATAAAATATATTCACCGAATTTTGTTTCAAAATGTGTTCAAGTAATTTTGTTACGATGATGTTCACCGATTTTTGTAAAAAAACGATGATTGAATTATGTTATAATTGTCAATCAGCGACTTTTGAACAAATAGCTGTACAGGCGTTTTGGAAAAGTGGGAATGGTCAGTGACTTTTGTCGCTGACTGTACTAGCGGGACTACTATGCACTCTTGTACCCCTGATAATATATTTTACTCCTGGATTTGCTTAAAAATCTTCATTTCAGGGCCACTAGTCCCAGGAATATTATTATTTTCATTTTAGTTAAATTATTAATGAAATCAAAAAAGTGTCTTGAGTGTAGTGAAGAATCAAGTATCCAAAAAACAACTTAATTTAAACTCGATAATTGTATTTCTCATGCTGATAATTGGACTAATAGGTGCCAATAATTGGCTAATGAAGTGCCAAAAAATAGAGGTAGGGTAATTTTTTAATTTCATTTATTATTATTATGATTTGTGGTACAAGTGGTACACAATATGCATCAAAAGTACCCCTAGGGGTACTGGAGGTGCATAGGTGTACCGCTAGTACACCTGGGGGTACTTTGCTGGAGTACTAGTGGTCCTGGATCCATATTCTGTGCTATAATGTTCAATAGACGTAATAAACAAATTAAAGTTTAGAAAAGCTGTTATGAAAACAACGCATGAATTTGTTCGAGCAGTTATGAGATATATATAGAGATGTGTTTCTGTTATCAGGCAAAATCGGCGGCTGGCGGGAGTACTTCGATGAGGAGATGCAGCAAGATGCTGAGCGATGGATCGCAGACAACCTGCGTGACTCAGACCTGCGCTTCCCCAGCATGAACTACTGAAGGATGGAGAAGTTAGGAAGTGCTCCACATGTGGCACAGAATAAATAATAGATTTAATTTACTTAGTTCCACTGCGATCAAACGCATGTTGATGGACTTCCTTCATTTATGTTAAAAGTATGATTAAATATTGTATGATTATTTTTTATAAAGTTTTAAGTTAGTTGTTCCATACATTTTCTTTCCTATTCGAGGAAGTCTACATTTTTCATTAGTCTTACGGCCTACAGCAACGGTGCCCCATTGCATGGCAAAGGCCCTTTCCACTACACTATCTATTGCAATTGATAACCACTCTACCTTTGATTATATTCTATAATCAAAGCACTCTACTCTCTTTTCAAAGATTAAATGAGAGTTAAGGTCGTTCCGCCATCTCCAACTCGGCCAGCCACGACGCCCACGCGCCTCCTGTTTTGTGTTGTGTGAGACCAATGTTATGTTGTTTTGGCCCAAATTTCTGGCAACATGTGATTTTTAATATTCTTAAGTATATTCATTGTTAACATGCATTATGTCATTATTTAACTTAAAATAACCTTTACGACCCGTCTACGCTCCGTGATGCTATTAGTTTACTATTAGGTGCATGGTGCATGCGGTTCTCCCTTGTTTAGTAGAACAACTTTTAAAATATTTTTACTTAGATTAACAACGTTTAACGGCGGAGCAGGGATTGCTAAGAATCCCCGGCAGAGACCCAGCTACGAACCCCCACGATCTCTGGACCTGGCAACATATAACGCACGCACCTTGAGGACCGATGAGAAGTTGATAGAACTGGAAGAAGTAAGTTGCGCTGGGGTATGATAGGGTTATCAGAAGTCCAAAGAGAGGGAGAGGATACGATGACCCTCAATTCCGGCAACTTACTCTATTACCGGGAGGGCGACCAGCAGTCCCAACATGGTATCGGGTTTCTCGTCCACAAGTCCCTCGTCAACAACATTGTGAAGATCGAAAGCGTTTCGAGCAGGGTGGTATACCTTATACTCAGAATTACCGAACGGTATTCGTTGAAGGTCATACAGGTGTACGGCCCACACTCGAAACGCCCGGACGATGAAGTGGTGGCTATGTATGACGACATTTCTAATGCCATACATGCCTCGAAAACAGACTTCACAGTAGTGATGAGGAACTTCAACGCACGGCTGGGCATGAGGAATGGCGATGAACTGAGAGTGGGGCAGTTTGGATTTGGACAGCGGAACCAAAGGGGTCAGCAATTGGCCGATTTCATGGAGAAGGAGGGACTCTTTATGATGAACTCCTTTTTCAAGAAGCGCCCGTCCAGGAAATGTATGTGGCTGCACCCCGGCGGTCATAAGCACGAGATAGATTTCATTTTGACAACCAATAAGCATATATTCATTGATGTCTCTGTGATCAACAGGGTTAGCAGTCATCACCGCATGGTAAGAGGCTCATTGAATATCAACGTAAAGCTGGAGAGGTTTCGTTTGATGAGATCTACTCTTCGCCCAAGTCCTGCCCAAATCCAAAACCCCAAGAGCTTTCAGTTGGCGCTCCAAAATCGCTCCTAAGTCCCTACTGAATGCGATACAGTGGACGAACTAAACAACGGGCTGGTGGAAATTGTTCACGCGGTCAGGTCGGAGTTCTTTAAGACCCCCGCAAAAAAAGAAAACAGAAGCTCTCTGAGCATACACTCAAACTTATGGCAGAATGAGGCGAGATGAGGCTGCAGTCTTCAGTGGATATGTCGAGTTACAGCTTGCTTAATAAACAGATCTCCAAGTCAATGTGACACGATTTGCATTCCTATAATACTACTTGTATTAAGAATGCAATAGAGCGGAACAAGGGCTCCAAAAGTTCGCAAGAGATCTGTCTATTGGGCAAAGCCTGTTGACGAAGCTGAAAACCGACAATGGCAGCATCGTTTCGTCGAAGCCAGAGATATTGAGTGAGCTCGAGAAGTTCTATGGACAATTATACAACTCATCGCGTAGTCCTCCTAGCACGACTAGCGTAGCGATGCAAAAGCCCGTTCGACCCGATATTATACCAAAGATATCCCGGACATCAGCGTATACGAGATCAGAATGGCTCTCAAACAGCTTAAGAGCAACAAGGCACCAGGGGAGGACGGAATAACGACAGAGCTACTGAAAGCGGGTGGAACACTGGTACTTAAAGTCCTTCAGAAGCTGTTTAAGGCGTAGTACCCTCCGTCATCCTCGAGGGTACTACGCCAGAGGCGTGGCACAGAAGCGTAGTGGTTTTGTTCTTTAAAAAAGGTGATAAAACCCTTTAGAAGTCCACTGCTGAACAAAGGCCTCCCCCCAAAGAGTGCCATGACGAGCGATCTTGTGCCACCTCCATCCACCGACTTCCTGCGATGGCTACAATGTCGTCGGTCCATCGTGTGGGGGGTCTCTTCACACTTCGCTTGCTTGTTCGTGGTCGCCATTCGAGAACCTTTATCCCCCAACGGTTGTCGGTTCTGCGACTTATATGCCCTACCCATTGCCACTTCAACTTGCAAACTCTGAGAGCTATGTTGGTAACCTTCGTTCTTCTACGGATTTCCTCATTTCGGATTCTATCACGTAGTGAAACACCGAGCATAGCTCTCTCCATTGCGCGCTGCGCAACTCTGAGCTTGTGTATAAGACCAATAGTTAGCGACCACGTCTCAGTGCCGTATGTCATCACTTGCAACACGCACTGATTATTTACAATGATGGCATCGGGATATTTTCTCATATTATATCAAGTATCCATCTTGCCCGCCCTTTCTCTAACATCACAGACACGTACTGTTGTATACGCATTTAATTGGGATACACCGTGATAAGTTTCACTATGAAATGGCTACTGCATAAAAACTTACCTTTTAAAGTTTTTAATGAACTTATTTATATTTTCTTGGCCGTTTTTTCATCTGGTTCCTATTGTTCTTTAAAGTGACTCTTTACTTGATATACGCATGCTCCCCCTAACTCTTATTTAATGTACAGTATTTTAATATTGAGTCTAAAAAAACAATCCAGTATTTTTAACTAGCTGATGCCCGCGGCTTCGAACGCGTGGTCATTTCTATAGGTTAAAAGTACCTAATATACAAATATGGTACAGCTGTCAATATTATTGTTATCGATTGCTCGGCTTCTACTCATCGGATTGAGATACCAAGTAAGTTTTTAAGTCAAACCCTAAGCTATTCAGTTTTTAAGTCAAACCCTAAGCTATTCAACAGTGAAAACCCCATCGCAATCGGTCTATTAGTTTTTACGTGATGCGCGTACAAACATACAGACAATCTAACAAACAAACAGACAGACGATTTTTCAAAATTTTATATTCTTGTTCAGTAGCTGATTTTAAGTACCCTAGACATTTTTTTTTAATTATCTTCATTGTACAGACTTTTTCGATCTTATTGCTTTATTATAAGTACTAGCTGTACCCGCGGCTTTGCACGTGTGGTCTTTTCTTAGGTTCAAAGTACCATAATGTGTTATTCCAGGACCAATATACCAACATTTGACTAAAATTTCTTCAGCCGTCAAAAATACTTTTATCAATTGCTCCAATTGGCTTCTAACTCACCAGATTGAGATACCAA
Source organism: Alsophila aescularia (assembly GCA_946251855.1). Classification (NCBI taxonomy): domain Eukaryota; kingdom Metazoa; phylum Arthropoda; class Insecta; order Lepidoptera; family Geometridae; genus Alsophila; species Alsophila aescularia. The sequence continues at coordinate 41,867,426 of OX276376.1, forward strand.
TTACACCAGTTTTTAAATCAAACCCTAAGCTATCTAACAATGAAAACCGCATTGCAATCGGTCCAATAGTTTTTATGTGATGCGTGAACAAACAAACATAAAGACAGACAGACAGACACAAACAAAAAATTAAGTGTTAATACCCTTTTTAAGCACCCAAGAGCATTTTTTTATTTATCTCCTTTTTACAGCCTTTTTCGTACCTATTGCTTTATTAGAAAGGATTTTGCGACAGGGACGAATTAAGGGAGTCTAATGGCGATTGAAAGAATGATATGAATTTTTTTTTGCTGTATAAGCATTGAAATTTGGTATTTGGGTTAATAATGTAAAATAAATAAATACATTGATAAGTTTTTTCGACAGGGATGGATTAATGTGGTCCAAAGATGATTTCAAAATACAATGTTTAAATGTTATGAGCTGAACTTTTTTTGGAAAAGTTTTACATAGTTTTTTTTTATTACGGACTGGCAATCGTTTGACCTTGATCTCACCTGATGGAAAGCGATGATGTGGTCGAAGGTGTAGCACGCTTGCCTAGTATATACCTATTCACTCTTGTCTTTTACTTTGGATCCTAGAAAAGCACATAGAATACTTTTCATCATTGTTCAAGCAGGTACAACCGCGGGCCGCAGGTAGTAATATTATGTCATAGATAGCGTCCTACCACTTATGGATCAAAAAGGAGGGTAAGCTAGAGCACCTTCAGGCCTATCAATGTAATGTTACGTATGTTCAACTATTTGTAATAGTTTAGGAGTTACTACAGGATATTATAGTTTTTTAGCCCATTCTAGATTTCATTAGAAATTTAGTAATTGTGACCAAACTAAGAGCTCCAACCTTGTTTTTTTTTCCTGTAGGTAGTATTATAATGGGTCTTTTAAAATAAATAAATACTTCAGTGTTATAATACATAGTTTTTGTGAAAAAACCCAACCATTGAAATGACTTTTGCACTTTTGAAGTCACTTTTTGCTGTGTTGCCCTAAGTTTAGGCCAACTAAATGTATTGGTGACTTATAGGCATACAATTGGAAAAGTTTTTGAGATTTTAACTAAAACAATATATTATTACTATTCAAAATTATAGCCCTGTAAATATTGAAGACAGTTTATGTATGAGATACATATTTCAATTGTTATGTGTTTTCCACAGAATTTAAAAAAATATGATTCAGTAGTATTAATGTATTTTAAAGGACCCATTATTATACTACCTACACAAAAAAACAACGTTTGTGCTAATAGTTTGGTCATAATTACTAAATTTCTAATTAAATCTAGAGTTGGCCTAAAAAAACTAAAATATCCCGTAACTCCTAAACTATTCAAAATCACGGAACATACATGGGGGTTAAATCGATAGGCCTAGCAGTGTTCTAGCTCACACCCCATTTTGATCCATCAGTGTGAAAACATCATATATACAGGTGTCCCAAAAACACAGGGTGGACACGCGGAGGCTCTCCACAAAAAAAAAACAGATTCGCGATACCTACTACTAGAGAAAATATTTATGAACGGTATTTGTATATGCTATAGAGCGCTAGGGATGGTGAGCGCAGCCAGTCATAGTGTTTGATATTTGCGTAAAACCTAACCTGATATCGCAAGATCGATAAAAATACAAAAGAAACATTACATCCATTTTGGAATCCAAAATGGCGGACATGTTTTATTTCAGTAACTATGATATGGGTGTTACTTACAAAGATGGCGGACATGTTTTTTTTTTAAGTAAAGTTATGTGAGCGTCATTTTTAAGATTTTCCGGGAGTGTTTTTTTTTATATTTCACTATTTAAATAGTGAAATATAAAAAAAACACTCGCCGGAAGTCCGCCATCTTCGATTTCATCTCATTTTAATATTAAGCACCCGGAGAAAGCTATAAAACGACACCCCTATTATTTTATTAAAATGAAATCATGTCCGCCATCTTGGATTTGAAAATGGATTTCATTTTCGTTATAAACATCCCGAGAAACCTCGAAAACGACAACCACATCATTTTACTAAAATAAACATGTCCGCCAACTTGGATTGGAAAATAGATATATTTAAGCACCCCGAGAAATCGAAATTGGCTCATCAAATTAGCATTGCAGTTCAACGGGCAATGCCACCAGCATGGGTGGATACGCTGCCAACCGGTAGTTGGCAAGACCAATTGGACTTCTATGGCATGCGGGTTGTCCCACTGTTTCATGTTTCGTACCTGTACGCTATTACTTGTTAGAGTGCTATATTCTGTGGTACTAGTTGTATGTTTTAGTAGTTAATAAACAAATTACTTGTATCTTACTTGTTTTTAGCGATAAGTGTAAGATTCCTGCGGGAGCCGTAAATAAAGGAAGACACGTATTTGAAACACCAAGCTATATTTTAGACTGACTCGATACCCTCCACCAAGAAACTTAATCACTAACTTATATCTACCCTCCCCTTTCTAAGAAGCCTACCCACATATACCACATTCCTCCACACTAATTTCTAGCCTTAGGTACGTAACTAGAAGAATGTAGGTACCTACCTGTTTATATATTTCAATAGCGTCTTATCACTAAGCAACAGTGGTTCTGGTACTGATTATAATGCAGCTTATACAATTATACAAACATTGTAAGAGGGACGAGTTTCCTGCTACCTACACTTATTCAATTGTAAGGTTTATTTATATTAATATTTATATTAAGGTTTATACAATTGAAGTTATACATAAAATATTATCTCTATATCTCGTGGAGGAATGTTTTATTTTATTACATTTTATAGTTAGGCCTGTTTAGGCGACCGCGGATACGCAAAGTTAACGTAAACGTTTTCAATTTTACATTTTAAAACAATAAACCATTAATTTAGTACCGCTAAACTGTCGCGTTTACCATTGAAAAACGATTACGAAAAAACTTTTGGTGGAAAACTATTGAACGAATGATTTCCTACGAAATGACAGTTGTTACAAAAAAAGGGTACCGCGAACGCCTTCGCGGCTTTGAAAACGATCGTAATGCTGATTGTTGAAAACAGTGACTAATGAGCAACCTTTTATGCTACATACTATCAAGTTAATACTTTGAATATACACATTGATTGTGATTTATATTCGAAGTCAATGTTTTCATTTTAGATTATGTTAAGTCTAAACATAGACCCAGTTATTAAATAAAGTACCTAGTAGTATTAGTATCTACTACCTAAATGAAAAGTGATCTATAAATCAATTTTAGTTCTTTCTAAGTGGCGTCAAGAGCCTATTTACAATCACGTATCACGTCAATCTTAGGCAAAGGGAAACGATCGACCACTAAAACGGGATTCAAAGTCGCCTTATAGTCTATGCAAACCCTGAGCGATCCGTCCGACTTGTTTACTGGAACCAGCGGTGAGGCCCAGTCGGAGCAGTCCATAGGCTCGATGACCCCCGCGCGCACCATGGTGTCCAGCTCTGCGTCGACCCGCTCGCGCAGCGCAAACGGCATCGGGCGCGCGCGATGGTACATGGGCACCGCACCTTCACGTACCTGAAGGGTGGCCTGGGCCCCCGTGAACCTACCCAGACTCCCGTCGAACAATGCCTTATACCTGTTTAATAAAACATTTATTTCACTGTCAATATTTCCGATATGGTTACAATGAAAATCTGCCACTGATATTCCTAACTCTGTTAACCACTGTCTTCCTAAAAGCGAGGTAGTACCCCCTTCAATCACAAACAATTCGAGCTGCTTGACTTTATCACTATATTTGACAATCGGCTTTATCACCCCTAGTGGTCGAATTTTAGAACCATCATAAAAATTTAAGCACAACTTGTATGGTAATATATTATTATTTTTAAAATGTTTTTCATGCGTCGCCTACAGGATATAGCGGTTCCCGTGTCTATTTCCATTGGAATTACTTTATTATCAATGGATATCGGTAAACTCACCGCCTTGTAGTCTCTCAGAGTTGATGAAAGTCAATACGGTCATCCGCAGACTCCGCCTCGCGTGCCTCCGACTCGTCATCGCCGTTCCCGAAATGGAACCCGCGGTCTCCATTGCCGTTCCTCACCGAGTTCTCGCTCTTTATCCGTCCCGGCGCGCTCCAGGCCGAGCACACCCGCCGCAAATGTCCCCGGCGTTTGCACAAGCTGCAAATATAATCACGGAACCTACAGTTCCCGTAGTTATGACCCGTCGCACCGCAGCCCCTGCAGCTGGTACTTCCCGCAGACACCGCCTGCGTTTGTCCCGGCGCCGGCGCAGCCCCGTGTCGACCACCACCGTGCCCGCGCTCTCGGCACGTTTGTTCCGAGCGCCCGCTCTTCCGCAAAGCATGCACCGCCTCCGTGTCCGGCACGACCCGTGCCTCCACCGCAGCCGCATCCCGCTCCGCTGCTTTCAGCGATATCGCAATTTTCACCGCTCCAGCAAAAATTAAACTGTCATCCTCGGCGAATAACCGTTGGCGGATGACGTCACTTTTCAACTCGCACACAAATTGGTCACGTAAATTCTCGCTGAGGCCCGCGTTGAATTTACAGTTCCGTGTCAATCTATTTATTTCTGCCACAGATCTTTTCTTCCGTCTTCTGCCTCCTCTGCCGGAACCGATATCGCTCAGCTAGCACTGACGGGGGTCGGTTGAAGGTGATGACGTAATAGGTCGTTGGCCTCCGTGTACGTAAATTTCGACGGCTTCTTGGGGCTCGCCAGATTGAGAAGCAGTTCAAAAGCTTCTTCGCCCATCAATGCAATTAACGTTGGAAGCTTAAGGCCCTTTTCGATATCATTGGCCTTAAAATACATTTCCAACCGATCCGCGTACGACGACCACGCACCATTTTTCACGTCGAACTCGCTTATCTTTCCGATCGGCATAATAAACGATGCACGCGCGAACTCGTCACTTAAAATCCTCGTCGCCAATGTAAGATTCCTGCAGGAGCCGTAAATAAAGGAAGTCACGTATTTGAAACACCAAGCTATATTTTAGACTGACTCGATACCCTCCACCAAGAAACTTAATCACTAACTTCCCCTTACTTTTCTTTACTTTCTTCTTTACCCTCCCCTTTCTAAGAAGTAGCCACATATACCACAATAAGTCCGCCCGTTGTACTTTAGTTATAAGATTGTTTCTATTTGCTGTAATTCTTTTTTGAAAACTGGTGTACAATAAAGTATTATCTATCTATCTATCTATCATAGTTTTATATTTTGTAATTTCATCTTATATTTTTAAACTCCCAAACTATAAAAAGTGCTAATATTTTGCATAATCTCTAAGTACTGGTATCACTCGCGTCAAAAAGTGCCAAGAACCTCCTTCATAAATTGAAATGAGCTCAGTATTGAAATTTGGCCTACGGATAACAGTGTGTATCCAACCTCCTTGGATATGTCGTTTACATTATGAAAGCTAATATCACAGTACATAATTATATAGTCCTACGGACAGGGGTGTATCCAGGAGTAAATGACCGGATTGACGATCGCGGTGCGGTGGCCGGGAGGCAGGGGTCTCAGCGTGGTTTTGAAAAGAAGGCTACGAGTGAGTTCCGCGCTTGAAGTATCCTGTTGCTGTCCTGCTCTCCGAGTTGCTGTCTTCCGCTCCGAGTTGCTGTTCTCGTCTCCGAGTTGCTGTCTTCCTCTCCGAGTTGCTGTCTCCCTCTCCGAGTTGCCGCCTTCCTCTCGAACAGTTCCAGATACTACGCTCGTTCCAGACGAAGAATAATTTACCCCACTAACCTTACGTATTAATATTTGCCTTTAAGACATAATTAAATATTGGAAGCCTCCCCTTTTATAGGATAGGTAGGCCTTCAATTTAATAAATTTAGGGAAATCTGATAGGGAAAACTTTGGAGTCCAAAATTCTTTAACCTTAAGGAGTCTGGTCTTAAAATTTATTTACTTTGAGTCGAAATTGCTATGAAAAAAGTGATAATCCGATTGTAACCAAGTTCTGTAATTGGGTCACTGGTGATTGTTTTAAATTAAGGTAAAATTAAGAAGGGCGCCACTCGCATAGAAGATGCGAGACTATTAGGGAAATACCGCTACGGCTCAAGCCCAGTTGTGCGCAGAACGATCCTCAGGCTCGTAGAGATGTTGAGTACTCCACGGACAGGTCCGGGTTCCCCGGGTAGGTACCGCAGAACCGGTCTACTCCCCGTCGAAGCGGACACCCGTTGAGACGCGATGGCACCGGGCAGACCCGTAGGGATGAAATTAAAAGTGGGGGTTAGCCCCCACTTGGGACCTCCTGAAATTTTCGAAGGAGACCTAAGTGTGGGTTTCGTGAATAATAATTCCGCGGAAATACGCGATAAAATAAGAGACCGGCATGCGGTGGGATGCTTTCTCAACTATAAAGCAGCCCGGACATGAGTGATGTCATAAATTAACGCAGATTGTATCACGATTAGCGCCATCACATATGAAAATTGCATAGATCGCTAAAATATTAAAAGAAACGTGAGGTTACGTACCTATTGGAGGTGATTAAGTCCAAAAATCTTGCAAAACACAAGAAGCTACCCAAAACCGGTGTGTCGTTCGTACCAGCCAAAAACCCCAACTAATGGTAAGTCGCCGGCACAAAAATCCCCACAGCTGGAGGTTGAAACTTCGGTCTGCAAGCGAACAAAAACACATCACAATACGATCCACTGAAACACCATGTTATTTTCTCACAATTTCTAAAAACTCACCGAAGTAATGATTTGACGTGTCGTCGACAAGAAACAGAGTTTCAATGTGACCTTAATGGACGCGTCAATAGGGATGATCCCGACAATTAGTGATGTAGAAATCTATGAAATCGACTACAATTCGATGCACCAACTTCGACGCATGCGCGAACAATCCTAGCGCATCTGACAACTGACAAGTAACTAACGAACCGTCAAAAGTCATTGGCACTGACAGACTGGCTATAGAAGGCGTTACGACGAACAAAAATTAAAGAATAGATATGTATATCAATACTCTTTGATTTTAAATTTTATGACATGACACGAGGGTCTTTCTAAGATATTTTGAAGATCTGTTTGTGGTATTTAAGTGACAGAATTACTTCAAGATATCTTTATAGAATAACTGGAGGGAAATTCGGAGGGTTTACCTCTAGGAACTCTATTAATCAGGGGTTCACTACTTCGAAACACGTTTCACCTACTTTCATTTAATCTATGACGACTCATCGAATACTTATTTTATCTATACATCAATATAACAAGACATCGATGGTTAATTTCACTTTATTACATTCCATCAGTCACATATTTCTTCTACACGTCATGTATACAATTAATTTTGGCGACGGACTCGTGGTCACACCGTTTTGTCACACTAGTGTGATCACGAGGAATTATTTTTACTCGTGGTCACACTGCTTGGTATGACAACGAGTAAGCTACAAAATATAAGACTCGTAGTCACACCAGTGTGGGAAAACAAAATACCAATTACTTATCGACATAATTACATGCAATAATTAATTTGTGTCAAAGTGACAGGTGTCAAAGTGACAGTTTGTGTAAAAGTGAGAGTGGGGGAAGGGGGAGTGGAAGTGAGGGGAGGGGGAGTGGTTCAGTGAGGGGAGGGAGGGGGAGTGGGGGGAAGGTGAGGTAGGAGTGGATGGTATGCGGGGAAGTAGGAGGAATGAGTGTGAAGTGTGGAGTGTAAGTGAGAGGAGGGTGAGTTGGTAAGTGAAGGAATGGTGGGGAGGGAGGGGAAGTAAAAGTGAGAGTTGGTGGTGAACGGGTGGGGTGAGGGTGGGAATTTTTGGAAAGTAAGCAGAGGGTGGGGGAGTGGTGGCAAAGGGGAATGGGGGACGTGAGTGTCGGGGTGGACGAGGGGGAGGGCAGTAGGAAGTGATGGGTGAGTGAGAGAAGTGAGGGGAGGGGCAGGGTAAGTGGAGGAACAGCCAATTTTCGATCCTATCGACCTAATGTAGTTTATTTAAAGAAGTGATAGATCTCATCGATATCTTTGTTTTGGATGACAGTCTCATCGATATCTTCGGTTTGGATGACAGCTGTCAAACTCAAAAGGGCTATATCTCGGGAACTATTGAACTTAGACTAATATTTTCTTTACAGAAGTGATAGATCTCATCGATATCTACGTTTTGGATGACAGTTGTCAAACTTAAAAGGACTATAACTTTGAAACTATTGATCCTAGACCAGTAGTTTCTTTACTGACGTGATACATCTAATCGATATCTTCGTTTTCGATGACAGCTTTCAATCTTAAAAGGGCTATCACTCTGAAAATATTGATCCTAGACTAGTAGTTTCTTTACAAAAGTGATAGATCTCATCGATATCTTCGTTTTGTATGACAGTTATCAAACTTAAAAGGGCCATAGCTCTGAAACTAATTATCCTAGACTAGTAGTTTCTTTACAGAAGTAAAAGATCTCATCGATATTTTCAGAGTAATGGCCCTTTTAAGTTTGACAGCCGTCATCCAAAACAAAGATATCGATGAGATCTAGCACTTTTGTGAAGAAACTAATAGTCAATGATCAATAGTTTCAGAGCTATGGCCCTTTTAAGTTTGATAACTGTCATCCTATAGCACACTATACTAAAGGGAGACAAAAAGGAATCTGTCATGGTGGGAAAACGGCAAAAATATTTTTTTGGTTATTCCCGAAATCTCCCCTGCTGATTCTGGTAAGAAACTATTTTAGCTTTTTCCCAAAATCCCCACCCAAAAAATTTAAACACTTCTGCCAGTTATAGAGTCCTAAAACATATCTCCAAATAATATTCAAATATGATACGAACAAAACACGCAAACGCAGCATGCATACTATTTGCAAAATTGCACAAATACGAAAACAGACCATCAAAAGCGCGAGCGCAGCGAGCGCGGTTTTTTATTATTTCTATCAGTGTAAAAAAATTAACAAAATAACAAAACATATGAAAATAACAAATGGAACTAAAAAAAACACAATGACGAATTGTGGGTCTGTCTGTCTGTCCGTCTGTCTGTCTGTCTGTACCTTGACAGCGCAACACGCCGAAAATGCTTACTGAATTCAAATGAAATTTAGTATGAATTGAGTTCATATTTCGAGGTAGGACATTGGATACTTTCATCCCGAAAAATTAAAGAGTTCCTGCAAGATAGGGGTTAAAACTTATTTAAAAGAACACTTGCCACGCTGAAACTAATGGACTGGTTTTGATGCAACTTGGCACCGTCTTAATTTATATGATGGGTTAAAATAGAGGACACGTTTTATCCCGAAAAATTAAAAGGCTTCTGCGGGATATGGGTCCAAAGTTATGTTAATATTTAAGTAATAAATAATATTTTTTGCATGGTTCTCTATATACTGAAGTCAAAACTGTTTTACTTTTTATTTTGTGTCTGTTTGTCCGTATCTTGACCGCGCAGCGCACAGAAAATACTGAATAAATTCAAATTAAACTTGGTATGATTTGAGTTCATACTACGAGGTAGGACATTGGATACTTTTCATTCCGAAAAATGTAAGCGTTTCCGCAATATAGGGGTTGAAAGTTATTAAAAAGAACACTTATCACACTGAAACTACTAGACGAATTATTTGATGCAAATTGACACAGTCATATATCTATACTTATAATAAAGCAATAGGTACGAAAAAGGCTGTATAAAGAAGATACATAAAAAAATGCTGTTGTGTGATTAAAGAGGGTATTGAACACGTTTTTTTTTTTAATCGTGTCGCTCTGTCTGTTTGTTTGTTCACGCATCACTTAAAAACTATTGGACCGATTGCAATGCGGTTTTCATTGTTAGATAGCTTAGGGTTTGATTTAAAAACTGGTGTTATTGGTATGTCAATCTGGTGAGTTAGAAGCCGAGCAATTGATAAAAGTATTTTTGACGCCTAAAGAAATTTTGATCAAATGTTGGTATATTGGTCCTGGAATAGCACATTATGTTTTTTTGAACCTAAAGAAAATACTACCACAAAGACCACGCGTGCGAAGCCGCGGGTACAGCTAGTTTTAAATATTAAAATTACTTGATATGTTGTAGCCTCGTGTCATGGTGTGACCAAACGGTGTGACCACAAGTCCGTCTCGCCGCAAATAAATATATTTCAAGCTTCTTCATAGTTAATAGCTCACCTGTCTATCATAGGTAAGTTTACTCAGAATTTGTAGGAAGCACTACTGTAGTACATGTTATAGTAGTGTTATATATAAAAGAAGTAGCTGTTCAAATTTTATCCTCAAAGGCCCCCAATATGGTACGATAATTGAGGGTCGTTGGGCCACTAATATATAAAAGTGAAACATTGTCTGTTTGTTTGTTTGTAAGCTTTCATGCAATAACGGCTTGACTGAATTTAATGAAATTTTGTATGAAGATGCTGTATATATACCATAGGGAAAAGCAAAGCATACGGGCAGTCAGCCCGTAGACGGCATACCGTGTAGTCGTGTATATCGCTACTTGCGCGCAGCTAACATTCGTTCCTAAAGTAATAGGTACGCAACAAGCGTGCAACAGCGGATCCCAAACTTTTCTTATTGTTACTGCGTTTTATTTATTTTTGCGGGTCGCGATGTTCCGGTGCAAGCGCTGTAATTCCGATTTCCGTGATGGAGTGCAGTGTACTGCGTGTCAGAGTCACTTTGACTTCTCCTGTGCTGGTATAACGGAGGGCGGTTACCGGAAGCTTGGGGATAGAAGAAACGTGTGGAAGTGCTCCTTTTGTAAGAGCTCTGGAGCATCTAGCCCGCTCAATGTTCCATCTACTAAAGCCGGCTCAGCCATTTCACCAACACCTGCAGACATGGAGAGTATCGCGCTGGATCTTAAGCGCCTCTCAGCTCAGGTTTCTTCTTTGCAAGCACTGACGGCAAGTGTACAAGCGATCCAAGCCGACATTGCGGCTCTGAAGATCATGAAAGCTGATATCGCGGACCTGAAGCTTATTAAGCCCGATGTTGCTGACATGAAGGTGTCCATGGAATTCATGCAGCATTCTGTTGAGGCACTTACTGGTAGGATTTCAAAAGTTGACCAGCAAGTCCAGGACCTTTTAAAGACGAAGGATGAGGTGCAACTTCTTAAGCAACGCTTTGATCAATTCGAATGTACTCTTCGCGAGAATGACCAGAGGTCACGTTTGAATAATGTTGAGATCAAAGGAGTCCCCTTCACCAATACTGAGAACTTGTTTGTGTTGATTTCAAAGATCGGTGACCTCGTGAAGTGCCCCATAGCAAAGGAGCAGGTAAACTACGTCGCTAGAGTACCTATGAGGAATGACAAGCAAAATAAGTCTATTATAGTCTCTATTCATAATAGATATCTTAAAGAAGATTTTGTTGCGGCTGCTAAGAAAAGCACCTTCGTACCGACTGACCTAGGCCTCCAGGGTATCAGCAGGATTTATGTAAACGACCACCTTACGCTGGAGAACAAAATCTTGCTTAACAAAACCAAGGCCTTGGCGAAGGAGCGGAATTTTGCGTACACCTGGGTAAAAGGGTGCAAAATATTTATTCGCAAGAATCCAACTTCACCTGCTATCACCATCAAGTCGGAATCGGATTGGCAAAAACTGTCGCGCTGATATTCAGTTTAGTTATAATATTATTTATTCAACTTAAATTATTTTCTGGTAATTGCATCTTCTGGTTGCAAAGTTTGAGAGCCATTAGTTTGTTATCTTATACCTGCGCATACGCGCCTACCATGCGCTGTACGTATGATGTCTCGTTCTCGCTCGTGCGGCCTGCCTTTTACTATTACTTACTAAGATTTGTGCATAATAATCCCTACTTCTCATGTACTTTCCATAAAATTGGAGTCAGACTTAAAATAGTAATAGTTTTTGTTATTTTTAAACTTATATTTTTAGTACTGCTAATGTATTCGTTCGACATTGATTGTAGCCTTGGTTTGTTAAATACCTGCTTGCTTGCACTCCAATACGCCTGCTCGGGCGCTGCGCTTGCGCGTGTCTTTTTCTACCTATCGTCTTTGCCATCACTTCGTCTCTTTCGGTCAGCCATTTGCTATTGTTCATGTGTGGTTTTTGTCAACGCTAATTATTATCTTATAGACTTACTATCTTTACAGGAAGTTTATAAACTGTTAGTATCTCTGGACCTTAACAAGTCTGCTGGCCCAGATAATATACCTGCTGTCTTTATTGTCAAGTGTGCTAAGTGCATTGTTGAGCCACTCACTCTTTTGTTTAAGCGTTCCTTATCTGAGGGTTTAGTTCCTACGATTTGGAAATCAGCTTATATTACTCCTGTTTATAAGAAAGGACAAAAGGATTTGGTGGAGAATTATAGGCCTATTTCCAAACTTTGCCTGTTTTCCAAGGTTCTTGAAAAGGTTGTCTACATGCAGTTATATTCTTCCTTGAAACATACTCTTAGCCTGTGTCAGCATGGATTTTTGAAGCGTAGGTCTACAACGTCAAACCTCATATTGTGCAGCGACTACCTGTCGGAGCATATGTCTGAGCCCTCTCAAGTGGATGTCGTGTACACTGACTACAGTAAATGCTTCGATAGAATAGATCATCTGTTGCTATTGCGTAAGCTACAATCGAGAGGTATAAGAGGTAACCTGTACAGATGGTTTACGTCATATGTTCGGAATAGGTGTCAAACTGATGCACTCAATGGTTACACTTCATCAACTATGCAAATACCATCTGGAGTACCACAAGGATCATTGTTGGGATCGTTACTTTTTAATATTTTCATTAATGATATTTCTTCATGTTTTATTAATTCAAAAATAATTATGTACGCCGATGATATGAAGATACTTTGTTCGATTAAGTCTCATAAATGCGCGCAGCGGCTCCAAAGTGATCTAGGTAGGTTCGAAATTTATTGCTTCTTAAATAAATTAGATTTAAATGTTTCGAAATGCTATATTAGTTCTTATACCCGTAAACCCGACCCCGTCATTTTTGATTATAAACTTAAAAACTTGAGTATAACCAGGGTTAAAATTATTCGAGACCTAGGAATTATTTTTGATACTAAGTTGCTTTTTGAAGACCATATTAATAATATTATTAACAAAGCGTCTAGAGCGCTTGGCTTTATTTTGCGTATTTCATCTGATTTCAACTCTATTAAAACATTTAAAATTCTCTACAGTGCCTTTGTTCGTAGTCATTTAGAATACGCCTCTCAAGTCTGGAATCCCTTTTATGACATTTATTCTATGCGTATTGAACGAATACAGAAACGTTTTCTTCGCTATCTTCAATTTAGAATTAAAACATATCTTCCTGTCTACTCTAAGCGTTGTAAAAAAAAACACATATTACCTTTATATGAGAGAAGGCGTATTGCTGATCTCGCTTACCTACTCAATATAGTGCATGGCCGAGTCGATTGTCCCGAGCTGTTGGAGCGCATTGGTCTGCGGGTCCCGCATGCCTCACTTCGGAGACAGTGCACGCTGCATGTCCCAAGAGTAAAAACCAACTACAAGCGAAATACTTACTGGATAAGAGCGAGCAGGGGTTTCAATGATATGGCTGCTAAGTTAGATGTTGACTTGTTTAATATGTCTGCCGGGCAACTAAAGCGGCTGCTCGCTGAGGACTTATTTGTATGAAAATAAGATTTGTTTGGTGTAGGTGTTTTATATACTTAATAATGTATATCTTGTGTGTCCGTTTACTTTGTAATTATTCTATTCTTTCTATATACTTATCTGTGGAAACTTTTAATTGGCCTTCTGTACATTTTCGCATATATGATACTATGTTGTTTTAGCTGTAAGTTTTCCTAAAATTTATAAATAAAATAAAATAAAATAAATAAAATACTTTTTATCCTGGAAAAGGGTCCATGTGTGCAAAGCTGCTGGACGCAGCTAGTAACATAAAATCTAGTATCTTGTGCCACACATTTTTATAGGTACATACCTGTCTATATTTAAATGTATTTATACTCCCTTAAACTGATCGACACAAGTGATTGTAAGTGAAGAAAAAACATCCAAATTGAGTAACAAAAGTTGTTGCTGCAAAGGTAGATTCGAGATTTTATTTAATCCAAGAAATCCTGCCAAGAAATTAACTATATAATTTAACCATTTTATAAACTTTTTGCACTTCGCATAAGTATTACAAATTAACACGTTCCCTGTCCTGAACTAAAAAGCAAAATAACTCCGCAAGTCCAATATTTCCCTGATACACATGGTTCATGAGCGTAGAAATACATTAATTTGCTTCTGCAAACACAAGAGACATATGTTTGTGTAGTGCGAGTGCAAATATATTGCCTCAGTCCAAGACTCTACCCGTTTCATCATAGGACAATACTGTGTGTCAAAAATTCTTCGAAAAGAGGACAGCATAACTGTCTGAAAACGATGCAGTGTATGCTACGAAGACTTGCGAATAGTCTTAGTAAGTCCCGGCATTTTTCTTTGCTGTATGATCGTCCTAGCACGTCCTATGCAAAAGTAGTACAGTCCCAGCATGTTCGCTGGAAATATTTGCTATATAAATTATTCATGTTCCCGGACACACACTCTCTCCTAACTCTTTCCTATCTATGTTCGTGGGCAGTTCAAAGAGATATATTAAGTAGGTGTTGGTAGGTACAGTTGTCTTTCAAATCACATTAAATCAAATAGTTTATTTGCATATAGACATAACATAAACGCAGATCTTATGTATGTGGCGAGGTTCACATGTATTTTGCTATAATAGCATGCAAATTTAAAAAAAAACAGTAAGCACAAATTGATTTTTAATTGACATATGAAATCAAGAATAAATAATAATAAAACAATGAATTAAATGTATAATAGCATGCAAATTAAAAAAAAACAGTAAGCACAAATTGATTTTTAATTGACATATGAAATCAAGAATAAATAATAATAAAACAATGAATTAAATGTATAATAGCATGCAAATTAAAAAAAAACAGTAAGCACAAATTGATTTTTAATTGACATATGAAATCAAGAATAAATAATAATAAAACAATGAATTAAATGTATAATAGCATGCAAATTAAAAAAAAACAGTAAGCACAAATTGATTTTTAATTGACATATGAAATCAAGAATAAATAATAATAAAACAATGAATTAAATGTATAATAGCATGCAAATTAAAAAAAAAACAATAAGCACAAATAGTTTTTTAATTGACATATGAAATCAAGAATAAATAATAATAAAACAATGAATTAAATGTCACTCACTGTCATTAATGTTTCGAGTTTACGATGATTAAATGACTCGCTGTCATTAATGTTTCGAGTTTACGATGATTATTTCGCAAGTTTATTTTAATCTGTGCGAAAAATCTGATAATCTATACGAGAGAGAAAGAGTCTACCGATCCAACATAAACTTCCTTTTCTCGCATTTTATTTATAAATTACTTGTGTATAAGAGAGATATCATTCCAGTTGTACGTAAGTACATAGAACTTCCTAGATTAGCACTCGCAAGATTAAACAAAACCATTGACGTAAGAATCATCAAATTTGGTCCACGCGTTTGGTCTATATAGTGGCACAAAAGAACAAACATACATAGGCTGATAAACATATTACCGGGCCTTTGCATTGCGCAGTTTGGTAAAAATGTACCTTATAAATGTAAAGGATAGTCTTATGGTCGATGTTTGGCATTCATTCTGGTTTCTCTTCGAGGTGCATTCTTATGTGAATGTTTAAAGAATATTTTTGTTCATGTTTGAATTCACACAATTTGCACTCTTAGGGTTTCTTCATCTAGGCATACAATGTCACATTCTCAAAATGTCATAATGTCGTCTTTCTGGTGTGTATCTTTTTGTGACGACTTAAAGAATCAGCATTTGCACATTTATAGTCACACATGTTTCATTTATATTGCTCCTCTCCTGTGTGTATAATTTTGTGTTGTTTTAAATCACCAGCTCGTGCACATTTATGCTCACACATGTTGCATTCATGTGGTTTGTCTCCAGAGTGTATCAATTTGTGTTGTTTTAAATGACTAGCTTGTGCACATTTATAGTTACACTTGTTGCATTTATATTGTTCCTCTCCTGTGTGTATAATTTTGTGTTGTTTTAAATCACCAGCTCGTGCACATTTATGCTCACACATGTTGCATTCATGTGGTTTGTCTCCAGAGTGTATCAATTTGTGTTGTTTTAAATGACTAGCTTGTGCACATTTATAGTCACACATGTTTCATTTATATTGCTCCTCTCCTGTGTGTATCAATTTGTGTTGTTTTAAATTACCAGCTCGTGCACATTTATGCTCACACATGTTGCATTCATGTGGTTTGTCTCCAGAGTGTATCAATTTGTGTTGTTTTAAATGACTAGCTTGTGCACATTTATAGTTACACTTGTTGCATTTATATTGTTCCTCTCCTGTGTGTATAATTTTGTGTTGTTTTAAATCACCAGCTCGTGCACATTTATAGTCACACATGACGCATTCATATGGTTTCTCTCCGGTGTGTGTTATCATATGCCTTTTTAAATCACTTGCTTGTCCACATTTATAGTTACACTTGTTGCATTTATATTGTTCCTCTCCTGTGTGTATAATTTTGTGTTGTTTTAAATCACCAGCTCGTGCACATTTATAGTCACACATGACGCATTCATATGGTTTCTCTCCGGTGTGTGTTATCATATGCCTTTTTAAATCACTTGCTTGTCCACATTTATAGTCACACATGTTGCATTCATATGGTTTCTCTCCAGTGTGAATCATTGTGTGTCGTTTTAAATTACCATTACTTACACATTTATAGTCACACATGACGCATTCATATGGTTTCTTTCCGGTGTGTGTTATCATATGCCTTTTTAAATCACTTGCTTGTCCACATTTATAATCACACATAATGCATGCATATGGTTTTTCTCCTGTGTGTATCATTATATGCCTTTTTAAATCACTTGCTTGTCCACATTTATAGTCACACATGTTGCATTCATATGGTATCTCTCCAGTGTGTATCATTTTGTGTCGTTTTAAATTGCCATTACTTACACATTTATAGTCACACATGTCGCATTCATATGGTTTATCTCCTGTATGAATGATTTTGTGTCGTTTTAAATGACCATTACTTACACATTTATAGTCACACATGTTGCATTCATATGGTTTCTCCCCTGTGTGTATCATTTTGTGTCTTTTTAAATTAACAGCATGTGCACATTTATAGTAACACATGTCGCATTCATATGGTTTCGCTCCTGTGTGTTTCATTTTGTGACGTTGTAAAGTAACAGCAGTTGTACATTTATAGTCACACATGTTGCATTCATACGGTTTCTCACCGGTGTGTATCATTTTGTGTCGTTTCAAAGTACCAGCAGTTGTACATTTATAGTCACACATGTCGCATTCATATGGTTTCGCTCCTGTGTGTTTGATTTTGTGACGTTGTAAAGTACCAGCAGTTGTACATTTATAGTCACACATGTTGCATTCGTGTGGTTTGTCTCCAGTGTGTATCATTTTGTGTTTTTTTAAATTAACAGCATTTGCACCTTTATAGTCACACATGTCACATTCATATGGTTTCTCTCCTGTGTGTATCATTTTGTGACATTTTAAACTACAAACTCGTGCACATTTATAGTCACACATGGTGCATTCATATAGCTTCTCTCCAGTGTGTATCATTTTGTGTCGTTTTAAATTACCATTACTTACACATTTATAGTCACACATGTCGCATTCATATGGTTTATCTCCTGTGTGAATCATTTTGTGTCGTTTTAAATGACCATTACTTACACATTTATAGTCACACATGTTGCATTCATATGGTTTATCTCCTGTGTGAATCATTTTGTGTCGTTTTAAATGACCATGACTTACACATTTATAGTCACACATGTTGCATTCATATGGTTTATCTCCTGTGTGAATCATTGTGTGTCGTTTTAAATGACCATTACTTACACATTTATAGTCACACATGTTGCATTCATATGGTTTATCTCCTGTGTGAATCATTTTGTGTCGTTTTAAATGACCATTACTTACACATTTATAGTCACACATGTTGCATTCATATGGTTTCTCCCCTGTGCGTATCATTTTGTGTTTTAAATTAACAGCATTTGCACATTTATAGTAACACATGTCGCATTCATATGGTTTCGCTCTTGTGTGTTTCATTTTGTGACGTTGTATAGTACCAGCAGTTGTACATTTATAGTCACACATGTTGCATTCATGTGGTTTGTCTCCAGTGTGTATCATATTGTGTTTTTTTAAATTAACAGCATTTGCACCCTTATAGTCACAAATGTCACATTCATATGGTTTCTCTACTGTGTGTATCATTTTGTGACGTTGTAAACTACCAACTCGTGCACATTTATAGTCACACATGTTGCATTCATGTGGTTTCTCTAATGTGTGTATCATTTTATGATGTTGTACAGTATCAACTCGTGCACATTTATAGTCACACATGTTGCATTCATGTGGTTTCTTTCCTGTGTTTTTCATTTTGTGTGTTTTTAATGTGTATGTGTATGTGTTGCTAATGCACATTTAAGATCACATATTGCATGCATACAATTTCCATCTAGCGTGACTTTTCAAGTTTTTTTAAATCTATTATTACATAAATTATACGCATAATGTTTGACATAATGTTGTTACTCTTGTTTGTGTATTGATAGGTAGTTTAACTTTCAAAGTTTTCTCTCTAGTATGTGTTCCTTTAAACATTTCAAATTTAAATTTAGCATTGCAAATATTGCATGTCTTCACGACTGTGTCCTTGTCAGTCCGCCTTCATGTGTTCCTAAAGAAATTTCACTTCAGTGTGTGTCCTAAAATAAATCAATTTGCCGTTATTCATTGATAGTTGCGTTCATCAGGGTTTATCTGCATTGTTATTACGCAATATTGATCATATGCTTTTCAATCAGATTGTCCTTATCAAGTGCACATAATGCAGCGCGATAGAGTCGATATTGCTAAGAAGATACTGACAATCTGATTGAAACAGATATGATCAACATTGCGTAATAGCACTGCTGCTGTTGAATGGATATTACATTATCCAAGGGAAATAATTATATAGAAATGAGGGGCAGGAGATGAGGGGGAGTGGGGGAAGGCAGGCGACCAGGGGTGGGGGGTAGGCAGGCGACCAGGGGGTAGCCCGCCACCTCCCTCTCTCCCCCAACTCCTGCCCCTCGATTCTATAGCAAACCATATCTGATAAACTAAGCGTCGCCACGGGGGGAAAGGTACCAGGGGGTAGCCCTCCACCTCCCCAAACCCACCACCATCCCCCTTACTCCTGCCCCTCGTTTCTATAGCCAACCCCTACACTACACTACATTACACTAGCTAGCAAAACTTCCTTTCATTCTTTTAGCAAAGATGATCAGAAAGGAAAGATCGCTCACTCCTTATTCCACTCACAGTAGTTTAAAAAAATGTTGCTAGATGGCGTTACTTGGCTCGCTAGATCTAAAATTTGTCTGAAATCGACGAAATATCGCATTTTACTGTTCTGGTTTATCATATTTATTTATTCTGAGCATAAAATACAAAAAATTCATGACATTAGTAACGAAAATAGGAAATTCATAATCAGGTATTTTTAACAGTTGATTTGTTGAACAAATATCAAGATTTAGCTGAAGGAGCATGCAGTTAGTTATACAAAAAACCGGAAGATGGCGCACATTTGAATGTGTTTAGACTTTCGCGCGTTTGTCATTTGTCATTGTTTAGATGATTTGGATCATAAGAGTCGAGCGTTTTATGATTCTTGTTGAAAAACTATACTTTGAAGCTTTAATTCATCCCGTAACCTTTATCCACAACAGCTACCTAATACTATAATTTATTCTGTGCTAATACCTAGTTTCCTTTTGGTAGGTACATTCGAGATCCAATCTTGTATTTTCATTGGGGAGCTGTGTGTGTAGGTACTTAGGTAATATAATTCTTCTCCAGGCTTTAGGTGTCTCTGTAGTATCTGTTACCTAAATACGAATTTGTACAGTAGTTCAGTATCAAACATACAGATATACAAACTCACTTTCATATTTATTAACGATAATAAATAATACCTATCTACCTCACTCAATGAAAGATAGGATCTAAAAAATACGTATGGTCCCTAATAAAGCCGACCTACCTACCTAGTAAGTACCTGTTTTGGAACGCTTCTTAAGTACCTAGAAAGTTATAGTACCTACCTACAGTTTATTAAAGTTCAAGCTTTGGAGTGAAGTTATATAAGATTTAGTTACATAGTTACGTCTGTCAAAAAGAAATTGCAAACAATCCTATCCCTGTATATTCACATATTCATATATTCATATAAAAGTGAAACGTCTGTTTGTTTGTTTCGGGAGCTTTAACGCCCAAATAACTGATCAGATATTGATGAAACTTAGTAAATAGGTACTATTGGTAAATAATTTTAAATCATCCTTAGGACATAGCACATGCGAGTAGGTTTTTTTCGGAATAAACTGTAGTCCGCGCGGATAAAATCGCGGGCGAAAAATAGTACTATTATACGAGTAAATGCTAAGGTGAGGTTGTTTGTTTGTTTGTTTCGCATAGGATACTTTTCATCATCATCATCATCATCATCATCATCATTACCCACGCGGGTGGAACGGATTTCGATGAAATTCTGAATGGAGACAGCTTTATACCCTGGAATAACATGTAGGATACTTTTCATCATCATCATCATCATCATCACTCACGCGGGTGGAACGGATTTTGATAAAATTCGGAATGGAGATAGCTTTATAGTTTATACCCTGGAATAACATGTAGGATACTTTTCATCATCATCATCATCATCACTCACGCGGGTGGAACGGATTTTGATGAAATTCGGAATGGAAATAGCTTTATACCCTGGACTAACATGTAGGATACTTTTCATCATCATGAACATCATCATCATCACTCACGCGGATAGAACGGATTTTGATGACATTTGAAATGAAGATTGCTAATACCCTGGAATAACACATAAGATACTTTCATCATCATTATCATCATCATCACTCACGTGAATGGAATGGATTATGATAAACTTTCGAATGGACATAGCTTATACCATGGAATAACGCATAGGATACTTTTCATCATCATCATCACTCACGTGAATGGAATGAATTATGACAAACTTTGGAATGGAGATAGCTTATACCATGGAATAACACATAGGATACTTTCATCATCATCATCATAACTCACGTGCATGGGACAGATTTTGATGAACTTTGGAATGGAGATAGCTTATACCATGGAATAACGCATAGGATACGTTTCATCATCATCATCACTCACGTGAATGGAATGAATTATGACAAACTTTGGAATGGAGATAGCTTATACCATGGAATAACACATAGGATACTTTCATCATCATCATCATAACTCACGTGCATGGGACAGATTTTGATGAACTTTGGAATGGAGATAGCTTATACCATGGAATAATGCATAGGATACGTTTCATTATCATCATCATCACTCACGTGAATGGAATAGATTATGATAAACTATGGAATGGAGATAGCTTATATCATGGAATAACGCATAGGATACTTTCATCATCATCATCATCACTCACGTGGATGGAATGGATTTTGATGAAATCTGGAATGGAAATTGCTAATACCCTGGAATTGTTACTAATTTAATCAAAATCCGTTCCACCTGCGTGAGTGATGATGAAATGTATCCTATGCGTTATTGCATGGTATAAGTTATCTCCATTCCAAATTTCATAAATACCGTTGCACCCGCGTGAGTGATGATGATGATAAAAAGTATCCTATGTGTTATTCCACGGTATAAACTATCTCCATTCCAAAGTTTTTAACAATCCGTTCCACCCGCGTGAGGGATGATGATGATGTTGACGATGAAAGTATCTTACATGTAATTCCAGGGTATAAGCTATTTCCATTCCAAAATTCATCACAATCCGTTCAGCCATTTGAGCGTGAAAACGTAAAAAACAAACAGCACAAATTTAAAAAATATATAACCTCCCGACTCCTCCCACCCCCCATTATAGCTATAAAGCATATATGGCATATAAGATGGTTCTTAGCATATAGCTAAGAACCATCTCGATCACATCAGCTTATAAATATAAAAAAACAGGAGCTACTATTCTCACCCCAATTATAGCTAAGACCCATCTCGTTTACCCCTGCTTTCATACATAAAATCCGCAGCTTAATTGGTCCATTCGTTCGGAAGCTACGTTTCCCCTCTCCCCCCCCCCCTCTCCCTTTTCTCACCAACCCCCTCTCCCCTATATATCTAAGCACCATCTCGATCACATCAGCTTTCAAACAGAAAAACCGCATCAAAATTGGTCGTTGGACGACCGGCTGGTCTCGTGGCTAGTGATCCTAGGTACCCTCTCCCTTTTCTCACCAACCCCCTCTCCCCTATATATCTAAGCACCATCTCGATCACATCAGCTTTCAAACAGAAAAAACCGCGTCAAAATTGGTCGTTGGACGACCGGCTGGTCTCGTGGCTAGTGATCCTAGGTACGTAATCAAACAGTCGCGGGTTCGAATCCTGCAAAGTGCAATCATTTGTGTGATGAGCAGAAATGTTTGTTTCCGAGTCATGGATGTTATAATATTCGTATCTATGTATGTTTATCCGTTATCTAGTACTCATAGTACAGGGTATCCTAGTTTGGGGCTAGGTAATTGGTGTGGAATTGTCCCGAATATACTTATTAATTGGGAACTACGTGCCACAGAAAGACACACGCAAACACACACACACACACACATACACACACGCACACACACACACACACACACACAAACACACACACACACACACACATAGTGATACAAACCCTAAAATTATAACACCAGTCTCTTTGTTCGGGGGTTAATAAACTAACTCACTTTCGCTTTATAATATTAGTAAGATATGATACTGGCCACATCTTCATCTAATTAGATTCACTCGCTAGTCGACTTGCACTCCATCACACCCACTCATATGTTACGCTATACATACCTTTACACACACTTACAACGAAGTTTTAGTTTCCAATTGTTCGATAGATGGCACTAGGTGTATCACACTTCAGCTAATATAGTAACGCCATCTAATATATTAAGGTAAACTACTAGGTACCGGCGACGATAATAAGTTTTACATGAGCTTTGTACCAAGGTATGACGTTAGCTATCTTTCTTTTCTGATCATCTTTGCCTTTAGTAATCGTAGTTTGAACTGCAGAGCGCTTAACTATAAATAATATAAATAAATAACGGTGGTACTGCAGGAGTCACAAAATTGTTCCTCATAAAATCGTGCGGAAGATGAAACTTACCACAATAATGACGCCGGTGTTGACCGGTCACTGCGGATTCTCGGCGTACTTGAACCGCTTCAAGTGCAAAGACAGTAATCATGTATCTGCAAAGATGAAAAAGATGAGATAATACTACATTTGCTGCTGGAGTGCCCGAAGTACGATGCTATCAGCAACTGGAACTGGAATCAGCAACAAACATGAAGTTGACGTCGGCAACATTATTATAAAATGTTAGCCGGAAAGGATTCCAGGCTGTACCTGGAACTATACTGCACAAAATGCTGCAACAGATGCTGAAATAAGACAATGTGAGGAAGGACTTTCCAATATTTGTAAGTTGTAGAAGTGTTAGGGAAGGTTGGAGGGAGAGGGGGTGGGTGGGTCGGCTCCCCCATGGAAGGGGGGATTTCGATAACAAATAAAAATATATAAAAAAACAAGGTCATGTTTCGAAAAAAATGTAAAGAATTGACACTAGGCCCCTCCCAGTGTCAATTCTTTACATTTTTTTGGGGCAGGTTGGAAAAGGAATAAAAATTTGTCTTCGGTATGGGCTCTCGCCAGAACTCTGGCGAGGTCGCCCCTGAGCGTCGCTTCGCCCACTCGACCTACGCTCCGCTACGGATGTCGCCGGCTCGCTACGCTCGCCACCTCCCCCGTTCGCTCCACTTCGGCCTCGCGGTCTTGCTCACGCGTCCCACGCGAGCTTCTGGCTCCGCACTTTTTATATACACTAGGGGTAGGGACCACAAGACCAGGTGGCATCGGGGTGCTCTGTGTCGGTTCTGTGACTCATTTAGAATCTAACCTACTCATGTCCGGGTGCTGTGTTGGTTCTGTGACTCTTTTAGAACCTCACCTACTGATGCCGGTTCTATGACTCATTTAGAACCGAACCTACTTATGTCGGAGTGCCCAATTTTGGTGTCGGTCTGTCGTATACATAACATTGTTTTTTTTATTTAAAAAAAATTGTTATGTCCGTTCCCCCTTCCATGGGGGATTATTTTCAATTTTACATAATTTCAAAATCTTATCTTTTTTTTATCTTTATATTTTATAATAAAGTATACAATAGTTAAAATCATTATAATATAAAGTATTAATGTCCATAAACTAACACTTTTTATTCGCACTTAATTGACCATTTCACTAATTTCACTATATTCACTGTTTTCACTTTTCTTCAAAATATAAGACAGCATTTGGAGATTTTCCATGTTTAATCCATCTAAGTGAACAGGTTTCCTTTTGAAATTATTTGTAACTGGAACACTTGGTAAATTTATCAATGGTAATTTAGGAATATGTAAGTTCATTCCTCTAAATAATTTCTTCCGTAGAGTAATATCTTCAACTTGTATTTTACAATTATCATCTAAGGTTAAAATATAAGTACCAAGGATTTTCTCTCGAGTAGGTAATCTCATTTTCACAGGTTTTTGTCAAGTACCTTGTTCATTTCAATATGTTGATACTTTATCTCTGAAGTTTCGATTAAAATTGAAGAACACGACGTAATATTCAGTGTAAATTTCATTAAATCAGTAATGCATTTATCTTGTTCCAATACGACTGCATAACTTTCTTTACAAAGAAATAGTTTTTCATCAATCTCGTAGCATGGCTTGGAGGAGAGCAATGTGATAGAATTCAAATCGTTCACGAGGATAAAAGGATATTTAGGAAGTATCAAGGATGTAATATTATTAGAATTATCAAGGATAGGTAAGGGGTAACTGGTAATATTTGTAAGTGTTTTTGCGTACAATTGGAATTGCCAGTACAAATGTGATTTGCCTACCCTTAATATAAGCTTTTATCTCTATATTTTGCTCTATTTTTACTAAATTTTCATAATTAACAGGGAAAATTTACTTATCTGTTCTCTCAATATTTTTTAACAATTCAAATAATTCATTAGTATCAATTATTGATCTATGTAATATCTTATTTTTACTTAATGCGATTGCTGTATCAATCTCATCTAACTTAGAAAGAATTATTTGAAAATTATGAGTTAACAAACTATAAGCATGAGTAACTTTACTTTCAAAATCATTTATTTTACTTCCATCCAATGCTTTCTCAATATCAATTAAATTTCTCTTAAATTTTATAAAGTTATAATTAGAAGTATTAGTGAAATAGCATCTTGCTTAGTTTTAATTTCAATAATTAATTCATCTTGATTGCATCAATAAAAAAATGCATATCTTTCTTCTTCATTTGTATGATTTAATCTCAGTTTAAGTAGATTTTCAGATAAAATATTTTATCTAATTCACAGTCTGTTTCCATTATTTTTAATTATATTAGTCACTTGAATTAAAAAGATATTTTTAATTGTAGCCATATCCTAACATTGCTGCATTCATTTAGTAAAGAGGCTGCTCTGCCTATAAGTCTACTTGAAATTACATTAAATAAATAAAACTATTGTGCTGTTGTAACTTCTGATCCACATAAGCCACGCACATATTCACAAAATCAAATTTAGGAATAAATTTAATAATTTTTCATTCCCATCAAATTTAGGAATCAATATCACAATTTCATTTGTGCGGAACAAATCCGCATTTTTTCCATTTTAATTTATTATTTAAAATAAATTCAAATTATTAAAATTGACGATGTTTGTACAATGTAACACATAAAAATACACAAAAATTCAAAATATAATTAAGTGCACATAAAAATTTATGACATAAAAGTTCAATAAAGACACTTTTTTTTTTTAATAAATTCACATAAAAATCAATTATGACGCATAAAAATCAACAAATTCATATAAAATTCAATAAAAACGCATAAAATGACAATACATTCACATTAAAATCAATAAGGACACATAAAATCAATAAATTCACATATAAAATCAATAAAAACGCATAAAAAGACAATAAATTCACATTAAAATCAATAAAAACACATACAATCAATAAGTTCACATAAAAATCATAAATTCGCATACAATAAATCAAAAATAACAAGTGTATTGGCAATGTTTGTCCAAATACAAGGGTCGAATAGCAGGGCAAGAATACGGAAAGTGAATGATTTTCGACTCACTTAATACCGCTAGATCCCATGCCTTGATGATTATTCCACTCGCTGAATTGTTTCTCAACTTCTTTTTCCAATACAGTCGTATTTGTTTGGTTCGAGTATTTTTCCGTGGATTTGTCAGAAACACACTGAAGTTATTCAGGACAGCTGCACCAAATATGTAGGGTGCCAGACAAATTATATTTTCACAATTATTGAAATATGCGCCCGACAAATTAAACTTCCACGACTTTAAAAAAAAATACAACCGGCTGCGCCCGACAAATTGGACAGAGCCGAGATTTTAATAAAATAAACAACAAATTAAATTTGAAGTTAATTTTATTGGTCTTACTTTTGACCAATAATGACAATTTCTACTTAATAACCTCCTTATATAACTTTTTTAAATGCGTAGGCGATTCTAGAACATACTTCATTTGCAATAACAACTAAGTAGTTACTTTTCACATACAATATTGAGAAAAACATCTAAGTACATAAATGCTTATTATGCGCAATTAAATCAAGTCAACATGTAGAGTACCTCTACTGCGCATTATTATAGAAATCATTGTACAAAAAGTGCTTACTTGGTACTTTCACAATCAAAGGAAGAACCTACTTGTATGATTAAATATGTCGCAATTGTACTTCGGTAAACAACGGTGGGTTTGTGGTACATATAACTACCTACATAATATTTAAAGAAGAAGAAGTTATGGTTAAGTACTCAGTTTACACTACTATCTTATAATTTTTCACTTTACTTTATTGACTTACTAATTGTTGTTTATTTACTTAACACAATGTTGTAAATCAAATTATAATATTGACGAACAATTTATAGTAAGTTCATTGACATTGAAAACCCTAACAAAAGTCTCCGATCTATATCGAAGGACCACTGAAGAAAAAATGATAAATTATTTTTAAAAAAAATGGCTCCATTCAGTTTTCAATGTTGCATTGCTATCAAACCCTTCGTTAATTTCAAGGAGTACTTTGTTCCAATTATGTCTTTGTTTTTAAATTACTTGTTTTTTTATTGCATAAATATGGTATGTCTTTGTATAGTGCTCTCATGATTTAAAGAACTTCTTTCTTCTTTATCTGCGGTTGTTATTTTATATTTTCAATCACCATACATTCCGCACTAGATGAGCTAGCGTGGCAGAGCGCATACAATCGCACTAGACTGGAGCACTAACTGTCAACTGCCGTTACACAATACGAAAGTAGCATGCTCAATCACTTAGCGCTCTGCATTTTAGGATAATGTAATGTGGCCATTGCTTTCAGTGTGACATCAGTACCCACAACTACTCAAATTTAAACACACACATAACTACTGTAGCTATGGTTTGTCTCTGCAGTTGTACTAAGAACCGGCAGAAATAGTTGTAAAGTATTTTGTTTAGTGAAAGGGTGCAGAAACCCACTTTTTTATTTTAATTTGATATTCATGAAAATACACAGTTTTTAAGGCTTAAATTGGGAGTGTCCTATGTTTGTGTGTACAATAGACATTTGTGACCTAAGCCAGCTAAAGCCTTCTTCTGGCACTTCGCCGGCTGCTGCCGCGGTCTGCTCGCTCGGCTCGTGTGTTGTGGTCACCATCAATCTCACCTAACTGGGGGCGCCCTAAGAGGGGAGTGCCCGGAAGGACTTTAGAATCGGTATATGTACATAATGTCCGTAGGGTTAGGGGAAGGGGTGGGATGACCCTCCCCCTGTAAGGGTGAGTGGTAGAAATCCAAAATAATTAAGACGAAACAAATAAATGAAAATGAAGTTAATTATTAAAAAAACATAAGATTTCAAGGCAAAAAACAAACAAAACAAGTTGGGCTTCCCCGCCTAGCGCCTCTAGCTGTGGATAGTGATTTTATACAAACTGAAATGATGCAAAGAAAAAATGCATTATTCTATGAATGTTTAGCTAAATATACTTGAACGAAATGCTGCCACAAATAGCTGTCCACAGCTGTCAAAACACACAGCGAAGAGCAAATTAAACCTACATTATTGATTCATTTAGTGTGTTATTTCATACCTCAAAAAAAAAATAGCTTTTTCTCAAAAACTATGGGTTTCCCCCACCAGTTACAGGGGGAGGGTCCCCTATCCTTCTCCCACCCCCTCCCCTCCCTTAAGTACAAATTTAATGTACATATACTGATTCTAACCACGAGCCCATCAGCTTTCTAAGCTACCATGACCAAGTCGGATCACCCCTGAATTAGCACTAAGTTGTAATTAAAGACCTAAAGTAGCGTCCTAAGGGAGGCGGGACAGTAGGGGGAGGGCTTGAACCCAACCTCCCCTACCAATCCTCCTCCCTTTCACACCTTATCAATGTAAAGCCACAGTGGCTCAACTTTCCAAAAATTACAAGTAGCTAGAAGGCTGTTTTGTTTTCTAAGGTAGGCCTATTCATAGAAAGCCGAAATCTGAACTGAACTGCGATTCCCAATAGTTTTTGAGAAAAAAAATATTGAATATTCCCTAAATAGTACTATGTAAATGCAAAAAAAAAAAAACATACATACAGCCGAACATCTCCTTTTGTGAAGTCGATTAAAAATCACTTTAAAATCGATAAAAGACAACTTTGACAGTTTATTGACATTCACAGTGAAAGTAATGTCACTTTTTTGACCGTTCTGTCTTTTACGTGATTTTCACAGAACCGACACAGAGCACCCAGACATGACTAGGTTAGGTTCTAAATGAGTCACAGAACCGACACAGAGCACCCCAACATGAGTAGGTTAGGTTTGAAATGAGTCACAGAACCGACACAGAGCACCCCGTGGTCTTGTGGTTCCTACCCCTAGAGTGTATATAGAAAGCGCGGAGCCAGAAGCTCACGTAGGAGGTCCTGAGACGAGCTAGCCTGCGAGGCCGGAGTGGAGCGAAGGGGGGAGGTGGCGAGCGCAACGAGCCAGCGACATCCATAATGGAGTGTAGGTTGAGTGGGCGAAGCGACGATCAGGGGCAACCTCGTGAGACTTATGGTGAGAGCCCACACCAGAGACAAATTTCCATTCCATTTCATCATTTATATTACTTTAAGGGCGCAAATCTAGAGTAGGGGATATAGATGCGGGACTTTTCACCCTCCCCCAGCCCTCCCTGTGTATTCTTTTTAAATTTTCACAAAAAAAAACACATCCCGCCTTCTCTGGGGAGTTCCCCTAACTCACCCCCCACCCTCTCCCCCCCTTCCTATCCCTTTTACAATACGCGCCACGAAAGATGAGACTTGACACAACACGTGGCTTGACTTGCGCAGTTGACGATTTATAGGTTGGAAAGAACGTGGGAGATGCGGTATGGTGCTGCGCATGCGCGTTAGTTGTCTCCTGTTCTCCCCGCGTATGCACCGCTTGACTCCTCCGCAGTACAGACGAGTTCAAACTGTGTTTATAAATTTCTACTTTCTTTCTACAACACTTCTAAGTGTTGTGTACAAGTGCAACTTTGTGAAAGTTGATATGCAATCATGGCTAACACAATTCCCTACACTTCTGATATGCTAAGCTTAAACCACAATTGTACAAATAGATAAAGAACATACATAAAGAACATTATAATACATTCAGCATTGACAAAATACTATCTGAACACAGTCATGACGTATTGCTATTACCCCCATACCACCTTCATTTAAATCCAATTGAAATGGGGCCTTCAATAAAAGGTTGTGTAAGTACATAGTAAAAATATGCAATGGAACCTCAAACATGTGATAGAGTTAGTAACACAAAAGGCAAATTAAATCAGACCAAATGAATGGAAATCTCCATGTGATAAAACAAAAAAACACTTTTACATAGAAAGTGATCACATAATTGTCAATTTGACGGAGATCATTATGATAGTAGGAGATTCGTCAGTCAGCGACTCAGGTAGTTCCTCAACGTCATCTGAAGAAAACGATGATTTATTGACGGTAACAGTGATTACGACAATCTGCCATTTTTTATCTTTAACTTCATTAATTTGTAATAAATATTGTGATGAATTTTAATATAGTATTGCTATACACATAATTACGAATGTCCCTGAATAGATTTACAAATCATGGATATCTATTTCGTACACGACTATACATGCGCAAGCTTCCCACTACTGACGCTCGTCAAGTCTCATCTTTCGTGGCGCGTATTGTACCTACTACTTGTAATTTTTAGAAAGTCCTTCCGATTTGCTTGCAACAGCACACTAATTTATTACGTTGAATGTCTTGCTTGCTAGAGAGTACCACAAATAGTACTACGAAACATAATCACGACTTACCGTATTCATTACTTTGAAACTATTCATTTAGAACCATCTCAACCATAACTTACAATAACTTTAGATACGTTACGTATATACCATGTTTATAATTTTATCATTATTTTCCCCGAAATCAGATGATTGAATGTTGAACACGGCATGAAATCTTAGAAGAAAAAAAATGCTCTTATTTTATCACAGATAACTTACTAATTTTGAATTTGACAGATAATTTGAATTTGAAGGGTAATTTAAATTTGACATATTCCTCAGCCTCTTTTTTTCTTTTCTTTGTTCGAGGATTTGGCGTCACACTTCTCGTGTATTTGCCAGTGTCAGGTTTTTCAGTTTCTTGCCAGTTTTCTTCATTTCCTAATTAGTTTTTTTTTTTTTTTTTTTCATTTTTAAATGATTTAAACGAGGGAAATAAAGTAACTATTTACAAAATTAACAAATTGGAGAATGAAATATCGGAGAAAGGAAAGGATGGTCAGAGGAGCAAGGAGAGGATACGTAAGTAATAATAATAGAACAAAGTATAAAAATAAAACATATTATACATACATAATGCAAAATTATAATTTTATGTCGTTAGCTTCAATAAATGAAGCTAAGACTTTATATATGGGAATATAGTTGTTATGGAGTAAACATTGTATATTTGTAGGAAAAGGAATTTCAAGTTTTGCCAGGTCTTTGTAAAAAGTAGTCTTATCGTACAAGGGCCACTTAAATATGTGGTGAATATCCCCAACGTCTCCACATTCAAATTTTAGAGAGTCATTGATCAGGGGCTTGAGTTGTTATTGTGTAATGTGATTTGTTGTTTTGTCTTTTTAAACTATTTGTTTGTGATATTCAGTAATGAAATTGAAAATATTCATTCTTACTTATATTTTCACTTCGTTATCTTGATGCAACATCTTAATTAAATTTATTTACCACTGAGAAAGATACAAAATAACCCTACTTTATACTTGGCAATCGCTATTTGAGTAGTTGCTTTTTTGACAGCTCAATCACTTGCATTTTAATCGCTCTACCAATCGCAATGCGTAAGCTAATACGAATTTTGGAGCAATTCATACATGATTACAATTACAATTACGATTCTAGTGTCAAAATCGTTCACTAGAGGCGCTACTGTATGTATGCGAGCGGTAGCTTGTTAGCTAATATGATCAGCAGATAATCGCTTATTTGACAGCTAGAATTGTACAATAGTAGCAATTGCTAGTTAGCTAATAAGCCTGCCGTGCGTCCTCGAACGTATAAATGAACGGGCCCCTAGACAACGGAATGTCTCCTGTCACTATTACTGAATTTATAACCTCCAAATATTAACGTAAACCAAAGAGTATAGTAATATAGGGGGGAAAGAGTGCCCTCTTGCGGCTTCCACGTGCATATAAAATTGAAGCGCCACTTGATTTCTTAACAAGAACTAATGCTATAGTACACACACACGCACGCACAGCACACACACACACTAACACACACACACACGCACACAATAGTGAGATAATGATTTATAAACCAGAAATAAATTACCCAACCATGTTCCCCCTGTTACCCTGAGTGAAACGGAACTCCTTTACATATTCACAATAACTTTAAATGTTTGGGACATATAGTTACAAACAATCTTAGGGACGATCAGGACATTGAGAGGGAACGCGGGGCGGTGGCGGTCAGATGCAACATGCTGGCTCATAGGTTTGCCCGCTGTAACGCCGATGTTAAGTTTACTCTCTTTAAGGCATATTGCCAATCGTTTTACGCGAGCAGCCTATGGATCTGCTATACGCAGAGGGCCTACAGCGCTCTGCTAGTCCAATATAACAATGGATTCAGGGTGGTGTTGGGCCTGCCTCGGTTCTGCAGTGCGTCTGGAATGTTTGCAGAAGCACGTACTGATGTTTTTTTCGCGATCATAAGAAAAAATGTGGCATCTCTCTTACGCAGAACTCGTGGCAGTGTCAACGGCATACTGAATATCATTGCTGAACAACCTGATTGTCCATTGCAAGCACATTTGATAAAGTCGTGAATAGGTATTACACAGTGATATCATTTTCTGTCTGTGTGATGTAAATTTTTGTATGTACTTTTTTCATTACCAAACATTTGTGCTCTCATTAATTTAAGTTTTAAGCTGTGTTTTTTATCATTCTATTGGTTTATAATGGTAAAAATATGTCTGATATAAAGATGTATTATTATTTCTAGCTTGTCAGAGGCCCTCGGGCGGCTTGACAAACTCTGACATCAGAGGCCAGCACTATCTCATACGACAAACAAACAATTAATAGCTATGTGCTATTGTAAGACTTATAATACCAACATTTGATCAAAATTCCTTCAGCCGTCAAAAAGTTTTAATCAATTGCTCAGCTTTTACTTATTGAATTGAGATACCAAGTACACCAGTTTTTATATCAAACCCTAAACTATATAACAGTGAAAACTGCATCGCAATCGGTCCAGTAGTTTTTACGTGTCGCGCGAATAAACATACAGACATACAAACAGACAGACACGATTTTTTTAATGTTATATTCTTGTTCAGTCTTGTTTGTGTATTGTATACTGCTCTTCGTTTTGACTTGCTGCTAGCACTGTTGTTATGATCCACCAGCACAGTAGCTGCAGTGATACTATATCTGCCATCTGAAAAATAATTGAACAATTATTAAATTATGTTTTATCTATGACGGACAACATATTTTACAATGTTAAGGGTAATGTTTGATTTTAAGTTCCCTACGGATTAGTATGGAATTCTGGGTTGTCACACTAGCACACTATTCGCTTTATTTAATAACTACATGTCAGATAGAAAGCAAACTTTGTAGGCAGATTAAGCTGTGCCATATCCAGGCTTGCAGCATCTTACATTTTCAAATTACTAATACTACCCCTGCACAACAGCTGCATATCTTATTTTACTTGATTTCCACTTTAGATAAAGGATTTGTTGTTTAAGTAGAGTATATGGTACATATTATAAATAAATTCCAAATTCCTCATTAGTTTACTTTCTAATATATCGGCCCGCTTAGTCGGTGGCAAGTCGCCTGCTCTCTCTATATTTTTGGTATGGTGGTACCTGGAGTTGCAGTGATAAGCAGTGTAGAAGTTAGGGCAGGTTGATTTTGATCATACTGCTGAGGGGCAAATTGTCATATAATAGAATGAAAGTATGTTAATACTAAGTATAATAAAAAATATATAATTAAAATATATTAAATATTTTTAAATGGTTATGTGGATTTTCAATGTTTTCATTAGTTTTATTTACCTGATAAATACAGAGATGGCATTTCTTATGCATTCAGGTGTTTGTACCAATTCCTATGTACATCAAAAGCTTGCTTGATTGTTTAGTGAAGTGGATGTCACAAATTCATTTCTTCTTGAACAATCATAATATAATGTTGTTGTTTGAAACGCTCAGAAAATTTGACAGGATTCAGATATACATGCATCACAAAATCACAACATCTGAAAATAAAGAAAATAGGACTTATTTATGTTATTGGCACGTCTATTTTCATGGGATAGTGACTCCTGCCTGACAATACAGTAGGTATTTATACAAACTCAAACGCTTAAAGCTTTTGTGTACCTGAAGGTACACAAAAGCTTTAAGCGTTTGAGTTTGGACCGCACATGGACCGCACGCTTATTTAGAAACATTCCAGAAATGTAGGATTATGAAGCCATTTTCAATTACGCTCACCAGTGGCCCAATTCCATAACTTGGCTACAATCGGATTATCACTTTTTTCATAGCAAATTCGACTCTATCGCAAGGCATTAGTGGTTGCGATACTGAGAATTCGATTGAAGCCAAGTTATGGAATCGGGCTGAAGGTAGTAGGTACACTAAGTTAGTTAAAGGTCTCTTAGCTCTACTTACCCATACTGTTTACAACCAAAAGCGCAGTGAAGCGGCATGGTGAAAACAACACAGAACATCTTTCAATGAATTGGTTTCTGGGAAGGAGTCTCAATTTCTCTCAGAAACTCGGCACTCAGGAATAATGTAAAACAACGAAAGAGCTGAAAAAGTTAAGAGCAGCGCGAGGGCCATAGACTAGGTAGAGATACTACGTTTCGCGAGGGCGGAACGAAACTTTATTAAATTAAACCCAAATATTCAAAACCAAACGTTTTTTCTCTTGTTGAATTTTGTCATCGATATGTCCACAGACTACTCAGAGACAGAGATCCCCCGTATTTATATTCTCTTTGACAGAGATAATAAGGTATGGTATGTCAACATTATGACACTTTTGTCACTGAGCGAAAAATCTAAAATAATCTGATGTGAAATTATAACGAATAAAATAAATTAATATTAATAAAAAAATTAAAGCAACAATTTACATTTTGTTTCATAAAATAAAATAAACAATTTTTTTAAACAAATAGCATGCCCGTAATGACATCTATCGTACAATTTGCGAGTAGTATAGTAGTGCTTTCATGTTAAATCATGAAGATATCGCTGCTATCTTTGCAGAAACACTCAATGGGTGCATTCCGAGACGCGCAAATATCGATAAAATCGATATTATCGCGCTAAAACGCGTACCGAGTCATCGTGAGCGCAACAACGATATCCCTTGTGACGTCACGGATTACGTCATTACATCCGCCATTTTGCGATTACACCGACCATGCCCCAAAACGATATCACAGTGAGCGCTACTGTCAAAGTGACAGACTGACGGTTGTTTACAAAGAAAACTGTTGTTTGAATTCAGTTGTGTGTGATTTTCGTACATTTATCCAAATATTACTACAGACAATTGACCAATTTTTAGACAGACTACTTTGCACACGAGTAATACTTTGTATTTTGAGCAAATTTTGAGGTTATGTTGTTGTGACCTTGTAATCACGCTCACGAGCGTTCCGAATCAACTGCAGCACTCAACTGCCGTGAGCGCGATATCTGAATCGGTACGCAAATTAGCACTGTGATCGCTCACAGTGATATTATCGTGAATCGGAATGCACCCAATGTTCCAATTGTCACCCCTCTGACGTAAACTATTTTCTCCTAAATTGGAGAAAAAGTAATATGGTATTCCGTCCTCGCCAGGGGAAGAATCTCTGACTCCGGAGAGGACACCTTGGAGTTAAGTGAGAGTAAAAGGCGAATTCATGAACAAATCATTACAACTAGTTATTGACAACTGAGGAGGACTTATTATTTCTGCTTCAGGAACGAAAGAAGGAGCTAAATTATTTAAGAACTCGTGAGCCATCATTAGTGGAAGTGTGCTGAACGTCGTATCAGAAATACCTAATCGGAATCGTTTGATGTTAGTCCACATCACTGAGGATGGTGTTCTTGGAGCAATGGTAGTGCAGTACTGTCTCCATTTTAGGAATCTTTTTTCTTTATTTTTTTTTTGTGTTAGCTATTAAATCTAATAAATTTTTGAAGTTTTCTTCAGACATATTTATGTTATAATTTACCTCTCCAATTTCCTGTTTTTAATAGCATCTGTACATTCACTGTCCCACCAGGGTGCAGAATGTAGTTTTCCATTGAAAGCATTTTTAATTGGAAAGGAGACATCAGCAGCATTTTACATTAGTTTTGTTAATGCTGAAGACCGTTGTTGGTTTTTGCTTGTTGTGTCTGGTAGGTTATGAAGATTAATTTCAACATGTTCCCTATATTTAGCCCAATTATCAGTGATTATTCTATATTTCATACGAGGTTTAGGAAGCATTTTTTAAATTTTATTTCCAGGGAAGGATATAAGGATAGGAAAATGATCACTACCAAAAGTAGATGAAAGGGTATGCCAAGAAAGTGATGATGCTAATGATGAATTGACTATAGACAGGTCAACGGCACTAGGTTTTTCAGTAGGACCTGTACGACGTGTTGGAATACCTGTATTTAATATGCAAAGATTGTGCTGATCTAATAGATCTACTATTTGTTCTCCATTATAATTGGATTCTATACTACCCCACAATCTATGGTGACTATTGAAGTCACCTAATATAAGGAATGGTTTTGGGAGTAAGTTAAGTATCTGATTATTCAGCAGTTAGCTGAAATATTTGAGAAGATGGGTAGGGAATATACATATATACAAAACAAATATCTGCAATAAGAGCTGCTACAATACAAAATTCAGAATGTTGTGGAAGAAGAATAGGTT
Organism: Alsophila aescularia; assembly: GCA_946251855.1. Taxonomy (NCBI): domain Eukaryota; kingdom Metazoa; phylum Arthropoda; class Insecta; order Lepidoptera; family Geometridae; genus Alsophila; species Alsophila aescularia. The sequence goes on from OX276376.1 coordinate 41,904,314, forward strand.
TAATATACAGTTTTTTTGTTGACGAGTAAACCTGCTCCACTATACCCCTCACTTCTGTCTTCACGAAGACAGGTGTAACGACCTAATTTAAAGACGGAGCCTAGTTTAGGCCAGGTCTCAGGTTCCACTGCACCACCACGTGAGGGTGGTGCAGTGGAACCGCCAAAGCGTGATTATTGTGATTTACTATTTGATGGTGTAAAGCCATTATGGATTTGTATTATTTTGTTCAACATTTCAATCACAGGGGCAGCGTGGTTCGGTTTAATGATGTTGGACTGAGAAAGAATACCAATTAACAACATTATGATTTCAGTCAAAGACTGTTCCTCATTGTTAGAGGAACTTGATTGTAACGCACATCCATTGGCTGGAGGTGGCATATCGTATTATTTTATAAGTTCTTGGTGGGCCACTCGGTCATATCCATTGGAGGACTGACGCGGTGAACGTGGTTTTAACATTATTGTTTTTTTATAAGACATATTGGATGAAGATGGAGGGGGCATTTGACCTATTATAGGGGTTGGTTGGCTGGCTGCAGCTACATCTGCATATGATTTGGAAACAAGTGGATGGAGTTTACTTGCTTCAGAATACGATACACAACATTCAGCCATGGATTGTTTAATTCGCTTTTGTCTATCAAGCTCCGGGCAACATTTGCTAGTTGCAAAATGAGACGCAGAACAAAGGCAACAGGATGCACAATCTTCTTCAATATTACAACTGTCAGCAATGTGTGCTTGGCCACACTTATAGCAGCGAGGTTTGGACCTGCACTGGACTTTGGTGTGACCAAAACGACAACAATTGTAACACTGAATAGTTGGATAACTATAGAGCTCAACTGATAGTGCATTGTAACATACATAGATTCTTTTTGGTAGGACGTGTCCATCAAAAGTTATAACTACTGTTTGTGAGGGCTTCCAAGTAGGGGTTCCTCCTTCATATATTTTGTAATTTAACCGCCTGATTTTAAGGATCTTTCCACAGCCTATGGGCACATTAATGTTTTCTATAACTTCCTCAGGGGACCATTCAGCTGGGATTCCACGTACAAGGCCCATACGGGTTACATGGAAAGTTGGAATGAATGCTTTCATTTTTTGTTTATTTAAACTGTTATGGCTTATAAATGCATTCGCATTTTCAGCATGAGTAAATGCAAGGGAAATCCTGTTTCGTCCTATTCTTTTTAGACTGCCATTTACAATATTTCTAAAACCTTTCTTTTGGTGGAATTTACCGAAGGCAATAGGATGGAGGGTTATATTGTCCTCTGGACTGGTAAGCACTTTCTGTACATGTACAATGTAAGGAGCCACATCCGTAGCTTCATAAGATGTTCTGCCTACCGGTGTGGGAGTGGGAAGAGGTTGTGATGGAGTGGTGTTATTAATAATAGTGGGGGCCATTTCAGGAAGCGGGTTAGTATTGGTAACCACAGAGGCAGTACTTTTCTCACTAATAGTAACGATCACTAATAGTAACAGGACGAAACGTCGTGGCAAACAGTCCACACACGAAAAGAGCGTCGTCAAAATAACAGACAGGTGATGTACGGTAACGGCTCAACTGATACTGACCTGCAAGCTGTAGAACGAGTAAAACGCATTCATGTATGTTTCTTAAAGCCGGAAACTACAGTAGAATCACTTATAAACTACATGAATAGGAAAAATGCATTGTCTGACTATCACGTAGAGAAGCTATCACTCAAACATAACCATTACTCATCAGTCGTTATCACTATCCCGACAAGCAAACTTGACTTCTTCATGTGCGCTGGCAACTGGCCGCAGCAAGTGGAGATAAGTCCGTGGACTCCGTGGTTTCTCCGCAGCGACGGACGGGCGGCGCGCTCGTCCACCCACCAAACTGACATCCATACAACTGCCGGAGCAAGTCATGCCCAAGGACGCGCGCGCATGCCCGGCACCCGCGCAGACGGCGCTTGTGCCGACAGCCCTGTCTGACGAGTTATGCAATAGAACTAGCAAAGTTAACTCTTTATGTATTTGTTTGCAAAATATTCAGTCACTTCATTCAAAAACTAAAAAGCTCGAAGTGTTACTGGAACATGACTTAGCATGTGACATTTTAGCAATAACTGAACATTGGCTACTAAAGAAAGAAATAGATAGGTTAATTTGAATAATTATAAACTAGCCTCTTATTTCGGTCGTTCTAATGCTGAGCACGGCGGCTCATGTATATAATGTAAAGTCAAATATAAACGCGCTAGAAATTGAGGAATTGTGAAAATTAAGTTGTGAAAAATGCTGCGAAATATCTGCTATCAAATTAATTGAACTTAAAATGATAATTATTTGTATATATAGAAGTAATAAGACGAGAGTTAGCGAGTTTATACCTATTTTAAACAAGCTACTTGATAAATTAAATGAAATTAATTTGGAATGTATTATAGTTGGTGACATAAATATAAACTTTCTAGTCCCGAGCGTGGAGCGTAAAAATCTAATGGATGTTCTTCTCGTTCATGGCTTCACGAACGAAGTGGATTTTATAACCCGTCCATCGAAAACATCTGGAACTTCACTTGACCACCTCTATACGAATATGACTACTAGTCGGATTATAGCATCGGCACTCCATACTAACGTCAGTGATCACTATGGTGTCCGCGGCGAGGTGAAGTTGGCACCTGACAATCCTGGGGCCCGTTCACATAAACGTTCGAGGACGCACGGATCACCCGCGCGTACACTCGAAATCGTTCACGGCGTCGTCCGGGCGTTCGCCTGGGTCATCCGAAAAATAGTAGTGGAGGGGAGGAATAGTATGAAACTGACACTTGACAGTTGTCAGTTGTATGTGGACGTCCAAAGTCGTTCACTAACTCCGGATGATCGAGCGATAATCGCACGGATGATTCGAGCGTGTAAGTGAACACAGCCCTGGCCCCAATGTTCGCCTCGCACGTAGTTGTACTCAAGTTGTACTGTGGCCGCACAATCTGCATTCGTTCTTGCCATACAGAGTGTTGATTGGCCTCAAATATGCTCACAGAAGAATACAGCAGATAAATTGGCAGTTTCGATAACTAATATTATATTAAATAAATTGGAGATATGTTCCCCATTAAAAAATGTTTTGACGTTCCAAAGAAAGATTCATAGATAACTGACGACATTATTACTTTAAAATTGTTAATATCAGATTTAATTATATTTAAAAATAAATTTCCAAATGACACCAGAATTCAAAACAAAATTGACAAACTAAATATAATTTACACTGTCATGTTACGTCATGAAAGGACATACTATTATAAAAATATGATATTACAAAGTGAAACAACTATAAGAACAATGTGGCAAATTGTTAATATTGAGACCGGAAAGAAAAACTGCCCTAAAGTAGATTACACCGATGTTATTAAAACATCCGAACATAGTATGTATAATTCAAAAAAGGACATAGTTAATCTACTGAACCGGCAATTCATATCTGCCGCTGAACAATGCGGTGCCCATAAGCAAACCTTCGGATGGTGGTTGCCACAATTAATATAGCGTATCTACCTTGTGACCGCTCACTGCGACTGATTTTCTTCACTCCAGAAGAAATACACAATACAATAATGAACAGAGTAGCCAACAAACCTACTAAAGATATTTACGATATCTCCATAAAAATATGCGTCTCATTGCAATACCAATCGCAGAGCCCCTCGCTGTCTTATTTAACCAATGTATAAGGGAAGGCACATATCCAAAATATCTTAAAGAGGTTCGAATATGCCCTCTGTATAAAGGTAAAGGCAAAAAAGAGGACCCGAATTGTTATAGGCCTATAGCAATTATTCTAGCTATTGCGAAAATTTTCGAAAACGGAATAATGACACGAATCTCAGATTTCTTGAAACCACACTGGTTTTATCTGATCGTCAATTCGCTTATCGCGAGGGTCGATCGACAACAATGGTTGCAAGAGAATTTGTCTGCAGAATCTTGCAAGCGAGAGAGCGAAAACTAGAGGTCGCCGTTTTGTTTTGCGACCTCTCAAGAGCTTTCAATGTGGCAGATCATGACACGTTAGCAGTAAATCTCAAACATTATGGGATAACAGGTACATCACTGGATCTTATCATTAGTTTTATGCGTGACAGGACACAATATGTATGTGGGGATAACGGTGAGATAAAATCGGATGGGATGTCAAGTGAATTAGGTGTTCTACAAGGATCATCTCTCTCAAATTTGGCTTTTTCTCTTCTGCTCAATGACCTGCCGGGAGCCACAACAAAGGGAGAGGTGTTTATGTATGCTTATGACGTCGCAGCAGTTGTAACCGCTCCTAAACTTGACGAGCTGGAAACGCAACTAAACACCGTAGCCTCCGAACTCCTGTTGTGGTTCACAGTTAATGGTCTTAAACTTAATATTACAAAAACGCAATATATTACCTTCGCCCTGTCACGATGTGTCCGACGTAATCTAAACGTGTATCTTGAAGGTGTTGCAATACAGCAAGTCCAAACGGCGCCGTTCCTTGGTTTTCACTTGGAACCGGCACTGACTTGGGAAAGCCATATAAATGTTCTGTGTGGAAAGCTAGGCAGGGCATGTTTTGCGTTAAAAAGGGTCGCTTCAACTCTGCCAAGGGAGGAGGTTCATTCGGGCTATTTTGCGAGCATGCAGTCACTGCTCCAGTACGGGCTCGAGCTTTGGGACCGCGCTGCCGATTGGGAACGCGTCTTCCGGTTTCAAAAACGAGCTGTTAGGGTGATTGCACGTATTGCACAGGATGAGACAGCAAGACCACACTTTACAGAGTTGTGTATCTTGACCCTACCATGTCTCCATATACTACGCTGGCGCTATATGCGCGAGAAAACCTGAGTTCTTATACCAAACGTGGAGAAAGGCACAAATATAACACACGCAATGCGAATAAGCTTTCCGGTGTGCCACGTCATCTAAAGAAAACATCGAAGACAATCCACGTGATGGGACCAGAAGTTTATAATAAGTTACCCGATGAAATTCAAAACGCAAATAGTACAACAGTTTTCAAAACGAAATTGGAAAACTGGCTAATCCAAAAGGCATTTTACTCTTATCAAGAGTTTAGGGACATGAAATTGATATAATTGTGACATAATATCTTATTTTTCTCATACATGTCTGTATTTTATTAAATAGTAATAATTATTTTAATAATTATTCAACTTTATTTTACTTTTGTATTGTGACTTGTAACGGAAAATTACCAATAAAATTATGTCTATGTCTATGTCGATTGAATCACAGATGCAATCAGTGTCTCTCTGCTCTGAAGATTTGCGTTCACACCTACACTTATTGCAATTCCTGCATGTCTTGCTCGTACGACTACGTTTTACTGGACGACCTGGTACAGAGATCACGGAGCCATCAGTCTCCATGCTCGACTCATTAGACATTACAGTTACAAAACATGACGCCGGAGGAACTTGTGAACCCCCCGGATCGGGGGGCTCCTCCATTCTGGCAAAAAACAGCAAAGAGACTTACCAAAAGATATGTACACTAATAAATAAGAAATAAATAAATTAAATGAATATTATTTACAGATTTAAACTCTCCTGACCACTTTATTACAATTAAAAATTATTTTTCAAAAAATTGCAAGCCCGCCTAATTCAAGGTTTCCCGCGCTTTTTCCTCAGCCTCTTCACCTTGTTTCTTACCCCCCTGACCATAGCGCCCAAGGAGATTGAATTAAGCTTACTCGTGCAAAAATAATCACTTGACACCAAAGAGGAGAAATATGGTTACCTACTATATACGTAGTATCTCTACCTAGTCTGTGCCTACTATAAACTTTCTGTCAATAGTTGTGAATGTTCTTCAATGTCGGTGACTAATAATAAAAAACCTGATTAATTATTTGGATTACCTACTAAACTTAAAATTATTTATTAATACTTATTTAGCCGCTCGATTGATTCTATGCGCTACAGTCACTTTTTTGTTTTCATTGATCATCGCAACTAACACTACAGTCACATTTTTTGTTTTCATCGATCATCGGACCACTCGATAGCGACGTAAATTTTGCCACTCGATTTTGAACATTATTACCTCAATAATCATTCAAATCTAAGCGTGTTTATATAATTATTTTGCTTCGAAACCCACAACATAAACACTTGAAATATGTGCCGTACCTATTTAGCTCCATAAATCACCAGTTTGTTTATTTATGCGCTCAATGAAGTGGTCATAAAAACTGTTTGTTTACGCAAAGTCGGCGCGGCCAGATGTGTCGCGTAGACCTTCTTTTTTTTGTGGGTTGACAATCAGATACCTGTGATCTCGGCACGTACCCAATAAATCCCCAGTTTGCAGCCAGATGTGTCACGTCGACCTTCTTTTTTTGTGGGTTGACCATCAAGTACCTGTAGTCTCAACGCACATACAATCAATTACCAGTTTGAGGTTAGATGTGTCGCGTCGGCCATATTTTTTTTGGGTTATCAGTTTGGTCCTGCGGTCTTCAGCACGTGGACAACCGAGCGGTTAAGCGTAATAAAACCTCTTTGTTTTTATCCCACCTTACAAGCCCGCTAATGAATTGCCCAAACAAACGTTACTCCAAAAACATTTGTAATTGAAGCAAATTTTCACCATATTATGTACTATTCTGATTCGGATAGTAATTGTCTAGTTTCCCGACTGCTTATTTCTTCAAAATTTGTATGAACCTACTCAAAACGAAATGTAGGGGAAATTATTATTACGACAAACATACAATTCGCTTACACTTCATTTTTGCCAAGCATTCTGAAAAACACAAAAATTGGAAACCTAGCTATATAAAATTCCGAATCCGAATAATACCATAATATTAAGGTAGAAATAGGTATGGTTCAATTACTTAAAAATGATTTTGGAATTACGTTTGTATGGACAATTCAGCCGGCCCCTAATGCTTCTGTTTAGTCCTGCTGAAGACCTGAAGGTAGAAACCATAAAATAAATTCCTATATACTTCCTACAGCTGGGTTTTCAAACAACACGATCTTGGTTTCGTAAGCTACAAATTATATAAGTTAACTAGCCCTTTTATTTAGATTTATAAGAATTAAAACAAACATTTTATATGTAAGCAAATATAATTAATTTATAATAAAAGACGTAAAATTAATATCTATGGAATTGCACGCACAAAAAATAGTACCTACCTAGGTAGGTATGATAATATGATTCAAATGGCCAATATGATAGATTAGAATAAGAACTTGTTATACAAAAACAACTTTTGTAGCTCCTCTGACCTGAGCTCCTTCAATTTAGCACAAGTTACAGGTATTTTCCACCCATTTGATTACTTTCCCCGTTTGCTTTTGCAATGCAGAACACTGCAAGTATTGTTCATGGTGAAGAGTTAACTCGTTCTAATAGATGCGTAATAAAACCTCTATGGTTAAAAACTAAACCAAGCATAGATAAAACTAGACTGCAAAGAAGATTCAAAAAAAATTGTCTGCCTCTAAACTACCGCCATAGATTATATAATAATACTGTCGGAAGTACTCGGTATTGGTTGTTCGGAGATTCTCGTCTGATCCCCGTATCTTCTTTGTAGTTTGTGATGTTGAAAAATAGCAACCACAAACTACAAAGAAGATACAGCGGCCCAATTACAGAACTTCGCTACAATCGGATTATCACTTTTTTCATAGCAATATCGACTCTATCGCAAGGCATTAGTGGTTGCGATACTGAGAATTCGATTGAAGCCAAGGTATGTAATCGGGCTGCAGGTAGCAACGTAGAGAGTGTCCCTCTACGGGTAGCAACCAATGGCGAAGGAAATGTCTAATGGTAGCAACCAAACCAACAGCCTTTGACTTTTTCTGACATTACCGTAATGGCACCCTAATACTTTATAAATTATTGAATGGCATGGCGTAAAATCATTGAAAAAATATTTGCTCCTATTTTATCACAATTAACATAACCGCTCGGTTGTCCACGCGCTGAAGACCGCAGGACCAAACTAATAACCCAAAAAAAATATAGCCGACGCGACACACCTAACCTCAAACTGGTAATTGATTGTTTAGGCGTTGAGACTACAGACACATCTGCAGCCCGATTCCATAACTTGGCTTCAATCGAATTCTCAGTATTGCAACCACTAATGCCTTGCGATAGAGTCGAATTTGCTATGAAAAAAGTGATAATCCGATTGTAGCCAAGTTATGGAATTGGGCCACTGAAGAAGGTCTACGCGACACATCTGGCCGCGCCGACTTTGCGTAAACAAACAGTTTTTATGACCACTTCATTGAGCGCACAGATAAACAAACTGGTGATTTATGGAGCTAAATAGGTACGGCACATATTTCAAGTGTATAAGTTGTGGGTTTCGAAGCAAAATAATTATATAAACACGCTTAGATTTGAATGATTATTGAGGTCAATAATGTTCAAAATCGAGTGACATAATTTACGTCGCTATCGAGTGGTCCGATGATCGATGAAAACAAAAAATGTGACTGTAGCGTTAGTTGCGATGATCAATGAAAACAAAAAAGTGACTGAAGCGCATAGAATCAATCGAGCGACTAATAACCACACTAATTCTGAATTTGACAGATGATTTGAATTTGAAGGGTAATTTGAATTTGACATATACCTCAGCCTTTTCACGTTGGCTGCGTTCACATAATACGCTCGAATCATGCGTGCGATTATCGCTCTATCATCTGCGGCCCGATTACAGAACTTGGTTACAATCGGATTATCACTTTTTTCATAGCAATTTCGACTCTATCGCAAGGCATTAGTGGGCCTGTTCACATAAACGTTCGAGAACGCACGGATCACCCGCGCGTACACTCGAAATCGTTCACGGCGTCGTCCGGGCGTTCGCCTGGGTCATCCGAAAAATAGTAGTGGAGGGGAGGAATAATATGAAACTGACACTTGACAGTTGTCAGTTGTATGTGGACGTCCAAAGTCGTTCACGATCTCCGGATGATCGAGCGATAATCGCACGGATGATTCGAGCGTGTAGGTGAACACATCCAGTGATATCGATACTGACGATCCGATTGAAGCTAAGTTATGTGGTCGGGCCCCCGGAGTTAGTGACCGACTTTGAACGTCCACGTAGAACTGACAACTGTCAAGTGTCAGTTTCATACTATTCAAAAAAAAAATTATGTCAGCCTCTATTCCTCCACTCCCCTACTATTTTTCGGATGACCCAGGCGAACGCCCGACGACGCTGTGAACAATTTCGAGTGATCGCGCAGATGAGCGTCCTCGAACGTGGGTGCGTTTAACCGCTCGATTGATTCTATGCGCTAGAGTCACTTTTTTTGTTTTCATTGATCATCGCAACTAACGCTACAGTCACATTTTTTGTTTTCATCGATCATCGGACCACTCGATAGCGACGTAAATTTTGCCACTCGATTTTGAACATTATTGACCGCAATAATCATTCAAATCTAAGCGTTTTTATATAATTATTTTGCTTCGAAACCCACAACATAAACACTTGAAATATGTGCCGTACCTATTTAGCTCCATAAATCACCAGTTTGTTTATCTAAGCGCTCAATGAAGTGGTCATAAAAACTGTTTGTTTACGCAAAGTCGGCGCGGCCACATGTGTCGCGTAGACCTTCATTTTTTTGTGGGTTGACAATCAGATACCTGTGATCTCGGCACGTACTCAATAAATCCCCAGTTTGGGGCCAGATGTGTCGCGTCGACCTTCTTTTTTTTGTGGGTTGACCATCAACCAATTCCATCAATTCTTTTTTTTGTTGGTTGACCTGTAGTCTCAACGCATATACAATCAATTACCAGTTTGAGGTTAGATGTGTCGCGTCGGCCATTTTTTTTTGGGTTATCAGTTTGGTCCTGCGGTCTTCAGCGCGTAGACAACCGAGCGGTTAGGTCAATTATCCAGTATAAAATTTAAACTGACTAAACGTCAAACACCCCGTTTAAGCACACCGCGAGGTTAACCCGACTAAAATTTAATCTGCCCCGTTCACGGGCGCCCGCTGGTATAAGTTTTCGCCTGGCTAGGATAAATTTTAGCGAGCTTTTGAGGTCGCTAAATTTTAGTCTGCTGTCAGAATGACAGCTGTTTGTCATTCGATTCGTGGTTAGATTCAATTGGTTGATTGGTTTAGTCGTAAATACTATATATATTTATAATAATGCAGTAACATAAATTCTGTGCAACGAATATAATATAAAAATGATATATGGGACATAAAATAGGCTACTGAACCCCCCCCCCCCCCCCTGATCGTAGCGCCCAAGGAGCTTTCCTACTCGCGCAAGAATAATCACTGCAGCCCGATTCCATAACTTGGCTTCAATCGAATTCTCAGTATCGCAACCACTAATGCCTTGCGATAGAGTCGAATTTGCTATGAAAAAAGTGATAATCCGTTTGTAGCCAAGTTATGTAACTGGGCCACTGATGCCAAAGAGGAGAATTACGGTTACTATATTTATATACTCTTTGGTTACTATAAACTTTCTATCACTAATTGTCAATGTTCTTCAATGTCGGTGACTAATAATAAATAACGGATTAATTATTTGGATTACCTGGATTATTTCGAATAATTTAAAGTTTAGTAGACTTTGAATTAATTAATAATACTGTAATACTACGAGTGTACTCTTCACCATGAACAATACTTGCAGTGTTCCGCATTGCAAAAGCAAACGGAGTAGTGTTAAATTACACCGTTTTCCAAAGACTGGGAAAGGAATCAAATGGGTGGAAAATACCTGTAACTTGTGCTAAATTGAAGGAGCTCAGGTCAGAGGAGCTACAAAAGTTGTTTTTGTATTACAAGTTCTTATTTTATTCTATCATATTGTTGGTGTATAAACTTTTTGGTCAAGCAAGATCCTCAGTTTATATATAACATCATTGAGCAAGATGCATAGTTTATGAATTGAGATGAAAAGTGGTTGTTTATTGTTTGGAAGTGATTTGGACGTGGTTTTTTTTTACCTACGTGTGTAATAAAGCCGCGTAGTGATAATGCGCATTTTGGAGAAATTCTAAAAAACGCGAGTGTCCGTCTGCTTATACAATTAATATAAAATAAGCTAAGTACATTAGTTAGTAAAGATTTTATTCAATATACGTACCAAGTTTTAAATAAAATAGGTACATGACATATCGATACCTTTTCGGATCCTGATATTTTAAATGCAAAACTTTAGAGGTTCCTTTGTTAGGCAATCACAGTGAATCGGGCGAAGCCGCGGGGTGCAGCTAGTAAGTATAGAATAATATATTATGGGGAATACAATTTTTTACGTAGTATAATATTATTTTTTTGTGTCAACCCTAGCATATTATTAGCTACTAGTCGCTTGTCGGCATTTTGCGCCGCGACAAAGGAGTTGACTTACTATTAGGATTTATTACACATATTTTGGCATTTGTTCGCTTCCACATGCATGGACGTAGACAGAGAAACCATGAATATCAATGTGCGGTTTTCCAAGTGTCATTTTAGCATTATTTATCTCTCGCTAGATGGCGTTGGCGACAGTACTGTAGTTCGGTATGACCAAGGAAGTTATATATGTAAGTACATAGAACTGGATATGACCAAAGATTTTGAATACTGGCGGTTGAATACGCTTACTGGCGGTTATGACATTCTGCGTTTCCTTGTTTATGGCAAGTTGTGCGTCAGTTTTGTAATAAATTCATTACGTGTAGTATTTATTCGTATAGTATTTTCTACCTTGATAATCTATATTATAAATTACAGCTAATGATACAGAGAAATTTTACCATTTATATAGATTTAATCTATCTGCGTTAATAAAAGGGTAAATAAAATCTGAATGTCAAAACTGCCAATGTCTAAATAAAAATAAACAAAATTTCACTACACAAACAACTTGTCGTTCATTTGATTCGCTTGTGGTGTATGTATTTTTACGGTTACACACTGTTTTTACCTGCTTTCGATTACTACGTTCAGTAAAGTAAATACCAAAAGTTACGCAAGCGCCATCTCTTGACGATGAAAGAATTAAACTGACAATGCCTAATGGAAAAGTGCTCATTGTTTCCTTTGTGTTAGTGACTAGACTACGTTGTCTGCACTAGTGCTTGACACAAAATAGCGATGATAACGCAAAAATCGTTATACCAGAGTAACCTAATATAAACTGAATAAAATGAAATTACTTGCAAGTATGTACTTCAATATTCATTTATTGTTAACAACAATCCTACTAACGTTATGACTATGTCTGCGTGGACATTCTTCTGGGATAAAAGAATCCTTTGTTATTCCGTGACCAAAGCAAAATTATCTATAAAGTCAAAATACGTTCAGCCGTCGAACAATTTTTTTACACGACTAAGGCGAAGCAAGGGTAGGGTAATGAGTTTTACAGTCTCTGTATGTATGTATGTATGTATGTATGTATGTATGTATGTATGTATGTATGTATGTGGGTATGTGGATGTTCCACCATAGCGTCACCCATATTGGTTCGATTTTGACAAGCGAGTTATTAATGGATTTATCTTCAGATGTCATGGGCTATATTGTTTACCAGACCACGGCGAAGCAAATGAAGGGTTATGTGTTCAAACTAAAGACTTGGTCCTATTTTGACAAGCGAGGTATCAAGTGATTCTTCGTCATCGCAAGAATGTCATTGGCTATTTTTTACCAGAGGCTGGTTTTTAGTTTTTGAAGTTGTGTCATGTTATTGATTGCTCGACTTAAGATGCAAAGTACATTATTTAAAATATTTAGCTATTCAACAATTAAATCTGCATTTATATCGATTCTATAGTTTTTAATGCGAGAACATACATAGACATACAGATGATACCATTCATTTAAAAATAAATACTCTTGTTCAGAGACTTTTAAGACTCATAGATCAAATTTTGTTTTAATTATGAGAGTAGAGTTTTTGTTATTTACTGTATTATTAAAAGGTTATACATAGAAATCATGGAAAGTCATTTACACATCACTATCTCGCGAACGTTTTCTGCGGCCGTACCAATAGGAATTATAGACCAAGATGTTGTCGTTCACTGCGTAGTGCAAGTGCATTGCTGTTCTAGAGCGGTACGGACTACGGTCCAGATTTTATCGAACCTAAGGGCAATGTAGTAAAAAGTAATGAAAGTTTGGTACCAGGATAGCTTAAGTTAGAGATACAAAATTGACAAATAAAGTTATTAGATTATACCTCCCTATCAACATTAAATGCTGTGATTATATTTAAAAAAGTATGCACTATGACGCTGTTTATAATAGAATGTTTTTAATAGAAATAGAAATATAAATAAACACTATTAGTTTATCAAAACTTTTTCTTTAATTGATAACGTCTTGCAATTGGCAATGCATTTTGTATTCAGCAGAGCTTTTGTGTGTTTAAATAAACAAAGTAGATAAATGAGATTATATTATTATTTCTCTTAAAAAAGTGTTTTCATTCAAAATTAATGATTCCTTGAGTATCCAAGAAGGTTACTTAAGAAGCTTTTGTTGAAATTCCAGCCTTATGGGAGTGACTTCCATTTGCAATTACTAAACAAGGCGCAAGGGTAATCACTACAAGTTTAAGGATTAAATTTGGAAAATACATGCTCCTCACATGGTCAATTGTTATGTGCCGTGCTCACGTGTTGGGAAACCGTCAGACCTATTCGTGTAACTACTCACAAGACGGAAAATATTTGTTTATCAAAAAAACTTCAATATAAAGAATATATACCACCAAAACTCTTTTAAATTATGTGACATGATTGTAACGCTAACTGTATTATTTTTAAATAGGATGGGGGAGAATATTGCACGCGGGCAAAGCCGCGGGGCACAGCTAGTTTTACTCTAAATCAACTGTTGCGATGCTGCCGCTTCGCCACTTACACGAACGAGACAAGTAGCGGTTTACGTGTAAGAGCGACAGAGAGAACGCGATAATGGCGCGCATCGTTGTTAGTTCGTATGATGCTAAGGGATGTTGGGGCTTACCAACGGCTGACGATCGTAAGGCTGCGCTCCGACCCGTAAAGACCATGGCTGACGATCTTCAGTCGCAGAGTCTAGCAAAGTTATTTACACAACAACCCTTTTTGTATTGAATTAAGATAGAGTATTGTATATGTGTTACATATATTTTAAAATATCTTGAAACGAGAAATTTTATTGGATAATAAAGTGGTTCGGTTATTTTTTGTGAGTTCATGATCTCACTAGGTCAATTGTGATTTTTTATTCGTGTTGTTTTTAATGATTTATAGCTTGTATTTTGTGTTATTACGTCTAATAATACTCTAAGGAAGATATTAACATAATTTTGTGTTTAGTGTCCCGCGAGTGACGATTGTCACAAAGTGCTTCAAAGTGCCTTTCGTCACTTTTGGCGGGAAAATTGTAACATGAGTATATTTTTGATAATTTAATAATATTTTTTTTCGATGTTATTTATTATTGTAGCTATAAAATGATATATATTTTGCCCCAGCTTACTCTAGCTGCTAGCCGACGCTCGTGACTTCACATGCCGTCATCGGCGGTGATTGGCGATCGGCCGCTCAGTGCAACTCACTGTAACTGAGAGAACATATGTTTATCTCTTACTGACCATGCGGTTCTGTATATCTCTGTGATCTTTTAGCCTCTTCAGTGATGCAAATATAGTTGCTTAAGTTCTATGTAAGTAGCTATAGTACAATTTCGATGTGTTTTTAGTGTTTTATAATGGGTATGACGTATCTATTGTTAAAATCTCATTGACCATCGCTCAACGATTAATTTGATATGCTTTTTTTGGTCAAACGATTGCCTAGTCTGTAATAAAAAAATAAAATTAAAAAAAAATGCTGCAGTACCCATGTTTACAACTGCACTGTTCGAGAGCAACTAAACGACAAAACGCGCACTGGTGTCATATTAAACACCAGCACTGCTATTACGCAATATTTATCATATCGGTTTCAATCCGTCTAATTCATTAATGCGTCGATAATGTCTCTCATATACAAAAATGGCCTCACACAAATCGTAATTTAAAAAGAAAATGCGATAAAAGAATGTATACGTTTGATCGGAAGTCTCTTTCTCTCTCGTACAAAGTTTCAGAGTTTTCGCACAGACTATAAAATAAACTGGCAAAATAATCATCGCAAAGACAACTGCAGGAAAGAGGTCATCTCCTTAAAATATTAGCTCTTTGAACTGTCCACGAACATTGATAAGAAAGTTTTTACAAAACAACATGGTTTGTAGTGCCTGTGTCTACTCTGTCTATGTGGTAGTTAAAACGCGGCTTTTGTATAGAGATCTAGTCAAGTGTCCAGGGTGTGTCTGACTGTTTGGTGCCCGTTGTCCAACCGCGTAGTCCTACTAGTGGGACCAAGGGCAATGAGAGGTTTTCTACCAGCTAAACAGTTCTGAAACCATCGATAGGTAGCGCTGACGGGACATGGTTCTTATTTTATTCGCATCTAGTCAATGAAAATGCAAAGTTTACTCTTAAAGGTATACCCAATACCTAAATTCTGATGATGTCCTCCTTGACGTATCTGTCAACGGTGAACCCTGTTAGCTCCGGAGGTGAGAGCGTAAATGGCTTGCTAAGCCGAATTTTGTTTTAAAGGTCCTGTTGCAGGGCGCACAATAAAACTGACCATTAGAGTTGTACGTGTAGGTGTAGGAAGACGGGACGGTTCTTTTTGGGAAGGCGTTTAGCATCGAGATCTTTTAATCGATTTTGTTCGTAATAAGTCACGGCCTTGTTAACAGAATTGCGCCACTCTTGTCTGTGTTGCGTCAGCTCTTACCATTCCTCTGGTGGAATGTTACAAACGGTAAGATGGCGCTTGATCGCATCTCTGTAGCGTAGTAACTGACCTCCTCGCCTGTGCTTTCCCTCCCTCAGCTTGGCAGAGTTTGGGACATGGCCACTTCACGCGTAGAATTGTGCGGAGACATTTCATGTGGAAGGTGTCGAGACGTCTAATGTCGCCTTTGTAGAGACACCATGTCTCGGTGGCATACAGCAAGATGGGTAAGATAATTGCTTTATATACAGAGATTTTAGTGTGAAGTTGTAGATCATGCGAATCCCAAACTCTTGTTCGAAGTTGCCCAAATGACGCTGCTGCTCTTGCAATTCATGAGGAAATTTCTGATTCTGGGCGATTATCATTACGAATATTACTGCCTAGATACCGAAATGAAGATACCTCCTCGAGAGCCTTGCCACCTAGAGTAATTGGTGAGGTGTCTGCAGTGGTAACACGTGCAGGCTGTTTTAGCACTTGGGTTTTGGAGACACTTATAACCAAGCCAAACTTTCTGCACGACTCATCTAGGTGGTTTAGGTATTGTTGCAGGCTGTAACGTTGTCAACCATCAAGCAAACATCATCTGCATAGAGAGCGTCTAAGATACTAACTTCGCGCACCAAACGCTTGGACCTAAAGCGTGAAAAATCAAAGATACACTTGTCAGTTCTAGCATCAAGGTGAATTTGTCCGGTGCAGCCAGTGTATGAGTCTCTCAGTACGGCAGCAAAATAAACGGCAAAGAGAGTAGGAGCCATCACGCAACCCTGCTTTATTCCGCTGGTAACTGAAAATTGGTCTGTGAAGTCGTTTTCGTGCTGCACTCTGGCCATCATTCCATCATGAAATTGGCGCACAAGATTCACGGACTTCACAGGACATCCAGCTTTCTCAAGTATCATCCATAAAGCAAATCCACCCGGTCGAATGCTTTCCCTAGGTCTACAAAACACATGTACAGCTCACGATGTTGTTCAATGCTTTTTTCTTGTAATTGTTTGACGACGAATATAGCATCAACCGTACCTCTGCTTGGACGAAAACCACACTGGCTTTCAGGCAGGATTCGCTTAGCCAGTTCTCCCAACCAACGGTTTAAAATATGGGCCAAAACCTTGCCAGCCGCACTGAGTAAAGCGATGCCTCTATAAGACCCACAATCCGAAGAATCGCCCTTGCCTTTGTAAAGCTTGCAAATAGAAGCGTCCTTCCAGTCTTGAGGTATAACCTCCGACTCCCAAATTCGTAGAACGAGTTCAAACAGGCTGTTTTGAACGTTAGGTCCACCATATTTGAAGAGTTCAGCTGTCTGATCTGACTGTCTTATCCTGAGGCTTTGCCGTTTTTAAGCCGAGTAATAGCTCGGAGATATTCAACAAAAGACGATGAACCCACCGTCTTTCAAGCTTTACCAACACAAGCTTTACCAACCTCAATTCAAGCTTTACCAACATCTACGGAGCTTGATAACCATCAAGCTCCGTAGATGTTGGTAAAGCTTGAATGGAGTTAATATGAATGAGGTCCGCACCGTGACTAGCTGGGTTAAAAACGTCGCTAAAATTCTCAGCCCAGCGACCCAGTACCTCATCATGTTCCGTTAAACGTCTTGATTTGTCCCTAGAATAAATCGGTGAAATCTTTTTATGCTTCGGACCAAAAACAGTCCTTAGGCACTCAAATAATTTTCCTGTTTGCTTTATGTTTGCAAGATGTTGTAGCTCCAGGGATTTCATCATCCACCAACGGTTTTTGAGTTTGCGTAATTTGATTTGAGCTCTAGTTGAATGGTTTTTTTTGCGTAACACTTGAGGATGCTTTTAGCTGGCGTCTTTAGTCACTAACGAGCTTCATTATCTCAGCATCGGATTCGTCAAACTAATCTTGGGTTTTTTCTCCGGCTTTCCAAACACGCGTTTAGAGACTTCATGAAGTGATTGCGCCATAGAGCGTCAATGTTTATCAATAGGAGCCGCTGTATTAAGTGTCACTGTACCAAAAGAAGAATTGAGATTTTGTTGCATTTGATTTGAAGTAATAAGTTTTGAAAAGGCCAGCCTTGTTGGTATTTTGTGTTTTGCTCGGCGAGGTGATTTATAGCTGAGACGAACTTTCGACCTTATCAACCGGTGATCAGTCCAAAACTCAGCACCCCGCATTGCTCTGGTGATAAGCACATCCTTCAAATCAGCCCTGCTCACAATGACATAATCAATGAAATGCCAGTGCTTAGAACGTGGGTGCATCCAAGATGTCTTATACTTGTCGGCCATACGGAAAAACGTATTTGTAACGCAAAGGTCAAATTCTGCACACAGAGATAAAAGCAGTTCACCGTTAGTGTTACATTTACCAACTCCGTACCGACCAAGAACCTTTTTCCAGATGTTGTGGTCAGAGCCAGCTCGAGCATTAAAATCACCCAAGAGAATGATTTTATCGCTGGAAGGTATGCTACGCAAAACTTTTCGTAGGTCATCGTAAAACTTAAGCTTGTCATCATCAGAATATTTCACAGTCGGAGCATAGATACTTATAAGGTGGAGGAATTTGTTTGTACCGGTATGAAGTCTAAGAGTCATGAGTCTGTAATTTATCCCCTTCGGTTTCTCAACAAGTGATCTAGCGATATTGGTTTTGATAGCAAACCCCACTCCGCTACTTGCTCTCTCATTAGCTGATTTCCCCATCCAATAATAGGTATACCCTCCACGTTCCTCGCAGAGCTCACCGCTGTCTGCTAAGTGAGTCTCACTTATGGCTGCTATATCTACGTTGTATTTAGAGAGTTCCCTTGCAATGAGGGCAGTTTTTCGCTCAGGACATAAGTTGGTAGGGTTGTCCAAAAGTGTTCTAATATTCCATGTTGCGAAATACATGGTTTTGTTTCGTGTTTTTTTTTTTCCTTTTTTTCGACCGCGATTGATTGGTTCCCGATGACTGCGATTTGCCATCTGGGTTGAGCGTGAAACGGACTATTTTTGGGCTACCTTTTCTAAGCCCTTCCCCTATGCAGAGGTAAGCAGAGCGATCCTATGCTCCTCCTGCGCTTGAATTGTTTTAAGTGGGTAAGCGGTTGCGCTGGTGCAAACCCACTCTCTCGTCCCATGCTACCAATGCCCGATGGACCAGTTACCCGGTACGACCGGTGGTATTAGGATGCAGGAATTAGGAACCAAACCTAAATTCTAGAATCTATGGGTATAACTACTAATTTGTTGTGTTGTGGAAAAACAAAAGTACTTTGTTTGATATCAAACAATAGCTATAAAAACTAAAAAGAATATAAAACGTAATAAAATAACAAAAACATGCATTACAGACAGCTTGTCTATGTTAGTAAGAAACTTAGACGCGAGTATATAGTCTGATACTCTCTCTACGATATAGATAGTCTTTTTACGGTAAGAAAGTTTTTTTTTATTGGCCCTTCTTCGTGTGGTTTTACAAAATCCACGTCTCGTCAGCGCCATCTATCACATTTACATGAACTATTTTTTTTAATGGGCGGTTTTCCAAGTGTCATTTTAGCATTATTTATCTCTCGCTAGATGGAGTTGGCGACGTTTTACGTATACCATACCATGGTCATACCCAAGGAAGTTCTTTCCCTTTTCCCATCCCTTGTTTATGGCAAGTTGTGCGTCAGTTTTGTAACAAATTCATTACCTGTATTTATTGGTAGTATTTTCTACCTTCTTGATAAGTTGATATTCTATATTATAAATTACAGCTAATGATACAAAGAAAATGGACCGTTTTATTTAGATTTAATTTATTTGCTTTACTAAAGAGGTAAATAAAATCTGAATTTATCAACTGTTAATCCATACCAATATATAAAAATGAAACGTTGTCTGTTTATTTGTTTGTTTGTTTATTTGGGGAGCTTTCACGCGATAACCGCTGGACAGATTTTGATGAAATTTGGAATGGAGATAGCTTATACCCTAGAATAAAACATAGGATACCTTTATCCCGGAAAATTCCACGAATTCCGTGAAAGTTTCCACGGGAGAATTGGAACATGTTGAATACTCGCTGTAAGGAACGGTTGCCATGGAAACGAAATAACAAGTCTGTCAAAAATCATCAAGAGCGTTGGTGCCACAGATTAAGTAGCTAATGCCGCATCAGCTGCAATCTGTGTGTGTGTAATCTGTGTTACACAGATATATGTTTAAAGCCTATACCAACAACAAGCCACAGAGGCCATAACCAAAAAGTCTAATGCCCGGTTCCTATAATCAGCGGTCCGTAATTGTTACTGGTTACCATTTGTTTTAAAGCTACCGCTAACGAGGCCTCTCATAACGTTTCACAATGTTTTTTCGGTGCTTACCAGCGACGAGCGCCCGTAAGTAAGCTCCCTACCCAAGAAACTCCTTATTTCTCTTTGCGTTTGGTGCAACTGCGAATTATCAAAATATATTAGAAAAAAAACAATAGTCATTTGATATGCAAGGCTGTAGTGTTTTGCGAGACGCAGAATAACTTTGCTGCCGTGCGAAACACACAACTTTTCACCTCACTACAGCGAGGAAAATGATAGGTGCAAGAAACACAGCTAAAATAATATATTAAATTAGTGTTTATAATAATAATAAAATATGTGCCGTCGCGGGATGCCTGGCAGATGTGTAAACATAATAGAATAGGGTCGAACAGAATCGAATATAATAGAATCTAAAAGAGTCGAATAGGGTTGAAAAGAGTCAAATAGAGTCAAATTGAAACGAAAAGAGGCGATTAGAGTTAGAGTTGAATACAGTCGAGTAGAGTCGAGTAGAGTAGAAAAGAGTAGAACAGAGTAGAATACAGTATAATACAGTAGAACACAGTAGAATAGAGTAGAATAGCGTAGAATGGAGTAGAATAGAGTAGAACAGAGTAGAATAGAGTAGAAGAGAGTAGAAAAGAATTGAAAATGAAAAGAGACGGATAAAGTCGAGTAGAGTGGCGTAGAGTCGATTAGAGTCGAGTAAAGACGATCAAAGTCTAGTAGAGTCGAGTAGACGATTGGAGTCTAGTATTCTAGTAGAGTCGAGTAGAGTGGAGTAGAGTTGAGCAGAATAGAGTAGAGTTGAGCAGAATAGAGTCGAGTAGAGTCGAGTAGAGACAAGTAGAGTCGAGTAGAGTGGAGTAGAGTCGAATAGATTCGAGTAGAGACGAATAGTAGATTCGAGTAGAGTTGAGTAGGGTGGAGTAGAGTTGAGTAGAGTGGAGTATAGTCGATTAGAGTCTAGTAGAAACGAGTAGAGTCGTTTAGAGTGGACTAGAATCGAGTAGAGTCGAGTAGAGTTGAATAGAGTCAAGTAGAATCGAATCGAATAATAATATAATATAAATAAGTATTAATTTATTTTCAGTGGAGTATTATAGAATAGATAGGTTCGAATTTTAAAAACTAGCGCTAGCGGGTAAAATGCACTTTTGCACTCAGATTTCGAATGACAAACAGAATCTTTACGAGCTTGTTGGTTAAAAAGTAATAAAAAAATAAGAAGTTATTTTAATGTTTAATATCATTGAAATAACTTTATTGCATTAGTTTTCGTTTATTCAACAAAACTACTACGAAACACGAGATTAACTGAACGTTTCCCACCGTTACCGGACAAATTTCACCGATAGCACTTTCAACTACGCGTAGTGATTTTGACAGTTCACTGACGTCTATTTTTTTTTATAGAAACATCGTTCAATGTCATCTCCATACTTTACGCTTACTGATAGTAGCTGGTAGCCCTCCCATCCGTTAGTAGCTAACCATCGGTAATTTGTCTTACGAGTCGTTTGTTATAGGAACGGTTTTAAATTACGCCTGGTATAATCTTTAACTGGTCGTAAGTAATACGATTCGTTTTTTGGTTATAGGAACCGGGCCTAAGTCTACTTTTGCATTGGTTTTTAATGTCCTAGAAGAACGTAGGATGCTTTTTTCGCGATAAACTGTCCGCGGGCGGGTAAGCTAGTGTCATAATAAAAATGAATAAATAACTTTCACTACACAAACAAGTCGTTCGTTTGATTCGCTAGTGGTTTGTGTATGTTTACGGTAAAACGCTGTTTTTACCTGCTCTCGATTACTACGTTCAGTTGAGTAAATACCAAAAGTTACGCGAGCGCCATCTCTTGACGATGAAAGAACTAAAATGACAATGCCTGATGGAAAACTGCTCATTGAAACATACTGGTACCAGGGTAAAAAAGCTAACCGTAACGTAAAGGTCTCTATCGTCTCGCTTTTATACCTTTGTAACTATAAGCTCCAGACATTTAATGTTGATGTCATTTTTTAGCTTATTAAATATAGTCAGCTCAATGATGTACTTTAACATTGTTGTCAAAAGACAGAAGGGGAAGGACGAGAGGACGCCCAGAGCAAATCCAAAATAGAGTCGAAATTACTATGAGGAAAAGTGGCAATCTGATTGAAACAAGCGACAATCTGATTGAAACGAAGATACGGAATCGCACTGCAGTGCGGCGACAAGGTACGCGCGTACACCACCTTTTCATTGCTAATAATAGGTATTCCGATTTCTGTGCTCCATCCATACATACCAAACATACTATTAAACATAATAGTTTAATAGTGGCAGCATTTGTTTTTATTACTCTGGCAGCCCCATTCTACAATTGAATGAAATCACATATTTATATTTGTGTGAACAACCAATCTGAGAGCTCCAAGCACGCAGTGTAAAAATGTCGTCGTAAGTGTAGATAAACGCTTTTGAATTTTGCTAACATTTAGCAAATCAATAGCAGGTGCAAATAGCTTTTACACTCGTCCATAACGTCTGTTTATAGTTTCCACTTTTCTGCACATCTAGCAGGTATGAATACATAGTCGATACTTACTTTCCCTTCCGTCTAGGTGTGACAGATGATCCTTGACCAGTGTTTTTTTTGTATTTGTAAATAAAAACAATAAGGTTCCACTTATAACATATCCTGTTTCTACCTCAATATTCTACAATAAAATAGTGTCATTTCCAGTCTTGGTTAGTACCAACAAGATATTCTTCTCAGTGCAATTAAGAAATCGCAATTTGTGTCCCAATTTCAGCCACGAATGGAGGTGGAAAGCTACATTAGAAGTCGATGATTGCTTCCCTTCAATTGATTGAGTCTTTTTTTGCAGTATGGGGGACGAAATCGACCCTTGCGAGTGCGTGTGGAACCATGAGCTGGCGATGCGGCGCCTCATCTCGCTGGTGAGTAAGGTCACAGACCTTGCGATACCCACGTAATTATTAAGTAGATGTGGCTGAATAATCCACGTACACCAACAGAAAAATTAACATATTTTCAGTCGTAAAATAAACACCATACTTTGGTTTTTGTGAACTTAGAAATTGCTACTCACCAATCCAGCGTTACACTTGAAAATAAATCTATACATATAAAACACTACCATGACATGCCTATTGACTGACAGACAACGTACAGCCAAACTGGGGTACTTATTTTGTGATTTCAAATATGGAGTAAATATTCCTTGGTTATTGGTTGGTTACAGGTAGTGTTTTTTTTTATTCCATCCATAACCGGGAGGCAAAGTTTGCATACGGCAAAGTAGCTAGTTATATATAATTTTCGTTTTACAAAGACATAAATAAAGTCATTGTTATCATATTGCTTCAATGTTTTCAATTAATTAAACTGTCTCATACAAATGTAATCTTCAACACAAACACATAAGCTGATACTACTTCGGTAGATAAGCTGTTGTTGCGAAAAGAGATGTATTTTAAAGAGTGTCTTTTTTGCAAAATAGAGGACCATCTCAGTGAGACAACTCTTTTAAACATATAAAGAGAGAGAGAGAGAGTCTGTAGAGCTATTTCCTGAGCTATTTCCTATACTTAAAAATATATGCTAATTCAATTAACAGTTCCTACAAGTGTTTGATCTACATTCCTTCAAGACCATTATTTACTTTGTATAGAATATACAGTTTCATTGTATGGAACAATGAAATTGTTCTCTAATACAATAGTCTAATAATACTAGTACTAGTCTCTAATACACATACAATAGAAAGTCTCAAGTTACACTATATAATGAGAATCTATACTCATAATACAGCAGTATGTACCAAAAAATCTGTACAAAGATGATAATTAAAAAATATAATGGTCTAGGATACATAAAATGAGCTACTGAAATAGAATATTTATTTTTATCTGTATTTTTGTGGGCGTATCACGTAAAAACTACTGAACCGATTGTGATGCGGTTTTCACAGTTGGATAGCATAGGGTTTGACTTTAAGACTGGTGTACTTGGTATCTCAATCTGATGAGTAGAAGCCAAGCAATTGTTAAAAACTATTATGGCTAAACGAATTTTAAAGAAATGTAGTATATTGTACTTAATGGTACTTTTGGTCCTAGACATAACACATGCGGACTAGTTTTAAACAAAATAACCACACAGGCAAAGCCGCAGGTACAGCTTGTGTATAAACAAAACATCTTATTGAACACTTAATTTGAAGAAGCTATTCAATCCTATAGAATAAGGAAAATATTTGCCAAAACTACACAAAGGCCAAGTACCTGAGTAGATATTAATACAAGTTTAAAACTTGCTTTAATTTGAGTCACATTGCTTGCAACAATTTTTGTAGCAATAACGTTATTTATTCTGTGCAATAAGTCAAGATTAAAGGAAAACTTCTTTTGATAGTGAAACAAATTTTTCAATAGAACTAGCATAGCTGTGAAAAATGTCCTCTAAAATTCATATCCACACCAATATATAAAAGTGAAATGTTGTCTGTTTGTTTGTTTGGGGAGCTTTCACGCATTAACAGATGGACGGATTTTTGATGAAATTTGGAATTGAGATAGCTTATACCCTGGAATAAAACATAGGATTATTTTATCCCGGTAAATTGTAAGTTTCCACAGGAAAACTGGAAAAAGTTGATTACTCGCTGTAAGGAACGGTTGCCATGGAAACGAAATAAAAACAAATCTGTCAAAAAGCATCAAGAGTGTTGGTGCTATACTTTGGTCGCGTCGCGTGCGAACGCTAGTGAATAATAAAAATATGCTGTTAATGGAGGGGCAAATAAAAAAAACGGAAAAAAAGGATCCCTGCTATGTATTCACATAGCAGGGATCCTTTTTTTTATATAATAATTATTTTAAAACACACATTGTGACTAATACTGTTAAACGGAGTTGCTTCTATTCTAGAAGCTATTACTGGAGAATCTGTTTGACTATTAATTGTACATGATACTTTGCTGGGGTCTCAAATGATTTTTTAATATTTTTAAACATAGTAATAGTTTTATTTCTGCTTTTTAGGA
This sequence comes from Alsophila aescularia, assembly GCA_946251855.1. NCBI lineage: Eukaryota > Metazoa > Arthropoda > Insecta > Lepidoptera > Geometridae > Alsophila > Alsophila aescularia. The sequence continues at coordinate 41,929,500 of OX276376.1, forward strand.
CCCCTTCATAAAGAGCATCTACTACAAAAATAATTATTAGGACAGTAACTTGCATTCAAATTATGCGACACTTGATTTGAGCACTCGTAATGAATTGAGAAGCTAAAACAAAGCGAATCGATTCAGCAAAGAAATGGAACCCCTACTTGGGCTCTTTTCCAAAAATAGGCCGGATGTCGGCCCTTTTTGCGTGATGCTTGAAACTTGAACAACCTATCAGCATCTTTGTTTTTTTTAACTCTAAGTGACACCCTCAATGGAGTAGTGGTTGATGAGCCGACTGCGAAGCAAAGGTTGCGGGTTTGATTCCCGTGCAGGTAAAATATTTGCGTAATTGTTGTCTGGATGTTTGCATGTAAAGTAAAAGTTACTATCATAAGTGAGTAGCTGTCTGCCAGCTGGTCAGCAGCTTGCACCGAGCTTAAACAAGCCACGTGCAAGTATTATATGTTGCCAATTTGTTATCGGATATTCCAATTATTCTATGGCAGCAGTCAAAGTTATTGTTTATAGTTATGGAGCTATGTGCCTACATTGTTAGCTCTGCTGATTGCAAGAAACTCTAGGATTTGTTTGTGTGTTCAATTGTTTACTGTTTTCTTTCAAGCAGCCATCTCATATTGAGAATGCTGCAAAATCTTTAAATATGTATCAATTACTTTGTTCATATTAATTTATGGAAAATCAGGGAAAGTCAGGGAAGCGCAAGGTGGTCCCTGGAAAGTCAGGGAAAAAAAGATTTTATTCAGTTTGCTCCACACTTGTGATTAAAATAAGGGATTATATTGCTATAGTTTGACCCTAAAACTAAAAAAAAAACTACCCAAGTTTTCAGGCCACATCATCATTCATTTTAACCCTAAAGCGCATCACAGACAACTAAGATACTATAATATTTTATCTTAAGATAAAATATCGTTTGCTATACAATTTATATGAACCATCACAAATGGCGAAGATAATATATATTTGCAGCTTACAGTATCTTAAGATATCGAGCGATATGGATTTTTTAAAAGATGTCATCTTAAGATACGAAATATATCGTAAAAGAAACAAAATATATAGTAATATACTATCTTAAGATGCAAAATATATCGTAAATGCTGTACAGGTTGCTCTGTTTTGTATTCGTGACGGTTTTTTAACCCCTGAACAAAGAGACGGGTGTTATAAGTTTAGAATGTGTATCACTGTGTGTGTAGGTGTGTGCGTGTGAGAGGGTGTGTGTGTGTGTGTGGAATCGTAGCTCCCAAACGAATGGACCGATTTAGATGCGGTTTTTTCTGTTCGAAAGCTGATATGATCGAGATGGTTCTTAGATATATGGGGAGAGGAAGGGGGAGGTGAGAAATAAAAGAGGGGGTGAAAATCGTAGCTTCAACAAATGGACCGATTTAGCGGTTTTTTAATGTTTGAAAGGTGGGGTAAAAAGATGATTCATTATTCATTGCTATAATTGAGGGAAGCAGGGGGGTTGGGGGGGGGGGGGGGGGAAGCTGTGTGAATCGTAGCTTTCGAACGAATGGACCGATTTAGCTGCGGTTTTTTATGTTTGAAAGCTGAGGTAAACGAGATGGTTCTTAGCATTCTGCAAGTCGTTGTTTTGTACAAATGCTCTACCACATGTTCTATACGTATATAGAAAGCGGTGAAGAAATACGTGTGGCACCTAGGACGGCCTGCGAGCGAATGAATAATTTCAATATATTATCATATCTTTACTATCCTAAGCTATAATGCTATAATATTTTATTTGCAGATATCGTAACATCAAGTATTATAGTATCTTAATCGTCTGTGACGCCCTTAAAACTAAAACTATTGAATAAAAAAAAACAATCCAAATTTTCAGGCCAATTGCGAAAAAACATCATCATTCATTCGTTTCATGTGACATCATTTTTGGTCATAAATAGTTTACACCTATTTCACTAAAAAACCCAAAAAAACTGTTCAAATTTCTTATAAAATAGTTCATTATTAAGATAACATTATTTTTCGTAAATTTATGAAAAAAAATAAGAAAACTTAGCTTTAAAATGAAAATGATTGGTGAGGGAAATTTGCCAAAATGGTCAGGAAAAATCAGGGTTTTTTTTTTAGAATTTTCATTGTACATTCTGATCATTTGTTTCAGAACCTACCTATATAATATCAATAACTAGATTTCCCGCCCCTGACTTAGCCCGCGCGGACTACTGTTTATCGCGAAAAAAAGCATCCTACGTTCCTCTAGGATATTAAAAACCAATGCAAAAGTGGGTGTAGCACCAATGCTCTTGAAGTTTTTTGAAGAAGACAGATTTGTTATTTCGTTTCCATGGCAACCGTTCCTAACAGCGAGTAATAAATATTTTCCAGTTTTTCCGTGGAAACTTCCGGGATAATTGCCGTTTCTTGTCACCATCTGCTTGGACAAACAGCCTTAACGCTGTGTGTTGTCAATATTTGTGGAAGTCCCCAGACAGCGGGAAATTCTTGGCAATCGGGAAAGAACAGATAAAACGTAATTTTTTTTTTTTTTTTGTGATTAGAAAGTTAGTCTATAAGATAATGGACTTCGGAGCTGTATGACAAAATTGATTCATCCAATCAGGAGTAATTCTCGTCTCTCATTAATAAACTGTAATGGAATGGATAGCACAGAATGAGCGTGCAAACAATGATATTGCTGCTAGTGGCAGCTTGTTTCGTAATAACTGGGACAAATCTCTTATCATCTGATAGGTCTCAGCCGTAGGCGTATCCTCAGCGTTTTAGCACACTATGTAATGTAACACGAGTATATAGCACGAGTATGAGCAAATCGCACGTGACTTCTAACACGTAAAAAATGGAAAGGGTGTTTTATATAAGGCCGGTTGCTATATCTTAAAACTAACCGTTTTCGCTTACTGTCCGTAGGCTTTTGACATAAACGCCATACAAGATACATCAAAAAGTAACGAGACGTTGGAAAAACGACCCAATACACACACATAGTCTCATATCAAGCTAATTAAATCACGGATCACAGATGGTGCAATAGTACACACGAAGCCTGCATCGCGCAAAGGAAATTCTCGCTGCGAATTTGCTTGTATTGAATTTCCAAGGAACAGTCGGACAGCGACAGCTGTCTTCGGACCAATAACACCTGTCTCGCTCTGAAGTACTTACCTAATGATGGAGGAGCTTCAATAGTGGATAGCTATGTGTACCTATCTATCTACACCCACACCCTTTATGCTTCAGTGGGCCCAAGTCTCACATGCCGGTTCATTTCGAAGAAGATATTCTAATACTTCCTTTTCCTCAGCTCCGCCAAGGCCAGACATACTGCACAGACGGAGAGTGCCTGGACGAAGTGTCGGGGCTGCCGGGCCCGGCCTCGGCTAGTAACAGCTACCTGACGATGTTCCTGATGATGGCGCTCGCTGTAGTCATGTACGTGATGCGCCCGCGCCGCCGCAACCAGATCCAGGACGCCGCCAAGCCCAGCCCGGCTAACTCGCAGGTGACTAGATAACATAGTGTTTTTTTTATCTCTACTAACATAACTTACGAGATTTCGAACGCGTTAAGCTACCAAACCACGAAACTTACACGACTTCGAACGCGTTAAGCTACCAAACCACGAAATTTACGCGACTTCGAACATAGTAAGCTACCAAAACGAAACTTACTCGACTTTGAACGAAATTACGAAAATTCGAACGCGTTAAGCTACGAGTGCCAACCAAACCAAGAAACTTACGCGACTTCGAATGTGGTAAGCTACCAAACCGCGAAACCCGCATCAGAAACTAGTAATTTTAAGATTGTACTATTATTTATTCTGTGACTTAAGTAATAATATACCTAAAACAAACAGCGTTTTGTTTTTTACAATGATCAATGTCTCAACCTCAACCCTTTGAACCGCATCATGACCTTCGATAATTATTAAAGTTGATTATTTTTAATATCTTACTGATCTATACTTATAATAAAACTGTAACATGCCCAATTTTGTACATGGAACACATATATATATATATATATATATATATATATATATTTTATTGTAGGATACTCTGTATCTCTGTATTCGATACTGAAGCCAAAACTTTTTTTTTGTCTGTCTGTATCTTGGCTAGGCATCACGCCGAAACTACTGAATGAATTTAAATGTATCTTGGTATGATTTGAGTTCATACTACGAGGTAGGACATAGGATACTTTTCATCCCGATATTTAACATGGTTCCCTTGGGAGAGGGGATGGAAGTCAAAATGTGTACTTTGTTGTAATTCATGAATGCGTAGTCTGATTTCATTCATCATTTTTTTGTTAGAAAGGAGGTACCTACTTTAGATATTGTCATGTAAATATTTCAAGGTTATCGGGTTTGCAGTTCAGAAATTACAGACAGCTCAATCCTCAGTATTATGACCAAATAACTTGAATCCCGAAATGTACAGGAACGTTTGAATCTACGGCTGATCTTAAGCTGGCCTTCGCATTTTATCACAAAGGATTAACGGTCACCGTAGACACAAACACGACGACTGGCGAAAGATAGCTGGCAGCGACTGGATGAGAAGAGCCGAAGATCGGGCTCAGTGGCGTTCATTAGGAGAGGCCTACGTCCAACAGTGGACTGGTATAGGCTGATGATGACGATGAAGATTATTTAGACACAAAAATCGCTGTTTGTTTGTTCGTGCATCACGTAAACACTACTACATCGATTGTGATGCATTAATGGATAGCTTAGGGTATGACTTAAAAATAGGAGTAAATGGTATATCAAAATAATGTGTAGAAGCCGAGCAATCGATAAAAAACTTTTTGACGGCTGAAGGAATTTTGATTAAATGTTGGTACGAGTGTATTGGTATTTTAGGCCCTAGAATAGCACATAGAGTACTTTTAACCTCGAGAAAAGAACAAGCGTGCGAAGCCGTGGGCACAGCTAGTAGTTAAAATAAATGCGAAAGTTGTGTGTATGTATGTATGTATGTTTGATCTTTACGCTGAAACGGATCGACGTATCTTGATGAAATTTGGTATATAGATAGATACTTAAGGTCCTGGAATATCACATAGGATACTTTTCAACATTATCATCATCACCGTGGGTGAAATCGCGGGGCGCAGCTACTTAAAATAATCCCAATAGTTAATATAATAATAACAGTTAATAATAAATGTTATGAGCCGAGGTTTCCGTTGTATAGGAAGATATCGTGAAATATTGCACTTGCGATTAATTGCTGATTTGCTTCCACAAATCGATTTTCAAATGTGTTTCTCTATCTTGTAAATTATAACCTCATTAATTCTTTTTCTCATTAGTAGAATTCCAATAGTGTGAAAGGCCTTTACCAACCGGCTCTAAAAGGAGGTTTTCAATTAGTCGCATATATTTTTTATGTATGTACCTGTACACCGGTTTCTCCGAGATTTCATATTTTTTTTAAATCAATTTGTTTCAAGAGTTGTTACGTGATGCGCGAACAAATTTGTTCTACGGTTGGATTCTTTTTTTACACGACTGTCCATAAAAAGAAGTGTAATGTTTTTAGGATTAATTTTACTATGATTTTTTTTTCAGAGTTGATGCGGGCAGACTCCCCGTTTTTTTAGTACATTCTAGTTAGCAAAGCGGTTTTCATTGTTGGTCTTTGTTGTTGGCATGGCTACGGAAGTCTATGCCTCTGCGTGACCGACGCGTACTTGGGCGGCTTTTTGGGTTAAAGAATGATTATTTTGTAGCAGCTATCAGCACAGAATAATTAATATGTTATCAGTTAGAACCTGACCGTCTCAAAGCAATGAATTTAGAAGCAAGTTTTTCACTAAAGTACGAGCAAATTCAGACACCTTGGCCTATTTTCAGCAATGAATTGATAAGGAAAGATAGACCACAGCAGTATATTCGTTGTACTTTAGAATAAATAAGAACATCAAGTTGATAGCATTGTGTACAAATGTCGGCATGGACTTGAGCCCTCGGCGAAAGGATGGTTCGCGCATCGTACACTACTAGCGAAATAAATGTCGGCATGGATCTTGAGCCCTCCGCGAAAGGGTGGTTCGCGCATCGTACACTACTAGCGAAATAAATGTCGGCATGGATCTTGAGCCCTCGGCGAAAGGGTGGTTCGCGCATCGTACACTACTAGCGAAATAAATGTCGGCATGGATCTTGAGCCCTCGGCGAAAGTGTGGTTCGCGCATCGTACACTACTAGCGAAATAAATGTCGGCATGGATCTTGAGCCCTCCGCGAAAGGGTGGTTCGCGCATCGTACACTACTAGCGAAATAAATGTCGGCATGGATCTTGAGCCTTCGGCGAAAGGGTGGTTCGCGCATCGTACACTACTAGCGAAATAAATGTCGGCATGGATCTTGAGCCTTCCGCGAAAGGGTGGTTCGCGCATCGTACACTACTAGCGAAATAAATGTCGGCATGGACTTGAGCCCTCGGCGAAAGGATGGTTCGCGCATCGTACACTACTAGCGAAATAAATGTCGGCATGGATCTTGAGCCCTCCGCGAAAGGGTGGTTCGCGCATCGTACACTACTAGCGAAATAAATGTCGGCATGGATCTTGAGCCCTCGGCGAAAGGGTGGTTCGCGCATCGTACACTACTAGCGAAATAAATGAGACACACATTTTCATCTATTATTTTTTACTAAATGAGACTATCGATTAAACTGAATCCTATTCCAAGTATAAAAAAACCTATTCCCAGAAATATTTTCCGTTACTGTGCTCAGCAGCACATTTTTTTTTGTTGTTCGCGTGATAATATTAATAATCGTCAATTGCTCGAGATTTGTAATGAAGTGTTTTCGTTGTTCTAGAGAATTGACGTGCGCGCATAGAACCAATCCCGCCTGGCGGGGAGAACGCGCTTGATCGCGTAATCAAAATGGCATGACTCACCCTCGCGCCTCACCACATATCACTAATTAGACCAAAAAAATTACTACTGCGCAGAGTAAAGTCGGCGCTCAAGATTCGTGCCTTACCTATAATAGATTGGAGGTTTTTCTTTCATGCACTCTTTGATAATCCCATTTGAGTCTTATTAACGATATGTGAAGCCTTTACGTATATAATCGTTTTCTGAGAATATCAGTCATGTGGCGACTTCCGTGAATTCAAATATGGTATAACTATATACACACTTTGCTATACGATTTTATTTATTTTACTTCGAAGTATCAAAAATGCAAAACCTTAAAGAAACAGCTAGTGTTGTCACGCTGTTAGGGAAACGATTCTCTACCCAAGTATTTTCAAGTTTGGAAAAACATCCGAATACCTGTCTTGGTGTGCAAACACCCTGGCATAGGTTCATTTTTCTAGCCAAACCTACGGGTTATCCATTAACAGACGGTACCTCCCCATTCCTATAAAAACGATACGAGTCGTTTGTCCAACGTCTCGTTAGTTTTTGACGTTTTTTGTTCGGTACCAGGCATTCGTGTTATTGAATTTCCATAACTTTACATAGAAAACGTAAAGAAGTAGTCACGAAAAAAATATCCTAATAGCTAAAGAACTCCACTAGACCGTAAATAAGTCAGATTGAGTATAAAACTTGTAGATTAATGTTAAAAATGTTTGAATATCACTAAAAACGTGCAAAATGCCCTTCCGTACTACCATAATTATGGCGTAAATAATAATGAACACCTACTGAATTTTACATAATTAAAGACAACAAAGAAGACAACGAATCTTTCTATTTTACCTAAAACTGCTTCAGTTGAGTGTAAAAAAAATCACAAACTATCTGTTTTTTTCGCCCGAAGAGACGATGCGACGTCGTCCGCCGCGCTCGCGTCTTTTTAGCTCACTCCGCCGCACGTCTCCAAGGAGAGAGCACGTCGTTTTGCTACAAAAAAATACGCGGCAAGTGATGGTGTATGCATACACAAGATTTATGCACAGTGGAGCGGTGACGCTCTCGCGGTAAGTACTATACTTGTAAATTTTTACTACTGATTCTTTGTGCACTTATTTAGTTTGTGGTACTTATTACATGTTTGTTATGTGCTTATTATTTGAGATTTGTTTACAAGTATGTACCTTATCTATTATACAAATATGAATATTTGTTTGTTTGTCTTTTATGTATCACGCATCGTTCATCCAATTGAGTTGAAATTTTGTACAGTTCTTAGCACTTGCAACTGAAGGTTTCTGAAATAAAATTATTCGGAAACGTAAAGTGTAAAAGGCAAAATTAAGCAAACCCACATTAAAAATACGACAGATTCCTGTATCGAAAGACGCCCACTGCGGGGAAAATTCTCAGCAACCTGACATGACTTCAGACGTGTTTGATGATGCAAGGACTTTCTTTCTGGATGACTTGAGGCTGTCTTCTGATGAGCGGAAAGGACCTTGAAAGATCAACAGTTTTGCAAAGACATAGCGCGGAGTGGATGAGCAGAAGGAGAAAATTACTTACCTCATCATTATTCGGCGAAGTTTGTAAAAAACGAAAAAGTACCAGTTGCGCTTCTCTTGTCAAAAAAAACTTTATGGTGGTAATCTCTCCAATGTTCCTGCAGTTTGGCATGGAATTGATAATGAAGAAACCGCAATAAGACAGTTAGAAAAACAAGAGAATATTCAGATTCAAAATTGCGGTTTGTTTGTTGATCATGAGCATGGATTTTTAGGAACCACACCTGATGGCAAATATGCAGATGGTTTAGTTGAAATTAAATGTCCATCTTCTTTAGTAAATTTAAATATGGAAGATGCCGAAACCCGTTCTAGAAATTTGATTCCACTCTAAATACTTACGTTATCAACAAACAGCATCATTGGCATTTTCAAGTTCAAGGTCAGTTGCATATAACGAAAGAAGACTTCTGCATGCTTGGTATTTGGTTTGGTGAAGGTATACCAATGAAAGTTTATGCGATTCAGCGTGATGACGAATTTTGGAAGACAAAAATGGAGGCTAAGTTGGTCAGATTTTATAATGACTGTTTGCTTCCAGAATTGGTCGACCCGCGGCATTCTCGGTGCATGCCAGTACGAGACCCACCTTATATTTTGAAAGCTATGCAAGAGAGGCAAGCAAGAATGCAAAGAGCATCAAATGAACTGAGAGATAGGAACAAGTAAATAATAATCTACACTAATATTATGAAGAAGAAATATTTGATTGTTTGTTTGTAATGGATAAACTTAAAAAATACTGAACCGATTTTAAACATTCTTTCGCCTATAAGTAGATAGCTACATTATCCTGGAGTAACATGAGCAGAACTTTGTTTTTCAAAAAAATAGAATTCCCTACGTAAATTACAATAATGTAATCGAAGGTATTAAATATACAGAACGGAATGACGTTTCTATGAAAACAAAATAACAATTACACGTTGCCATGGAAACGAAATTATTACAAGAGAGCAATTCGTTCCATTTACTTTATGAAATCCCGAGATTCTCTTAGGGAACGTTTTAAAGAGATCAATATTCTTACAGTGGCTTGTCAATATATATATGAAAATATAATGTATGTTCGGAAGAATATCAATACCTTTGTTAAAAATAGGGATGTTCATAATTTTAATACTAGAAATAAAAATAAACTAAAAGTGTCTGGATTTCGGTTAAAGAAAGTTAGTGGTTCATATATGGGGAACTGTATACGATTTTTTAATAAGTTACCTGACGGCATTGATCAATTACCAATGCATAGGTTTAAAACTTTTGTTAAAGTAAATCTCATAAAGAAAGCGTATTACAATGTAAATGATTATATTAATGACAGAAATGCATGGCCTGATGTCTCCAAGCTCCATGATAATAATAAGTGATAGCTTCGATGTTAACGTTAAGTGAATGAAATGTTCAAAGTACTTTGTGAGATGTCTCAAACATACCATGAGATCACGTTGTTTACAACATAATTATCGAGTTAGAAGTTTTTACCTTATTTTTTCCAGTATGATTGTTTGATGTTTGTCTCATGATCACTTTTACCTTTTATATTTGTAGTTTACATGTTTTGTTATAATTGTGACATTTGAAAAAAATATAAAGAATGAACAAATATGGAAAAAAAACATCCCCGTAGAGTTTCTGGGTGCTCTCTTCTCTAACGGGCGTATTTCCGAAGCACCGGTAGAGTCGGAAGGGTATTTCCTTTTCCAGTGTGAGATTTAACTCTGCTGGCACATAAAAGGGAAATTTCCTTTTCAAACTCAAAGCATACTTAGTTTATCTAAATTTGGATTGATTTGATCTTTTTATAATATTTTATGTATATCTCTTTGTTCAGGAGATGTTAATTTTGACTTGTAAAAGTGCTATTATTTTTGCCTATTTACAATAAAATACTTTGACTTTACAAGTCTGTCAAGTACGTGAGTAATAATGCAGTTGTCAATGGTCAAAAATCATCACGATCGTTGCTGTCAAAGATTTTGAATTAAGCTTACTGGCGTAGTTTTGTAGAAGTTACGACGGGTATAAAAATTCTAAGTTAGAAAAATGCCGCGGTGTGTGCACGTGGCACTACCCGTGCGAAGCCGGGGCGACTCTCTAGTTTATTTATATAATAATACTAGCTGTACCCGCGGCTTAGCATGCGTGGTCATTTCTCTAGGTTAAAAGTACCTACTCTACGTACTAGTCCAAGACCTAAAATACCAATATACCAACATTTGATCAAAATTCCTCCAGCCGTCAAAAAGTTTTTATCGATTGCTCGGCTTCTACTCATCAGATTGAGATACTAAGTACATCAGGTTTAAGTCAAACTCTAAGCTATCCAACAGTGAAAACTGCATTGCAATGGGTTTAGTAGTTTTTACGTGATGCGTGAACAAACATACAGACAAACAGATAAACAGACGAACAAACAGACAGACACGAATTTAAAAAATGTTATATTCTTGTTCAGTAGCTTATTTAAGGTACCTAGACCATTTTTTTTTAATTATCTTTGTACAGACTTTTTTGTTCTTATTGCTTTATTATAAGTGTAGATATTCTACAGCCTTTTTAGTTTTTATTGCTTTATTATTATAAGTATAGATAAATGTATAAATGAAACATGATTTAAATGTAATAAAAAAAAATAGGGAAATCGGATAAGCGAAAGTAAACTAAGTAACTTAGTGTAAACTAAAAGTAAAATTATCTGTTGTGTCTTTTGTTCTTTATTTTGATGAATTACTTGTATTACAAAATAGTAAGAATAAAAACGTTGACTCAGACTTATTGGCTTTGTTTTTGAAAATCACAAAATAACAATTTATTGATAGAAACAAAACTTTGTGCATTGGACCAACCCCCCGTCCCACACTTAGGTACTATTATAATGCAATAACAAAACAAACTAGTACCCACTGCTGTTTTGAAACATCTCAAAGATACAAAACTGTAGTAATCATAAATTATCTTCGTTCATATTAGAAAGTTAGGTAATGAAGCTTTACTCGTACTTACGTTGCGATCGCCGCGGTCACACGAACCACTGTGTATAACATAGAGGTGTGCGTGAGCGGCGCGACCGCGTCGATCGCTGTGTGAGTGCGCCTCAATACCTAATTTTATCTGGCGCCCGCGCCGTAACCGACCCTTAAGTCAAAAGCTGACGGAGAGTAAGCGAAAACGGTTAATATAGAGGAACCGGCCATTAGGGAGTTCTCGCAGATTCATTCATAAGGAAGAACGTCGGATACGCTCGAAACCTAGATCCAAAACGAGACTCTTAGCGGGTTTATTACTATAGTAGTAAGTGTCAAACGCACGAAAACTTCTGGCTAAAAACCTGTCGAAATACTAAACATCTTTAAGATCAGAACGACTGATGTTTATATCTGTCCCCAGGACCGCGACGGAGCGCCGCCGACGCCGCCAAGAATTTAAAGCTGCCTCCACGACTGAGCAACATCGTCACGGGTCTCGACAACTTGGATTCCAGTTATTGTATTATAAATATAATAGTCGAGTCGAGTGTTGCATCCGTTGTCATGCAACGCGAAAAACGGTCTGTATGTTTACGCTGCAAGTACAGATAGCATGCGCAAAATAAATACGTCAGCGGTCTCAAATCTTTGCCCCTAGTTCCTCCTATCAAGCCGCCTATATGGTCTCAAATATAAAAACATTAGTGCAGCGTAAACGTACAAAATACCTGATACCGTTGGACTTAGTTTGATAACAATTGAGGTCTTCAGAAACGGGCTAGCATTGCCTCAGTGTACATCGAGCCTAAAAGCTATAAACAATTACGGCAATAATTGCCGAGAAATAGACCGTATCTGAGGGTCACAGAGCTTGGCATTAACGTGAAATACATATTGCTTGCCTAACATAGGAAAAATTGACTGGTCTCGCTCTCTGCTGCTCGTTCTATGTCCAACGGCGGATCATGTGTATAGATATTAAATATTATAAGTAATCGAATATAAACCGTTGACTATCAGAAATGTATAGTGTATAAATTTATATAGCATTGCCGGAACATGCAATTCACGACTTAACCTTCGTACTGGTGTATATTAGAATAATTTATTTTGAGAATCTTAGATTCTAAAATCTGTGATGTAGAAAGGTCGTAAGATTCATTGCAATGCGAATTCCAAAAAAAAACATTTTTCAGTCTCAATATAAAAAAAAGTTGTGTGTATACGTACTTACAATGCCTTGTATTGTAGAAAATAAATGAAATTGCAATTCTTAAACAAAATTATTGTATTAGATCTGATTTTTAACTAATCAAGTTATTACGACAATGTGCGTTAACGTTATAACGAAATAACTCGAATCATTATTGTAATTAGGTGAATAATTACTGCCCAATTCAGGGTTTCAATTAGGCTAACCGTTTTCAAACGATTTCGCATTACGTCAGTACCGTGTCAAAGGTGCGTTAATTCTTATCATTTCCGTAACAATCTGTCTTCGTATCTGTTCCACAATAATTGTAGTTTATTTGAAGCAATTTCTATAAGTGTATGTATTCATACTTATGAAGTTTTATTTGTGTATTTTTCTGCCAATATTATGCAATACTTAGGTTATAATTATTATGCACATGTTTTGTTTACTGTTAATAATTTTATGAGGAAAATATAAATAAAACCTACAAATCCTAAGTCTGCGCAGCTTTATGTAAGACACAAGATTAATGTTTACATTTCTCGGTTTTATTTTGTTTTCCAATCAATTCCATTAGTTTTAGTGATCACGTTTGCCTTGGGTTGGGACTACATTATTATAATTTGATGTTTTTTGTCTCTTTCTATTTGCATAAAGACAACCTAATCGAGATTGTATTTATTTTATGATTTGCAGTAAAGTTATAATATTAAAATTAGTTTTATTTCTGCTGAAGAAAACTTTTCTATGTTTTATACGGTTTTATTTAGCTTGCCCTGTTTGTTTTTATTGATGTTTGTTTATTTATTTGTTTGGGTCAAATAGATTGATCTAAAATTTGGTAAACACCTTTACAAGTAGTCGCAGCGGAAGTTGTCTGCAAGTCGCTGCGCAAACTGATGTATTTCAGGCGCAATCCCACAATATCTCGTGTCATGCTCCGCAGCAGCGCCACCATAATTAATAGGGATCAGTCATAGTATCTCGCTGTTACTTTTTGCTGCGCAATCGTTCACAGAGCCTAACTTCACAACCATAAAGATCCGCTGCTGCCGTGTGCTCTAATCACAATACAATTATGATTATGCAGTATCAATGTAATCCAATATGGCCACCGCCATAAAATGGCGGATAACTTCCTCTTTTTCAATCCCCTCAATATGGGTATCAAATGAAAGGGCTTGACAAGTAGAACACCGTACACTCGGTTTTCAAACATAAAAAACCCCATCAAAATCGGTTTATTCGTTTGGGAGCTACAATCCTCACCCCTATTCCCCACCCCCTCTCCCCATTACAGTTATGAACCATCTCGTTTACCCCAGCTCTCAAAAATAAAAAAAACCACAGCTAAATCGGTCCATTCGTTTGGAAGCTACGATTTTCACCTCCCCCTCCCCATATATGTAAGAACCATCAAGATCACATCAGCTTTCGAACAGAAAAAACCGCATCAAAATCGGTCCATTCGTTTGGGAGCTACGATGCCACAGACAGACACACACTGTGATACACACCCTAAAACTACACCTGTCTCTTTGTTCGAGGGGTGCCGGACTCGTGTCTCCCCTAATTTCCCCCCTTGGGAAGACATCAGGATTTTTTAAATCCTGGCGTCTCCCCTAGGCCAGGGAGATATCAGAACTTATTTTTTAAATACTATTTTGAGTACTCCTGTATCCCCCTGTTGCTTATTTTCTTAGAAGACTTCCCAAGCTGTGACTCGTTCGGAAGATATGGATGGATATCGAAACTAACCATGTGACATTGTCCCTCACTACCTACATGACTATTATAATATAACTGTTTCATGTCTATAGTGGCAGACGTCAAAGTGACAGGTGTCAGAGTGACTGGTGACAGATGTCAAAGTGACATGTCAAACGTCAGTCATATGTCAAACTTAAAAGGGCTATAACTCTGAAACTAACGATCTTAAACTAGTAGTTTCTTTACAGAAGTGATAGATCTCACCGATACCTACATTTTAGATGACAGCTGTCAAACTTAAAAGGGCTTAATACTAGAACCCTTCATGAATGAAAACTGTTCCACCCTTTCTATGTACGAAATTAAATTTCTCGTTCATTTTCTAAATGATCAACGCTAATTAATTTTACAATATAATGAGAAACATGAAAGATAACATATTCAATTAGTCATGGTAAATATACATAAATACTTTTTTATTTTCGAGTGGCCAGTATGTCTATATGGATAGGGGATACATGAATACTTAAAATATTATTTTAAAATAAGTTCTGATATCTCCCCTGGGCTAGGGGAGACACGAGGACTGAAAAATCCTGATGTCTCCCCGAGGGGGGCAATCAGGGGAGACACGAGTCCGTCACGGTTCGAGGGTTAAAAAGAAGGATTTCATTTTATTGCGTAGCAAATATATATGAAGACACGGCGACGGACTCATATATATCATTATATGGTCACACCGGTTTGTCATACTAGTAGAACTTACATGTTATGGTAAAAAAATATATGCCACAAACGTGGCTCATTTCTGTAAATATTATTGAAATCGCAGCGCGCAGTATTTTGCGACATGGCGCTCGTCACGAGCGCGCGCGCGTCTTCGCCTGCCGATGTCGACTAACGTCAATCGTCATGCATACTTGACCGCTCATACACACTTTCAAGTTTACATGACGCTGCAATCTTGATCAAGTCGGCAGATCGAAATTCATTTTTGCTTCAAGTAGGTATACTTGTCAAGCATACTGATAGCCATACACCGTCAAGTTTACCGGACGCCACTTCAAGCGCGCTTCAAACTTGACGGTAAACTAGATCGTGTAAGTATACCTTAAATAAAAGACATATACACAGTTTCGGGGATATAACCTCCCCCTGTCTCACTTCCCCTGCGCAGTTGGATATGTTTAGACACCTGGTTTTGTACTTGGACACTCATAGTCATACAGAAACCTCAACACTTCGATTTATCGCCAGTCAACTTGACAACGCTGCAGACTCCAGAACCACCCAGGTTTCAACGGAGTCAAAGGCGTTCTCATAGTCTAGAAAAGCAAGACACAGACTTCTGTATAACCTGCCTCACTGTGTGTATGTGGTCTATGGTGCTAAATCCTTCGCGAAACCTGGCTGGAATTCGTCAAGTCTCCTTGCGAGACGATTTGAGATGACCCTCGAAAACAACATAGAGACGTGGCTCAAGAGTGAAATAGGTCGGTAGTTCTTTAAAAGGGTTTTATCCACTTTTTAAAAGAAGAGTACTACGAAACTCCTGCTCCACGCCTCTGGAGTTCTTCCACTATTATCAACGGGGCTAAATAAAAGCCCCCTGAAGCTCCCGAGGTATGGGTTTCCCGCCTGCATTTAAGAGCTCCGAAGTTATACCATCCTCACCGGGGGTCTTTCCATTCTTAAGTTGTTTGAGCGCCATCTTAAACTCGTCTAGGCTAACGTCGGGTAGTTCGTCAGTATTACGCGGGAATCCTGTGCTGGGTTCGGGTCCTAGAAGCATGCGAGTCGTACAATAATCGGCCATAGAAGTCTTCGATATCAGAAAGGATCTCCGGCTTAGAGACAAGACTTAGGTTGTGCCATTATTGAACTTGAGCTTCGTCAGATGGGACCTACTCAATTTCTGGGCGAAGACTTTTGACCCCCGATTTAGCTCAATTGCATTTTCTATCAGGCGTGTATTTGAGAACCGGAGGTTACGTCGCACTAGCTTACTGATCTTCTTATTAAGCTCCTTTTTTTTCTGACGATGTGACTTGCTGTTATTACCGTCATTTGTCCATAGGCCGAGAAGCCTCATCCGAGATTTTAGACTTCGTGCCCGTACGCTGCAGCTGAGAAAATTTAGCGCCTTCTTCCCTTAGGATTCCCACAACTTAAAGAAGTTCCTCATCCTCCCAGTAGTGGCGAGAATAAAATAACAAAAATGTACACTGCTAACACGTGCTACACAAACGCCACTCCGATTGTGACTAAGGCCAATTATGTGCCGTTCTACATCATTCATGCGGCCCACGCCCTAGGAGCTAGTACCTAATCTTCCCACTTTTAATGAGATCTATGGTCTATCTATAAGAAAAAATATTAACTATTGATTCGCCCCGGCTTCGCACGGGCAGCGCTCATACCGCGTCATTTTTCTTACTTTAGCATTTTATACCCATAGTAAAACTTCTAAAAAATATACGCCAATAAGAGTAGCGTAATCATAAATTCCAAAATCCTGTGGCATCTTTTGACTTGTTATTACTTCGTTTCCACGGGAACAAGTCATTCCGTTCCTAACAGCGAGTAATAATATTGCAATTTTAGCAGGGAACAAGAATTTAATGAAAAATAAATACTGCCCATGTTACTCGCTGATAATGTAGCTTTCTATAGGTGAAAGTATTTTTAAATCGGCTCAGTATTTTTGAGTATGTGCGTGTGGTGTGAGGGCCCGAAATTTAAAAATCTTTGAAGCTATACTTGAACATCCTAAGTTTATCCATTACAAACATACAAAAATAATAATCTTTCCCCTTTTTATAATATTAGTGTAGATACTTTTACTGCAGACAACCCATTTTAGAGCTGACCAAACCCGCATTGTTACTTGTACTCCTGACCGTTAAAATTAAATGATAGCCAATAATAAAATGTACCTTTCAAATAAAACACAATTTATAGAAAAAATACGCATTATTCCATATTCAATAATAATGTACAACAATTGGTGTTCGTAATATTTACTTTGCCAATGATGGAAGCACGATAAAATATAAGAAGCGAATTAAAACAAAATCTGAAGATGCTTCTGTGAAGTGTCAATTGAACGAGCATTTTGTTTTGAGCAAAATGTTGATATAATAAAAGGGGCCCGGCCGAAGACGAGAACAATTTCAAAATGCAATAATTGAACTCGGGTAAAGTTCCAACCGAATATTAAGCCATATGCCATAAGTAGTATGTAGTATTATTTATTCTGTGGCCAGCGTTATTGCATAATCCCTTATGTGGTGTACTTATACGCGGAATTTTCTATTAGATCGCTAGCTGCGTCAATATAGGTATTTTACTTAATATTTGAGTATGTAGACTCTACATACCCACTCAAACTTTTATTGGGTTTTTTACACTCGTCTACTCGATAACGGGATCAACCCCTTGTCGCTTGAGCACACAAATTAAATATTCGATGTTCTGGTTGCTACTCGATAACGGGATCAACCCCTTGTCGCTTGAGCACACAAATTAAATATTCGATGTTCTGGTTGCTACTCGATAACGGGATCAACCCCTTGTCGCTTGAGCACACAAATTAAATCTTCGATGTTCTGGTTGCTACTCAATAACGGGATCAACCCCTTGTCGCTTGAGCACACAAATTAAATATTCGATGTTCTGGTTGCTACTCGATAACGGGATCAACCCCTTGTCGCTTGAGCACACAAATTAAATATTCGATGTTCTGGTTGCTACTTATAACTCGCGTTATTCAGTACTTACATTAAAGTTGTTTGTTTGTCGTATGAGGTAGTGCTGGCCTTTGATGTCAGAGTTTGTCAGGCCGCCCGAGGGCCTCTGACATGTCTCAACGACTGCTATTAATCAATAACAGCCGGGACCGACAGCTTAACGTGCCCTCCAAAGCACGGAGCGATGGAAAATCGCACATAACTTAGAAAAGTCGTTGGTGCGGAGCCTAGGACCGAACCCGGTACCGTTAGATTTTAAGTTGCACAATTGAACAGCAAAATTTTGCGCAAAAACTCACTAGCGTCAAATAAGATTTTCCAAGTTTTTTTATTAACTGTTGTAATGCAGGTACTTGAAGTTTTTTTAAAAATCTGCATGAGCAAGCATGCTATGTATTTTGTTCAGTTTCAGTTATTTTAATAACAATGAAATAATTTGATAGTTTTGTCCTGATAAAGGAGAAAAGTTTTCCCTCAATAACGTGGTTGCTGTTGTTCCCATAATGTCCAACTGCGCGAGCATTTAAAAAAGTGTCGTGAGTGTTTTTGGGGGTGGCAATAAAAAAGCTTGGTTTCAAATATTTTTAGATAAAACTTATTGTTAATCAAAGACCTAAAAACAGTCAGCGTCGCTGCGAATGCAGAACCGTGATTTATACACGGTACAGAAAATATTATAGTTATTTTATAACATGGTGACTATAGCGCGCGCGGCTATAACGCTGGCTGCTTTGCAAGCCGAGGTCTAATCGGCACCACTGGCGGCGCTACCACTCGTGGCAAATGAGACACATTTAGAAAATGTTCCCATTTGCCACTAGGAGGGCGTTGATTGTAAATAGTGTTTCAGAAATTTTTGTTTGTATTGAATTCCTCTATCGATTTTTTGAATTTGGATCAGCGACCGAGATTTCATGTTTTATTTGTCAATATGGCGGACTTGTTGCAGTTAGAAGTCCTTTAAGTCCACTGGCTTTGGTGTATAGACCCCTTTAGGTATCTCAGTTACCAAAATACATAAAATAACACATAATTTGCTTTCTTTGCCATCCAAAAAAAATGGAAACTAGCTTCTCCGAAAGTAAAAAAATACTTCATATGACTAAGTGAAAGTACTTCTAGATTTTTATATTTACAATATTTGACACCGCTTCGAGCGAAGCGGGGGGCGTTAATCATGATTCTTGTATCCTGTCCACTTCGCTCTTCACTTTCTTTAATAATGTACTTATTTGCTTGTACTTGCCTGTCGAGTTGGGTAAGTTTTCGAAGTTAATGACGTCGCAGATGTCTTTGGCAAACTTGTCGTCGCTTGGTAGTTTAACATACGGAGAAACGATGTTAATAATAGGGGTACCGTATTCAGTGCCTCTCACGCGGCCCATCGCAGAAACTGGAGTTTTGAGTAAATTAGAGTCACTTTTGACTTCCTTGTCAGCTTTAGGGGTGTTGTTGCTTGAGCTTGGTTCGGTTTCCGGTTTGTCACTTGAGCTATCCTTATCTTCCGGTTTGTCACCTGTTCTGTCCTCAACTTCTGTCTTGTCACCTGTGCTGTCCTCAACTTCTGTCTTGTCACCTGTGCTGTCCTCAACTTCTGTCTTGTCACCTGTGCTGTCCTCAACTTCTGTCTTGTCACCTGTGCTGTCCTCAACTTCTGGTTTGTCACTTGAACTATCCATAACATCGGGTTTGTTACTTGAGCCGTGTTCAACGTTGTCATCAACAATTTCCATTTCACTTGGCAATTCTGTTTGACTGCTATCTTCAGTCCCTGCTTTCGTAATAAAATCTTCTGGTTCAGTTATATCTGCAGTTTTGGTTGTATCTGCTGATTTGGTTATGTCTGCTAGTTCGATTATTTCTAATTCGACATCTTCGTCATTATCATTGCTTTCCAAGGTTTGTACAATATCTACCACAACCGGATCGTCTTCAGTACCAAGAGCATTCAGTAGCAGCAGCTTTTTCTGTTCAAGGTCGTCGAGACTCGGGCTCCCCCGTCCACTGTTCGGCTCTGACACCTCCTGTGAACAATACTACATCAATAAAAATAAAAATTTCATTCCCATGCTCGCAATGTTCTTGTTTATGCAGGTGAAAGCGGAATAAAACTGCATTTTATACTCTAATGCATAAAAGTGTTTGATTTTCCTAATGCTCTATGGTCTCCGACCCAAGCCTAAAATTACAAGCAGAAAGTTAAAAAAAAGAAGTGTTAAAGACGGGGGGAGGGGGGGGGGGGGGGTGTCTTTTCTTAGCAGTATCTAAATGTTTGGTTATTTAAAGCATCATTGTTTAATTTCCTTGCAATCGAAGTAAAAAGCTATCTAATTTTAATTTCATCGTCTTTCAAGACCAACCGTTTGGTCTATAAAATAGTAATTTATGAAACGGTTGCATATTGAGGGGTAAAAACCACGAGAGTGACTTTAAAAAACGAGCCGCAGGCAAGTTTTTTTTAATAGTATCACTTTAGAGTGTTTTAATACCTAGTTTTGTGCCGTTCTATACACTACTTTATCTACACTCATGCAATAGGAATGTCGTTATATTTTCTTGATTTTTCTGGTAAAAGCTCGTTCGTCATGTTCGTTGCTGTTTCAGTGATGTCCAGGTGGAGTCAAATTCTCCTCACTAACACGACTGTCGGACATTTTTAATCAGAATAAAACACACTACTAAATTGGTTAGGTATTAACTATTAATGTAAACTTAATTATGGCGCCAAAATCCAATCCACAGCGAATTCGCGCGTGTACGGTCTAGCACGCGCCGCCATAAAGAATAAATGGCCAAAACTCTCGTAGTACGGAGCCAACTGGTGCTTTTATGGGAAAAAATATATAATTATAGCACTGTTGAGTTTATAAAACAGTGTTATAACGTTTTTTTTCTTATTAGAGACTTGCCGTGCGTAAAGTATGTCATTATGCCACCATTTTTGAGTTTATAATCCGGATTTTACAATATGTGTGTAGATAAAATCTTTTATATTGTGCTTTTAATATATTGTGATTGTTAAATAACTGAATTAGGTTGCTTGAGCAATAAAACCATTTTTATACTTTGTAACATGTCATGATTTGGGTATTCATCCCGACCGCTGCCCTATTAATTTTTTTATATCTAGAGACATTACTGCATGTTCGGAGGACAGGTTAAACCGTCGGTCCTTGCTGTTATTGAAAAGCAGTCGTTAAGCCATTTCCGAGACACTGGGGCGGCCTGACCAACTGTACCTCATACGACAATCAAGCAACTTAGTATGCACGGCCAAAGCTTTTTTTTTTAATTTAATTTGCCTGTGGCTTGTGGAGCCGCATAATAATAGGACCACCGCTTCTCACCCCACGGGTGCTGTGAGAACCAGCTAAAATTCAGGAAAAGGGCAACAGCATGCACCCATGTATTATCACCTAGACGTGAGCAGTGCGAGCGGAAGGGGTGATGCGGCTCGGGAGTCGATTTTAGATAAATTTTGTACTTTTCTATCAATATCTCAATATATAAAACTCAATTAAAAAAGTGTTCATTTATTTGTTTAGTTTAACAGTTACACATTTTTTTATTTTTTTTAACCTATGTTGTTCCACTGCTGGGCAAAGGTCTCCCCCAGTTACACATTTATTTTAAAAAAATGCTGTCGCTGATAGTAACGAAAACAGCGATACAACAAGTTATTTACATGCGGTAGTTCGTGATTTTTCTCCAAGGATACCAAGCCATTTCTGAAAATTCTGTTTGGTTATTTGTTTAGGTAGTATACATTTTTATCCACAGTATTTTTTAGTTCGCATAAATTTGTTTCATTACGTCGTTCTCAACGTTTTGATATTCGTCTTTTTAATTCTGACCCCGCCTTAAAAGTTTATGTATGTATATGTGTGGACAAGGGCGTCGCCAAGGGGGGGCATCTGCACCCAGAGATTCAATAAAAGGTAGCCAAATGCAGAGAAGCCCATGTATGTCCTAAGCAAGTCGTTTGACTGATTATTTTCCATTTGACTTTCATTCCATTCCAAGTGCCATCTTCCCATTCTCTATTTACGTCTCTTACTGCTGAAAGCTTACTATTATAATGTTTTGAGTTTCTGTTCTAGAAAGCCATTGAAATTATCAATAAGGACAAGTAATCATAATATCACATAAATAATTTTTTACCGCACTTTGTTTACAAGTTTTTATTGCCAAGAGCTTTAATTGGGTTTTTTTCATTATTAATATTTTACAGTTAAAAATTGCTCGTCTTTTTAGCACTTTTTAAATTTCTATGCAGATATTAGTAGCTCAACATTTTCGCAACCTCTTTATGTACTTATTATAGTTTTTGCATTATTTTCCTATGATTAGGAATTGTTTCATTTTGTAATTGAAAGAAAAAAAATCCAAATTTATCGCGCTCGCTGCGCTCGCTCTTTTTATTATTAATTGCCAATTAATTATTAATTCACACTAAGAGAAATAGCTTAACATATTTCCGATCGCTCCGCTCTCAAAAAGGGGTGAGACAGGGAGACATTATTTCTCCGAAACTGTTCACCTCTGCACTGGAACATCTATTCAAGTTTCTGAACTGGAACGGATATGAAGTTATCATCAATGGCGAATTGCTGATTATATAGTCATCATGGCAGAAACCCTGGAAGACCTAAGCACAATGCTCAGTGACCTCAATATTGTTTCCCAAAAGGTGGGTTTTAAAATGAACATGGGTAAGATGAACATCATGTCAAATGCCCATGTCGCACCCATGCCGGTTTATATTGGGAACGATATTATCGAAGCTGTTGATCTTTATGTCTACTTAGGTCAGACGATCCATCTGGGTAGATTCAACTTCGAAAAAGAGGTCAACCAACGAATCCAACTCGGATGGGCAGCGTTCGGGAAATTACGCCATATCTTCTCGTCGCAGATACCGCAGAGCCTCAAGACGAAAGTTTATAATCAGTGCGTGTTGCCAGTGACATACGGCACTGAGACGTAGTCGCTAACTATTGGTCTCATACACAAGCTCAAAGTCGCGCAGCGTGCAATGGAGAGAGCTATGCTTGGTGTTTCACTACGTGATAGAATCGGAAACGAGGAAATCCGTAGAAGAACCAAGGCTGCCGACAAAGCTTGAAGTGGCAATGGGCAGGCCATATAGTTCGCAGAACTGTAAGCGAAGTGTAGGGATGATAAACCCCACACAATGGACCGACGACATTGTTGCCATCGCAGGGAGTCGGTGGATGGAGATGGCACAAGATCGCTCGTCATGGCGCTCTTTGGGGGAGGCCTATGTTCAGCAGTGGACTTCTAAAGGCTGAAATGATGATGATGATGATGATTTGTGGATGTTCACCATAGCATCGCCCCTATTGGTCGATTTTGACATGCGAAGGTATCAATCGATTTGTCTTCATGTAAAGTGTCAAAGGTTACTTTTTACCCCGACTACGGCAAATAGTAGGAAGGGTTTTGTTTTTAAACTAAAAACTTAGAGTGTATAGGCTATTTTTTACCAGACCGTAGTCGGGTTTTAGTTTTTAACTTAAATATGTCTTGTTTTAAATATTTCATTGTCATTTTCTTTTGTATGGTACCTGAAAGACATGACAAAAAACTTACACCATCCACGTCAATAGTGATCATGTCAGCATAGGGCACCGGAATGTCCATCACTTTCATCACTTCGATGATCTCGAGGTCGTCGTCGCTTTCAGTCTTGTCTTGCGCGGGGTTTTCACTTGAATTATTTTCCTTTACATCTGGATTTAGTTTTTCTTGCTTGGCATCTGTAGTTGGTGTTTTATTCTTGGGTTCTTCGGGGAGTGGTGGCGAGTCTGGTGGCGGTGGCGGTGGCGAGTCGGGTGGCGGCGGCGGTGGCGGTGGCACGTCGTCAGGCAGCGGCGGTTGCGATGGGAATTCTGCTGTTTCTGTAAAATAATGTAATAGATAATAGATATTTATAATAATATTAACTGCCCTGCCCTACGAAAAGTATTTAAAAAATATGTCTACAACCAGATTGCAGCGCTACCTCCGGGACCAATTGTGAATCTAAACCATCCAGATCCAGCCGTTTAGGTTCAGTGACATACACACACGTACAGAAGAATGTTATAATGTAAAGTTGAATTTCCATACAAAATACATAATAGGACTAATATTGTAAAGAGGTAAAGTTTGTGAGGTTGTAGGGGGTAATATTGTAAAGAGGTAAAGTTTGTGAGGTTGTAGGGGGTAATCTCTGGATCTACGAAACCGATTTTGAAAATTCTTTTACCAAAAGAAAGCCACGTTATTTTTGATTGTCATAGGCTATATATTAAAATGACCACACGTGCAAAGCCGCGGGCATCAGTTAGTTATAGGATAAAATAGTTATTATTTTACGTGGTTTCGGGCATCTCCCAAAGCGTTTATTATCTCGTCTGTGTACCTACCAGCAACAGCGGTTACTTTGTTACGAGGTGAATGACCGACGCTGTTTCTATAACGTGCGCCGTGACGCAACGTGTAGCAACGCAGCGGTTCTGCGGGCGTGTGCTATTGCAACATTGTTTTTTTTTATTATTTGTATCTATTATGTCTCCTTGTCTCTTCATATGAGATTAATAGATGGAGGTTTGCAGTGATTAACCTTAAACCACAGAATATATAATAGTACTATATATTGCTTCTTGTCTACATTATATACTGTACATAATAATATGTACTTCATTTAAATACAATTTCAAGATATTGGCTATCGAAAACGTTAACAAAAGGGCCAAAAACACACAGTGCGGATATAATCCGATGACATAATGCAATGATCTCCTAAGTGTTGCCAGTAGTCTAATACCTGATGACTTACCGTCCCCGCTGTCTATGTCCATCTCGGCCGTGCCCTGCGGCGCGAGCGCCGGCGCCGACGGGAAGAAAGTCAGCTTCTTGCGCTTGTACGCCTTCATAGCGTTGGGTGCCAGCACCTGCAGCATTGCCATCTTGCTGTCCTGCTCCGACATCGGCATGCCTATCCTGTCGCCTTCCTAATAAAATAGACAATTATTTATTAAAGATCAAAACAAAAAAAAGTAACACAGTAGACATAAATTAGGTACAATGGGTGGCGACTGTAGTGCAAATATGCAGTCGGAAATGTCAGACGTGTGTCAGATTTTCGGTCATCACCGCAATTGTGTTCCAGCGCCTAAGTAATTCACTCCCAAATGAATGAAAGATTTTCGCGGGTTATTGGTTGGTGGACACAGATAAATAATAGTACTCCATACCTACAGCTGAGCGTCTACAGGGTATTTATTACAATTTTAAAACATATAATAAACGAACGTAACGTTTTGTATAAATATACAATAAGGATAATTCATCCATAAATTATCCTAATTGTATCCAATAGATTTCGTACCAAAAATACAAATATTTGTATTAAAAATGGGCAGATTTCGTTAAATGATATTGTATTTCGTAAAATGACATTGTGTCAAAATGTCGTGTGTATTTGCAACGTGCCACAATGCACGACACGACGTCATTACGTGAAAGCTGACGTTGCAGTTCTGCGCAAGTGCCGCATTTTGATGTTCAATAGTCAAAGTTGAAGCATGACATTGATACAGACGTTTGACGTTTTCGATACAATGTCGTTGAAAGTTGAAGAAAAATTATCAGTTTGATCCGGAGAAAAAATCGTAAATTAAATAAAGCCGTCAAACAATTGGAATGTTTCAATAATTATTGTAAACTATACGAATGTCAAAATCATATTCTCAGTAAGTCGCGGCTTTGCCCGCGTAGTCATTTCTGTGGGTTAAAACTTAAAATTAACCTATGTGTTATTCCAGGACCAAAAGTATTCATCAAACTTCGTAAAGACGTCAAATGGTTTTTATCTATTTCTCGACTTCTACTTATCGGATTAAGATAGCAAGTACACCAGTTTTTAAGTCAAACTCTAAGCTATCCAACAGTGACAACCACAAAGCAATCAGTTCAGTAGTTTTTACGTGATGCGCGAACAAACATACAAATAGGCACGATTAAAAAAATGTTATAGGTATTCATGTTCAGTCGCTTATTTTGTACCCTAGACCATTTTTTTACATTATCTTCGTTATACATACTTTTAGGTCCTCACTGCTTTATTTATAAGTATAGATTATGTATGTGCGGCGTGCGGCAACGGCGCAGGATGCAACGTCAGTCAGACACGACGTCGTGTCGTGTATCGTGGCAAGTTGCGACGTCGTGTCTGTTTGTTTTCGAAGATTTCCCCGACACGACATTGCGTAGAGACACTACATCACAACGTGCCACGATGCGTCGTCGGGTCGTATGTTATGTTATGTATGTTTATATTGTACCTTTAAAAAGTTTGTGTTTCTTTTTTAAAATAAACTAGATGGCATCACCATTATAATTAGATCGCGGTGTCATTATGCCTAGCACACACACCTTAGAGTATACAGTGTAGGAAAATAATTGCTCAAGTTTAGGTTATTGATCAAGTTTCTAGACTTGTCCAATTTTCGATTCGTAACTTGTGCTAATTTATGTTTGCGCAAGTTTACTTAAGCGTGTGTGTCATTTTCGCGTTCAACTTCAGTAGTGTCTAGCCGGCTGATTGTGTGCACGTCCTGCCGTCGGTTTCGCGCTAAAATGTCGAGTGACGAGAGGCAATTTGGAGGAATTTACCAATATTTATTGAAATTAACCATGTATTTGGCAAATAAAGACAAAAGGGATAAAATTTCAACTCTTTTAATAAATTTATGTGCGAATAATGCTCTCTTTGCATTAACCAGTCTTAACACCATATAGTTTTTTTCTGTTTTTTGTAGCAAATATTAAGCCAACTATTGCCAAAGTACACTTTCGCAGAAATGATATCGTTCAAGCGTACTTGAGCCGTCTAAAAAAAAAAGAAAGAGAGAAAGAAAAATCGTTTATTCAACACATATAAAAAAGTAGTAAAATTAACATATAAATCGGTCGTCTGTGGTCTCTTCCGAAAATTCGTATATTTGTGCAAGTCTAAACCTGCGCCAGTATATCGTTCGTGTGTGGCTGGCAGTTCGCGATACTTCAATAGTAGTGATGCAACGAATAGTACTTTTACGAATACGAATACGGATATCAAACCTACTATTCGGCGAATACGAATACGAATATCTCGCCATGGTAATAAAAGACTAATTTATTTGATAAATTTTTATTCTTCTAATAATTAAAATTTACAACAGGCAAATTTTTATTTAAAAAACATAAAATTTGTAGATTTTCTGGTTTAAGGCGATTTCTTTTTTCAGTCTGAATGTTCCCAGCCGTTGAAAAAAGTCTTTCTGAGGCGACTGTACATGGCTTCAGTGAAAAATATTTTTGGGCAAGTTTTTTCAGACTTGGAAAATGGACATCTTCTCGCCAAAAGGCCAGTGGATCAGCAGTCGGCGATAAATTTGGGAGCTTTAGATAAGCATCTATTTCGTTTTTAGTTTGCGAATCCCCTGTAAAAAGACATTTTGAAATTAAATTTAACTTTTAGTATACTATGTAGATGACAAAGAGTACCTATTACCTATTAATAACTTTTCTAACTTTTTTCATACTCACCAGAAAATATTGAAATTGGCTCTTCCATTTCAGCCTCTTCAATTATTTCTTGGCATACTTGCCAAATTCCTCTACTTGTCGACGGTTGAGGTTCTTCTGGAGGCCTTGTCGGTCTTACGGCCTCTCTGCCATCAAAAGCAGCATTAAGAACTGATCGAGCGGTTTCAGCGACCACTGTTGAGCTGCAAATCCTTGTTTTGACCCGTGGGTCAAGGATCGTTGCTAATAGATAAGTTTCATCTCTTTCCATAAAGGCAAATCTATTCGAAAGTCCACTGAATAGGGAGTTTGCCAGATCATTTACATCAGGATGAGAAGAAGGATCATTTGAAATTTTATTGAGGCAAGATTTTAGACTTCGTATTATTGGGATTGCTTGAGATAACGTCGTTGATTCTTTGCTTAGCTCTTTAGTAGCTTCTTCAAAATTGGCCAGAATATCAATGATTTGGCCATGAATATGATGATGATGATACCAAAGAAATACAGACCATATAACTACTTACTCGGTAATTTATCGAAGTGTTTCCATATGTCACTTTGATCTCGTTTACGAGAAGACATTTTCAATCCAACTTTAACTTCTTTTACTTCGCAGCAACCTCAGAAAATAAATAAAACAATACTCTCTTGCTTGACTTCTGCTTTCGACTAACAAATGAAGTGAAAGAAATGAATCAATCAATCAATGGTTCGTAATTGTAATGATAGGGAAACTCCCGGAGCTGCGGTACAAACTATGGCCGGGGAGTCCCCCGTTGCGTCGTCAGAATCAGAATCAGAATCAGAATTATTTATTCACAAGAATGTAGTAGATGGTAATAACAATTATAAAAGTTCAGTACATCCTACCATAACGGTAGGATGCGGTTAAGGCCCTCTGCACACGTGCGTATTTTTACACGGGGGTTTATGTCTGCCAGTAATTAGAGTTGCGTTTGTACGTAAAATATTAGTTTTTAAATATTCGTATTAGTATTCGCCGAATACGAATATTCGGTAAATGTCTACTATTCGGCGAATACGAATATTCGTATTCGTATTCGTTGCATCACTATTCAATAGGTATTAAAAACTAGAAAATAAACCGTACGAAAGCTAGAGATTGCTTTTACATACAACTGAGTATAATAAGTAGTTATAATCCGTTATTTTTTGGCACTACTCTAATATTGTTTTTTTTTCGCTTCACGAATGCACCATGCATTTAAATGTTCAACTTTATGTATGCTTTAAACTGAAATTGAATTGAAGGGTGTTCCTTTTGATAGTGGTACGAGGAAAAACAATACATCCTAGGCCCGTATTAATAAATCGCTCTTGGTTGAGCTCTCAAGTGCGATATCAACTGATACACTCTCAAGTTGTGATCAGCATCTTCGCTGATTAATAAAGACATTTCAAGAGCATGTCAGATCATGTCGCTTTCAAGAGCCGCATCTCAAGATGCTACGTCACGAACCAGAACTTGAGAGCAAGATTGAATGAACTACGAATGAACGATTTATTTTCTTTATTGAAAGTTCGGGTTTTGCTCAAATAAGATATAGCGTAAGGTTAAAATTTATTACTTCGATGTAGTTGAATTAAATTAAATGAGATTATATTAAACGTAATGTTTATTTTCTACCTAATTATCATAACCTTAGTTTAGTTTTTTTGTAGAAAGGAAGTAAGCCATAATATTTGTCTATATTTTCAAAGTTACACTATCTATTAAAGAACTTAACGCAATTCATCAATGAATAACTATAATTTATGAAAACAAAAATTCGTTGATTAGCCATGCAGTATTTCCAGCGCGTAACCTTTGGTTACGATTTCGAATCTTTTTAGACTTCAGCGAGTCCTCGCCAGGTTCTGATATCTACCAAATCTTCGGATCTTTTCGCAATCATGCCAAATAAATTTGTTTATTTACAGAGGAATATAAAAATATTCTTATAATGATGGTTAATATAATTATCAACTTCTGACATAATATTTTCGAAATCCTTGATTCTAGCGACTGGCAATCACGCTCTCAAGTCACGGATCGACTGCACTCAACATTCTGCATCTCAAAGCGCAGCGCAAGTGCGCTCTTGAGAGTCGAGATTATTTTATTATTAAACACTATTTCAGCTGATTACGGCATCTCAATCAACAGCTTAAGTTATGTTTATTAATTAGATTAGCATCTTGAGATCGCTCTCAATAGCGCTCTCAGAGTTGAGGTCGGTTTATTTATACGGCCCTTAGTGTCGTAGTCACACTAGCATGACAAATCAGTGTGACCACGAGTCCGCAACCTCTGTGTTCATCAACACTACTAAGGAGGAGAGTAATTAATCTTCTGTGGAACGATCTAAGCGACCAGGATGCACCATGAAGTTAAATGTTTAGCAACATCATCTGGGAGTCCAAGAAATGAGTCTTCTGTGGAAACATCTAGGCGACCCAGAGAGTAATCTCCTAAGCCTAGAACTAGCAAACAATTATAGACAATTCAATCAGTCAAGAGTCTCAAGCAGAATCTATTAGTCTGAATAATGCCGTCTTGCTCCCGTTTGTGAAAAGTCCAGGATACTCAATGCGGACCTGTCGCGTAATCTGTACATAATATAAATGATTGAGTATTGCAAATTATGTGTGTAATTCAATTACGGTTCGAGTTTTCGACAAATTACCCTGTGACTGATAGCCAATACAAGTTTTAAATAACGAATAAAAACGAGTTTTTAGCATGGATCTATAAGGCGTTAGCCGTTAATAATATATATGAAGATTTGTGCTGTTTAAATGTATGATGGAAAACTGATTTTATGGATTGTAGAAAAATCCATATTTTCTTTAAAATAAATACAACAAAGCTAATTTTAGTTTTATATACAAAAAGGTGTAGTTATTATTAGCAAAGGAAAAATATAATAAAGCAGTTTTTTTTAATATTGCATACTTTTACTTGTTTAGTGGAAAGTACATATGTATTATTATCGTAACCTATATAATAATACTGTGAATGAGCAAGTAAGCCAGTGTACATGTGTTTATTGTAGCAGATATAAATAGCGTCAGTGACTGACCTCTTTATACCGCGAGCTGGCGGGGACATTAAACCCCGGGAAGTCAAGGATCTTCTTGATGTCAAACTTGTCTTTGGAACCGGGCTCGCTCACCTCCCCTTCCTCCTCTTCAGGGTCTAGAGTCGCTATACCCTGGAAAATTATGTTTATTTATTAGGTGCATAAAACAGAGTACAGAAAGATTATATTTTAGAACTAGTTGTACCCGCGGCTTCGCACGCGTGTTCTTTTCTTTAGGTTCAAAGAACCATAACGTGCTATTCCAGGACCAATACACCAACATTTGAACAAAATTTCTTCAGCCGTCAGAAATACTTTATCAATTGCTCGGCTTCTA
The DNA here is from genome assembly GCA_946251855.1 of Alsophila aescularia. Classification (NCBI taxonomy): domain Eukaryota; kingdom Metazoa; phylum Arthropoda; class Insecta; order Lepidoptera; family Geometridae; genus Alsophila; species Alsophila aescularia. The sequence continues at coordinate 41,960,576 of OX276376.1, forward strand.
ACTCACCGGATCGAGATACCAATTACACCAGATTTAAATCAAGCCCTAAGCTATCTAACAATGAAACCCGCATTGCAGTCGGTCCTGTAGTTTTTACGTGATGCGTGAACACAGAGAACAGAACAGAAAGAAAAAAAACGATTAACTAAAAAAATATTGTTCAATACCTTTTTTAAGCACCCAAGAGCATTTTTTTCATTTGAATTCATTTAGTAGTTTGGGTGCGATGCGCGGTCAAGATACGGACAAACATATAACTTAAGTGCTAAGTTGCATCAAAACCCGTCCATTACTTTCAGCGTGGTACGTGTTCTTTTCAATAAAATTCAACCCCTAAATAAAACTCATAAATTTTTCGATATGTAAAGTATCCTATGTCCTATCTCGTAGTACGAACTCAAATCATACCAAGTTTCTTTTGAATTCATCCAGTAGTTCCGGCGGCGTGATGCGCGGCTATGATACAGACTGACAGACATACAGACAAAAATGAAAAATCATACAGTTAGGCTTCATAATCGAATATAGAGAAACTTCCAAAAAAAAACACTGTATCTTTACTGTACAGAATTTACACACAGGAACCCTTTATTTTTTCGGGACAAAATGTATCCATAATTTTCACCTATCTTATAAACTACGAGTATGTCTGTGCCAAGTTGCATCAACATCCGTCAAATAGTTTCAGCGTGCTAAGTGTTCTTTTAAATAATTTTCCACCCCTATCCTGCAGGAACACTTAATTTTTTAGGGATGAAAGTATCCAATGTCCTACCTCGAAGTGTGAACTCAAGTCATACCAAATTTCATTTGAATTTATTAAGAATTTTCGGCGTGGTGCACTGCTAAGGTACAGACAGACAGACCAACAGACAAAAATTTAAAAATACAGTGTTGGTTTTAGTATTAAAGAACAGCCTCCTAAAAAAAAATACAAAATATCTTCAATTTACAGAATTTTGGACAGTATCCCAGAGGAACACTTTATTTTTCGGGATAAAAAGTATCCTCAATTGTTACCCATTATATAAACTATGACTGTGCAAAGTTTCAACAAAATCTGTCAAGTAGTTTCAGCGTGATATGTGTTCTTTTAAATAACTTTCAACGCCTAACCCTTAAATTTCCCCTTAATTTCTCGGGATGAAAAGTATCCTATGTCCTACCTCGAAGTATGAATTCAAATCATACCAAATTTCATTTGAATTCATTGAGTATTTTCGGCGTGATGCACTTCCAAGGTACAGACAGACAGACGGACAGACAGACAGAAAGACAAAAATTAAAAAAATACAGTTAGACTTTAGTTACGTAACGTTTAGATTTTCCGGGATGAAAAGTAGCCTATGTCCTACCTCGTAGTATGAACTCAAATCATACCAAGTTTCATTTAAATTTATTCAGTAGTTTCGGCGTGATGCCTAGCCAAGATACACACAGACAGACAGACAGACAGACAGGCAGACAGACAAAAATGAAAAAAGAAAACAGTTTTGGCTTCAGTATCGAATATAGAGTAAGGTCCAAAAAAAAAATTCAAAATATCTTTAATGTACAGAATTGGACCCGTTACAGTTTTATTATAAGTACAGATTAGCTGTGCCCGCGGCTTCGCACGCGTGGTCATTTCTCTATGTAAAAAGAATAAGTAGTAGCTATTCCAAGACCTAAAAATACCAATATAACCAACATTTGATCAAAATCCCTTCAGCCGTCAAAAAGTTTTGTATCGATTGCTGAGCTTCTACTCTTCGGATTGAGATACCAAGTACCCCAGATTTAAGTCAAACCTTAAGCTATCCAACAGTGAAAACCGCATCGCAATTGGTCTAGTAGTTTTTACGTTACGCGCGAACAAACAGACAAAAACAATAAAAAAAAAAAGAAAAAAAAAAGAAGTTTAGTGCCGTATTTTAAGCCCCCAAGACCTTTTTTTTAATTATCTTCATTTTACAGACTTTTTGTTACTTCCTGCTTTATCTATACTATATGCAATATTATAAAGAGGTAAAGTTTGTGAGTTTGTGAGGTTGTAGGAGGTAATCTCTGGATCTACTGAACCGATTTTGAATATTATTTTTTCAATAGAAAGCCGTTATTTGTGAGTGTCATAGGCTATAATATATTAAAATGACCATGTGTGCAAAGCCGCGGGCATCATCTAATTATAAATATAGATGATAATAATTTATTTTTTCAGTGATGACATTTGTAGTACATTTTTCATGTAAATGGTACATTTTAATCTTTTAGAATAAAAAATATTAGATGTTTAATGTAAATAAAAAAAAAGAAGGAAATAATATAAATTTAAGAATGCAATTGTTTCAACAGGTTTTTTTGTTTCATGTTATGAATGTTGCAATGTAGGTAGGTCCACATATCTGTACCTGCATTGAAGATAGGTATTCTGACCTTTTTGCCCTTATTCGTGTAGATAGTGTTGTTTAAAAATATATTGTTAGGATTGAGATGAATTCCATTTCTTTATTTCTAGTGACATTGCATTCGTTAAAATTATAATATCAATGTAGCTAGATTGTTATAATATTGTTCTACAAAAATAATAATAAAAATATGAAACTTATGTTTTTTTATTTAAATGAAATTGTGTTAAATTATAGTCTAACTGCCGGTACCTAGATCTTAAAACGAACCGTTTTTTCTTACTGTCCGTAGGCCTTTGACATAAACGCCATACAAAAAACTACTTGTTTCATTTTTACAGGAATGGGGGTTAATCCATACTTACTGACGAGTCAAACAGCGTTATGCCAGAATGTGATATCCTAGCCTCTTCAAGCCATCCGGGCGGGTATCCCAGTAGCCTCATGCGATAGACATGCATTGGCAATTCATTTCTCTTCAAGCCCAGGGCGTGGCGCAAGTGCCCTGATATCCTGCCGGGCACTAGATGACCATATTTCTGTTCATCCTCTACATGGTAACGTCTGAAACATGCACGTAGTTATGTTAATTATAAGAACAAGGAGTTTAATACAAGTAGGCTCAAGTTGGCTTCATTGAGGAATCCCTTGATAAGCAAGTGTTTGCATTGCAGTATATATCAGAAGAAATCTGCTGATGTTGTATATGTGTGTTGAGACAATTCTTAACTTTTACAAAACCAAAAGTGGGTAGTTGACAACAGCTACCCTTCTCAACACTGACAACAGCTACTTCAATCTTCTTGTGACCACGATCAATGCAACTTGGTTGAAACTTCGAAGTGAATAAAAATTTAGTTTCTAGTGCGATTAAGTCCCGTTTAAATATTTAACTATAATTTAATACATGAGGTACCAACAAGATAGTTACGTAACAAATTTCTTAAAAAAAAAAAAATACGAAAATATGGCTTATTCCATAAATCCTCTTCGACTATCACCTTCGAAGGGGATTTTAGGACTTTATGTCCAGAAGTCACCTTTGCGTCTTCTTTGCATGCTGGAAGGGGATTATTGGACAAAGAGTCCAGAAAAATAACATCAGAATTACGAAATGGCTTTTCAGACTCTGTTTTATCATTACAATGAAACTGTACATTTTTTTTCCTGTTAATCAATATGACACAATACTATTTTTAGGAAGTACTCATCAGTATTCAAAAAGGTGATGACAAAAAAATCTCAAATTAATTAATTAATTATATTATATTTCTGTATTGTGGTGTTTCAATAAAGAGTTCATCTATCTATCTATCTATCTAAATCAGCAGCCAACAAATCTAAAGTGACATGGCAAGTTATCAATACAGATAAAAACACATTCAAAGACTACATTTATAAAATAACATCAGATGATAATACAACAACCGATCCAACTGACATTGCAAATGCATTTAATAATTATTTAGCTAATCATATTAAAAATAGTAGCAATAAAATAAATAAATATAAAAATCTAAATATTATTAATTACTTTCAACTGAATGTTCCTCAATATTTTTGACGCCAATTACTCCGCAAGATGTTTTTAGGAAAATTCACAGTTTGTAAACTACAAATAGTGTTGGATATGATAACATACACACAAAGGTAGTCAAGCTTGTCAATGAAATTGACTGTTTTCCATTGTGTTTTGTGTTTAACATGTGCATAGAACACGGTGTATTCCCAGATCACCTTAAATCGTCTATAATTAAGCCTCTGTTAAAACAAGGGGATAATTATATTATTACTAATTACCGGCCCGTTGCCTTAATTCTGATATTGTAAAAGGTTTTTGAAAAAAAAAATATGATGGGCTTTATAGTAATTTAGAACATAACAATATATTAATAACTGAGCAAAAAGCATTTAGAAAGAGAAAATCAATTAATTTGGCTATATATGATTTCATAGATACTGTGATGGAAAATGTAGACCGAAGGAATCATGTCTGCGCCATATAAATGGATATGTCCAAGGCGTTTGAATGTGTAGATCATGACATTTGGCTTATAAACTGGAGCAGAGTGGAGTCAGAGGTAATGTTTTACATTTAATTGTATTGTACCTATCCAATAGAAAACAGATTACGCAGATAGTTAGAATTATTACTAATACTAATAGTAAAATTGAAGAAACATTTATGTCAGAATCACAGAATGTAATAACCGCTCGGTTGTCCACGCGCTGAAGACCGCAGGACCAAACTGATAAACCAAAAAAAAAAAGGGGCGACGCGACACATCTAACCTCAAACTGGTAATTGATTGTATATGCGTTGAGACTACAGGTACTTGATGGTCAACCCACAAAAAAAAAAAGGTCGACGCGACACATCTGGCCGCAAACTGGAGGATTTATTGGGTACGTGCCGAGATCACAGGTATCTGATTGTCAACCCACAAAAAAAAGAAGGTCTACGCGACACATCTGGCCGCGCCGACTTTGCGTAAACAAACAGTTTTTATGACCACTTCATTGAGCGCTTAGATAAACAAACTGGTGATTTATGGAGCTAAATAGGTACGGCACATATTTCAAGTGTTTATGTTGTGGGTTTCGAAGCAAAATAATTATATAAACATGCTTAGATTTGAATGATTATTGAGGTCAATAATGTTCAAAATCGAGTGGCAAAATTTACGTCGCTATTGAGTGGTCCGATGATCGATGAAAACAAAAAATGAGACTGTAGCGTTAGTTGCGATGATCAATGAAAACAAAAAAGTGACTGTAGCGCATAGAATCAATCGAGCGGTTATACGGAGTGCCGCAAGGAAGCGTGTAAGAGCCATTACTTTTTCTTTGCTATATAAATGATCTTCCAAACTGTACTAAACACCCAATGGTATTATTTGCTAACGATAGTACTGTGATTATTAAAAAGAGGATACAGACTACAGAACTGAAATTATTGACGCTGTGAAAGATATTATATATTGGTTGGAAATTAACAATCTGCAAATTAATTTGAATAAAACTAAAGTGATGCATTTTCAACAAAGAACCGCAAATTTGATAATGGACATTAATAATTTAAATGAATCCATAAATGAAGCTGAGACGTCAAAATTCCTAGGATTACATATAGATGCAACTGACATGGAAACATCATATTAATAAATTAGTTAAAAGAATTAATAGTTTGACATACGCTTTGCATCATCTTTCGAAGATAGTCAACAGTGAAACTGCATTGACTGCATCCCAAGGAAGTGTTGCTTCCATATTAAGGTATGGGGTAATTTTTTGGGCCAATCCAATTAATAGACAGGAGATATTCTTAGCCCAAAAAAGGTGATTACACTTCAATCATTTAAAATATTGATGGTACCATGCATCTATAAGGTTGCGCTATTTGTACCTTATAGATGCATGGTAGAACAACCTCAGATATTTATATTCTTTCAGTGAAGCATACAGGTTCAATATAAGAAACAAAGACAGACTCTGCTTAAGACCGTTCAATACATCGCTAATGCATAACAGTGTATTTTGTAAGGCTCTGTAAATATATAATAAATTGCCAAAGAGCATAAAGCAATGTAATTTAATAAGCTTCAAACATAAATGAAAGTTATTTCTTGTTGACAAATGTTATTAATGATTTTCTTAATGATAATAATTTGAACTGTATTTAAATAAGCAATTTAATGATCAATGGTAAATATTATTTTGGAATAGGTATTTTATTTGGACTTGAATTTTATTTTATTGAAAGCCATTTTAATTTAACCATATTGACATTCAATTATTTATTGTATTCGATTTAATAATTTGCATGCCTAATGGTGAGAATGTTTAAGGGAAATTGTATATTTAAACTAACATCTTCAACTGTTTACCTACATTCTGACAAATAAAATTATTTGATTTGATTTGAATTACTATTTGGTGAAGTCGTTAAATACATGAAATGTACCTTCTGTATCTATAAAACAGTACTGACTTTTGATATATGGTCTGGGACCAACTGACACAACTAAACCGATGGACCAAGAGATTTGGAGGAAATATATTTCCTCTTTAAATTTTTCCTGTTATTTTTTAGTGCCCCCACTAAAAAAGGATTTATTGAAATTTTCTCCCAAAGGGTGCGTACCGACGCACACATTTTCATTGAAAAGTGTGTCCACACGCTGTCCTGTCGCGCTTGCTTATCAATGAAGATGCTTACGTCGGTACGGGCTCTAAGGTATTGACGGGAGTGGCAAAGTATGCAACCAAATTTATTTTTTTAGGTTTAGTACACACAAAAAAAAAAGATTTGCTCTCAATCTCAATAGTGGTCAAATGCTAGCCTAATGCTTCGTAGTTGCACTATTAAACCTAAACGGGTTCAGTCCTAGGCTCCTCACCTTTATCAGTTATGTGCAGCTTTCCATCGCTCCATGCTTCAGAGTGGGCACGTTAAGCTGGCCTGGCTGTTATTGATAAATAGCATTCGATAAGCCATGTCAGAGGCCCTCGGGTGGCCTTACAAACTCTGACACCAGAGGCCAGCACTACCTCATACAACAAACAATTTGTTTTACAGCCTAGACAATTTTGTTTTACCCCATCACCAGATGGCAAGTGATGATGTTTACCATCATGATGAGCCATTTACCATCACGCTAAGCCGAAGATGGGACTGGCGCTCAAGGACTACATCCAGAAGGGGCTTGGCAATAGACTTTGTACTTGAAGGGTAGGTTAGGGTTCTAATACAGATGGACTAGAAAGAACTACGACATATATTATATTATTGTTGTTACAAAGGTTGTTACAATACTAACCCCAGTTTAGTCATAGCTTTCCTATTTTCAGCAATACGCGCATTATCTCGTGGCAGTGGGCAATCTCTCATAGTGTGGCTCCCATCGCAGTTGAAACATGTAGGGCCTTTTCTCCTGAACATACGAGGTGGTGTCGACTCTTTTTCAGACTTATTGGATATCATTGATGTATTCTGAAAATAAATGTTTAGTCATTTTGTGTGATTAATATTACAGTTAAATTATAAAATAAAATTTAACATTACTCTCCTGTGACATTCAAGTGATGAAATAATTTCAAGTTAATTATGCAAGGTTATGCTAATGATTTTAAAAAAATACTTACCTGACTGTAACTCGGAATGTCTTCAGGCACATCATCACAAGGGATTGTATCAATGAAAAACAAGTTATTGGCTGGCTTCTCATATTTTACTTCAAGATCATCTTCTGCCAAGTCTTCCGGCCATATGTCAAGCTCCAAATCAGTCTCATTATCAGATTCCGTGTCAGTTTCATGTAACTTTATAAGATTCAGCATGAAAGCTTTTATCTTCTTCTTGTAGTTCATAGCTAGCTTACTGTCTTTAAATCTTACTGTTACTAATGGTGTCCTATTTTCACAACCCACAACACCAGGGTCACTGTTAGAAGCAGGGGAATCTACTATTATGTCCTCATTATAAATAGTAGTAGTCAACTTTTTACCTATATTAATTTCTGTTCCAAGAGGTGTAGGGCTAGCTGTGTTCGAAACTTCGTCAATAATAATAAACTCGTCGGGACTTTTCCCTCCATTACGTATGACTTTGGGTGAACCTAATTCCTCCCCTCTTTCTGTGGAACTATCGACGTCTACAACTTCTACAATGCTACTTTGAGTATTAGAGTCACTTTGGGTCGTGTTTGGACTGTTATTCGCCTCCAAACGATTAATTTTAGGCTGTTTAACCTCATCGTCGCTACTTATCTCGCTGTCATCATTATCCAATTCATATATGATATCGTTTACAGCGGCCTTTCTTTTTGCCATCATAAGTGTTACATCAATTGATAGAATGTATATAACAGTTAAATAATCTTATTTAAAGTTTGTAAATATGCAAAATACAAATGAAAATGCAAGATTTAACCAAAAGTCCAATCCAAAACCTTCTTTTTTCGTTTGACTTGACAGCAATCTGATTAAAATTGAATGAACAAATTGAACCACAGTCCCTGCGTTCGAGATGATGATTTGGCGTTGTGGGCAATTTCGAAATTATATTTTTAACAAGCCGTTTTATTTGGTCATTATCAACACTTTTGGCATTTTTGCAACTTTTGACACATCCAATCCTTTCCAAACTGAATGAAAAACGACCCTATTCTTGACGGAATAAAGTCGATTTTCCTATGTCAACATGTCATTGAAACTTGCAAAACGAACGGTGATCGAAAACGTTCAGAACGCTAATTTCACCCACAAATGGCCAAAGGGAACGCCAATTGTGATCATATTTAGCGTTTTTAACAGTTATTTTCGCCAATTGTTCCAAAGAAAACGGCCCTAGTGTATATTTTTTCTGTTTTGGCCTGTAATTATAAATGTCACGTATTGAACCGGAAAATACCGGTTTCAAATAGATATCGATTTCAAATCTAACGGTGAGCATTAACAGTACTAATGGGCCGTTCGTTTTGTAACAAGCTGTTAAAAACGCTAAATACGATCACAATTGGCGTTCGCTTTGGCCACTTGTGGGCGAAATTCTCAGGAAATTAGCGTTCTGAACGTTTTCATCACCGTTTTTTTGCAAGTTTCGATGACATGTTGACAAAATCGACTTCATTCAGTCAGAGATAGGATCGTTTTTCATTCAGTTTGGAAAGGATCTGTAGTATCAAAAGTTACAAAAATCACAAAAGTGTTGAAAATGTTCAAAGAAAACGGCTTGTTAAAAATGTTCATTTCGAAACTGCTCACAACGCCAAATCATCATTCCGAACGCAGGGTAAATAGGATGGCAGCATTAATAAAAGTAATGACAGATTGGCAGACTGACAGTAGAGAATAGAGGTTTGGTTTTGGTTTGGTTTGGAGGTTAGATCAGGAATTACGATAATAATGTCGCTTTTATTTCGGAAAATAGGACATAGCAATGCTAGAAATTTAATTGCCAGACATAAAGACGCCCAGATATTTGTAGTTTCCTGTCGAAAATTAAGTTTAGTGCCGACATTATATGGTAAGTGAACAAAACCAAATTTTGTAAACAACCCAAAAAAGCTTTTAAATACTTTGGTTTGGTGTTTACAGATGGAGAGCTTGATCCGGCGCCGAAGTTTTTCTCCTCCAACGTTCAAGTATTACTGAAAAGGTTAACCCGCCCAGACTTCAACAAGGTGTTTCGTAAGAGAACGAACAGCGGCTTGCCTGTGCTGAAAACACCTTCCTATAAATTCCTTACCAATGAAGAACTGGAAGCGGAGATCGCCAAGGCTAATGAAAAAGCAGACAGATTATTACAAATGCCTCCAGTTGTCCAGGTAACTTTTTTATTTTAAGTGTACTTACAAATTGCTCCTAGCACAAATTATAATCTGTTCTTATTCGCTTACTCCCTGCCAAAAGAATTGTCGGTCACATCATTAAATCAGAACCCCAAGTCTACTAAGGCAATTGTTCATACATTGTGAACTACGAATAATAATAAGTAAAGAAATGTAAATCAATCTCAAAAATGGCCATTATACACCTCCATGGGTGTAGCTTAATTTATACACTGCGCGGCCTTGTCAGTTCGCCCATGTCAGTCTAGTTGTGCAGTTCTGTTGCGGGAATTCTATAATGTGATTATAAATTATGTTTATGCATTGTGTAATTCCACAAATATGCCGTTGAGTGTCGTAAAGTAGTGTAGAAGCAATATGGATTTGAAGAATTGTGGAATCACTTTTCGTATGTAAGTAAATAACACTTATAAACTTAGTACTGAATGACTTCGGAAAGTGTTATGCAAAATGAATGCAACATGAATCTAATTTACATGATTTGAATTTAATTATCTTTTGGGATTAATCTAGAATCGAGGAGCAGGAGTTGGGTGGTGAGAGGAGGGGCTACCCCGTGGTACCCCTCCCCCCCGCGGAGACCCCTAGTTGTATGAGATATTTCACTTTAAAATTAAGAAAAAAAACAAGGATTTGGGAGGGGGGCGGGGTCGGTGGAGGGGGCGGGACAATTGGACCCCCACAAGTCCTCCTGGTATCCCCCCCCCCTTCCCCCCCGCGAAGAGGTTGGAACAGCCGAAACACAGTTTGTTCAAAATTGTAAGTTAACCAAACCTAACCTACCCAAGTTTTTGGGGCCATACGTAACAACCCGCCCAAGGCGACCAAATAACCGTAACACAGTTAGTTCAAAATCGGCTGACACCCGTACCTTGACTTTGGCGCAACAAAAAACTATGCCTATCCGCGATTTGAAAATGGTACCAGGGGGTAGCCCTCCATTTCCTTCACCTCCTCACCCCCACCCTCTCCCCAACTCCTTACCCTTAATTCTAAACCCAACCCAGTATTTTTGTAAGAAAGAAAAAGAGTTTAATGCATAAGTTCAATATAATGAATTTTATATCACATATTCTCAAATATGATTTACAGAAAAAAAATATGGATACCTGCAGTTTGTTTAGAAAGACGCAAATCTGATTTGATCCCTACTAGACATGCACGCCGAGCCTGAATTTGCCAGCGCGCGGGGACACATTTTTTCTTCTTTTTTTAAGGAATTGTTTTAAGTCTGAGGCAAAAACATTTAGTACAAATAGTTTTATATAAAACTTAAAATTAAAAGTGCAAAGAGGACCGTGCTTTCATTCAAGATCAGGTTTTCCTTGCATAACACGTAATTGTCGAGGATGAATATAATTTTGTTGACTCTCACAGGGCTCAGCCGAGACCTTTTTGCACTTACAACAAGGTCAGCGGCTGAAAACACGCACTCGCTGGGTGTGGTAGTAGCTGGGATTGCCAGCAGAGCTCTAGTGAGCGCATGTAGCCATGGAAATGCTTTTTCTTTTTCCTTCCAATATAAGGATATTTCCGACGTGCTTCCCCCGCCCAGTGCTGCCAAAGCAATGTTTTAAACATGGACAAAAAACATAAAAACAGAAAAAACACGTAAGATCGAATTTTTAAAAGATAAACATTTTTAGCACCAATCGGCGCGCTGAGTGGCCACGCTTGGCGGCGGCGGCGTGGACCAAACGGCGCGGTGCGCATTTCTAATCCCTATCAATAAAAGTGAAGCTAATGTTAGCAATTTAGACAAAATTACACAAGAGATATTAAACGAACCAGGTTGCAACAGTGTATTATAAACATGTTTAATATTGTGAGTTAGCCTTTAAAAAGTTCTATTGACATTAAAAGTTTCTGTTCTAAGTAATAATTTTTAGCACACATTATGTTTTTTCTAACCAGAAGAATATTCAAATGAAGTGCAAAATGAAATTAACCTGGAAGGTTCGCAATGAAAAATATTAAAAAGTATATTAAAAGAGTCAGGTCTCAGCTATTTGGAATGAAAGCGTAAAATGGTAAGTTAGCTTCACTTATATCTGATTTCAGTAACGAGATTAGAGAGAGAGTTACGTTTGTGATATCCAAAATATTCCAATTGAAAAACAATATCGATATTTGTAATAGTATTTCTTATATATACTGATTTCAGAAATTGTAAGAAAAATGTTATTAAAAAATGTAAAACCATATAAGTACAGTGCGGCAGCACAAAAGTATCAATAATTTTCCAAACTTTTCTGATTGATAAAGCATATTGATATTTTAAAAGTATTTCTAATCTATTGATTTCAGAAATTGTAAGAAAAATGAAATTTCATGCTGTTTCCAATGTATAGAAAAGTCATATTATAATAAACTTACGTAATTCCGGAAACTAGCAGAGCACAATTATACTGGTTGGGGGGGACATCTTCAGACTGGTTTTCTAACTACCCTCACTTGGGTACATGCCTTCTCTTTGAGTAAGTTCACCATTATTTTCACTTTTATACTTAGTCTTTACACTGATTTTAGTTTAACACTAAACACATAGTATAATTTTTTAATATGTAAGTACTGAAAACTATGGGTATTTTTACTATTATGGATTTGCTATTCTTTATCTGACTCAATCTTTTCATTGTCTGAGTCCATGCTGCTGATCTTATTTTCTTTGAATTGGATATGGTGGCGAGAATGACAAAGCCCGTTTGTTCCACACTACTCCACCATTGTTAGGTATTACAATGTCTTGTGTTTGTGATACTCCAATGATGTCCGCCCATTTCTTTGGTGAAGGAATTACTATATAATTTTCATCATCACTTTTGTCTTCCACTGTTTCAGGCTGTACTGTACCTTTGGTTCCTTTTTATTATTCACCACTCCACTGCTATGCATCTGGTTAATGTCTCATCAGAAGTCTTCCATTCCATCGCACCAAGTATCTGCAAACCCCTACCCGTCTCTCGACTATTGCTCTTAACCAGCGAGGTCCCTTGGCATAATTACGGACATGTAACGATTGTCCAATACTAAAAGACCGTCATTTAATTTCCTCATTTTTCTCATTGGCGCTCAATTCTTGGTTAGTTTTATAAGACAATGGGTTAAGGTAGTCAAACTTAGTTCTGAATCGGCGGTTGTTAAGGAGTTCAGCTGGCGACTTTTCAGTGACACTATTAGGCGTGGCCCGTAGTCCTTAAAGCATAGCCAGTAGACGGACATGCTGCTTCGATGTCATCTTCTTCAATTTATTTTTGACTGTCTGTATGGTGCGTTCGACTTATCCATTAGAAGCTGGATGGTTTGGTGCTACCAATACCTGTCTAATGCTACAATCTTTCAGGTAGATCTTGAACTCATCTGAAATCAAACTCCTTCCATTATCTCTCACCAAGCAATGCGGCAATCCTTGCTCAGAAAAAATATCCCTTAAAGTTTTATTTAATGAGGCATTGCTCATATCATTGACTATTTTCACTTCTGGCCATTTAGAATATGTGTCTATGAGAATTAAAAAGTTTTCCCTTGAAATGGTCCAGCATAATCTATATGTAGTCTTGACCAAGCTTTATCAGGTTTGATCTAATGATGCACTCATCATTAGAATCACCTGTGTTGACATGTTTCTATTTTCAGAGCAAATAGTACAATTTCTTCTATATTCCTGTCCATGGCAGACCACCAAAAATAACTTCTTGCTAACGCTTTAGTAATTACTAGTCGGTGTAACTCTTCCAGGATATGTGCCCGCATCTTTCCTGGTACCACAACCCTGTTACGCCATAGTATGCATTTTTTTTTCTCTCTTCTTTTATTACAATTGAGCATAGTTAAGCAGAAAGCAACCAGCCCTGTTTTTTGAGAAAATGAGTTATAATGCCTATGATATAAGGTTTTATTTGCTTTAAGTATTCCAAAGATACGTTTCTTCAAAGCACATTCTGATGCCAAGATATTAAATTGTCCAATAAGACCACATGCCATCATCATCCATTTTTTGTGTCAAAGCCGACCATTTTAGGCGATGGTCTAGCAAAATATCCCTAAAAGAGGAAATTGTGGTAAGCAGAATCCGGCTATCGCAGTCGGTCTAGCTTCTGCAAATTTTATTTTTATTGGAATAGTTCCAATTTTTTATTTGCAGAAGCCGACCACACCAATGGCCTAGTTTTGCAAAAATATTTTTGGGTATTATAATATTTTTGCATGATAAGATTTCATTCATGTTTTGATTTCTTTTAGCATCACACAGGGGGCAGGGCTATGGAAAGAACTCATGCATGCATAACAGTCCCTTGAGTCGTTCTAGGTTTTTTTTATATGGTTATTACAATTTGCAGAATAACACCATTGATTTGGCTTTGCATATCTCTCGGTTGTTGTCCAAACCTCAATAAGCTGAAGGAGACCATTTCTATGGAAGAGTTCTGCAAAAATAAATAAATTACAAAACTGATCAATTTCCCTGTTATAAAAAACCCATTTTGTAGCTTTTGAAGTGTCCTTCGATATAAGTATAACATTTAAATCAATTATGAACTGTACATAAAAAAGCAGCGAAAACCCCATTAAACGGCTGTATCTCAAAATGCGTTTTTCGTCGATGGTCGCTTTCTGTTTAACTACGCTTAGTTTATATTCTTTGTCAACCATTATAGACCATCCATTTCTTACCCAGTATAAAACTTTACTCAATACTTTGTCCTTCTTTGTAAATTTTGCTACTTCTACAGCCGTAAACTCCAACTCAAGAGGTGTCTCTTCTATAAATAGAACTCCCGAATATTCTTCTTCCACTGTTGATTCTTCTGATGGCCAACGATTCAATGTATCTGCATTTCCCTAATTATTTCCTTCGACATATTGAATTTCATAATCATAAGAGTGTAATAATAGTGCCCAAGCATTCTGGGGGATATAATACTTGGAATTGGCTTTTCCGGTCCAAATATCCCCAACAATACTCTATGGTCTGTGGTAATGATTACCTTCCGTCCGCTGATATATTGGTGAAATTCCTTTGGGGCAAAGATTATTGCGGCAGCTTCTTTGTCTATTTGCGCATAGTTTCTCTCATGAACATTCATAGTTCTAGATGCAAACATTATTGGCCTTATAGTTTCATCATCCATTTCATGTTCGAGAACGGCTCCCAAGCCATACGGTGCTGCATCGCAAGATATTATTAGCTTCCTGTGGCCATTGTAGTAAATAAGTGTATCGTCACTAGAAATAACCGACGTTAAGTTCTAAAAGCTATTGTGCACTTTCTTCCACTTCCATTCGGATTGTCTCTCTACCAACCTGTATAAAGACTCCGCTATATTAGTTTTATGAGGCAAAAATCTGTCATAAAAATTTAGAAGTCCTCAAAAATGCCTGTATTTCCTTTACATTCCTAGGTGCTGGGGTCTTCTCAATAGACTCAATTTTGTCTTTAGCTGGATGTATTCCGGATTCATCTATAACAAACCCCAAAAATTGGACTCTTGGCACCCCAAAGACACATTTATCCTTGTTTACTTTGAGACCGGCATCCTTTAACCTCTGCAGCACTATATTCAACCTTGCGTTGTGGACAGTAATATCATTACCACAAATGACCACATTGTCTAACAGAACGGCTATCCCTTGGATGCCTGTGTGAGATTTATAAACATATGTATAATAATTATACGTGTTGTAAGATTATCAAAACCTACGTTTTGTAATGTTAGCCTTCAGTTGGTCAGGTTTGTCGAATAGGAAATAAAACTTATCTGCACCTAGTATAAAAAGCAAGTTACTATATCCTATAGTTGTTATCTATAGTACCTATACCATGTATATATGGTGTGTATACCTAGTAGCTACAGCTACAGAATAAATAACTTAAGGAGTATTTAATAAAAACAAGGAAATAGGTTTGCAATTCTTTATATTGTTTACTCATTTGAACACCGGATTCGGAATACACCACTTTAGAATAAAACCGGCCAGACACTACTTGGAAAATATGTTTTGTAATATTATTAAACCAATAACTATTTAGATACATAGTTATTAATAATTTAAATGTGATAATTGATCACAGACAAACATTTATATTTGCCTTAGTTACACTAGGCAAAATAAATTCGAAAATAGCATTTAAACACAATCAAATTGATGATAATCCCGTTAGCTATAATCTTATAGATTATTTCATCACCACACAATGAAGTGATACACAGTAACAAATACTCAGTAATAATTACACTGTTACAAATAAGCAGCATAACAGAGTAATAAAAAAAAACTTAACTTGCCAAGGTGCGGCTGTCACAAGAACACTAAACATTGCTAAGTCGAGAGAGCCTTTATATAGCATTTTCGAACATCCGACGTTGTCTGAAGTCATCCGAGTCGAAGACTACCGACATCGTCCGAGTTATTTAAGTCGTTTGAAAACAGATCAACGAATATCTACCATTTACTTTATTAATTACATTAGACATGTCTGATAGTTTTATTTAATTATTGGAATACATTTTAATATCATTCTAATAATTATGGCATAATAATACAGATGTTTCATAGTGATGGATGACATAGATTGTAAGTTTACATGTGGTACTTTACTTTTCTTAAAGTAGCCAATACTTCGTTCTGAAAGCTGGATACATAACATTTACATGTATTCTTATTATTAAGTTTCTATATTTACAATAAGTAGTAATCTAACACCTGCAACCAAGGATATCATTAACCGCTGGAAAATACCACGACAAGCTTTTACACCAAAAGCCAAACGCTTCATTTTATACCGTCCTTTTTGTGTATTCAGTGTCAGCAAGTTTGCTGTCTTATCATCTACAACCACTTGTATATACGCTTGCTCTAAATCGATCTTGGGTTATATTGTATGGTGACATTTGCATCCAAATTAGCAGTTTCATGTGATAATGCAATGTTACAAGCCTTTTCAAAAGTTAGCTAAGTTTGTTGTAAAAATTTATTTTGTATATCTTTATCCAAAATTCCACAAACCAATCTATACCTCAAAGTACGAATGAAGTCAGTAAAATTACAATTTATACTTAATTTTCGCAACTGAGCAATTTTTCATCTGCTCACCCTTTTCTTGATTTCTGGTGTGAAATTTGTAAGATTCCACAATTTCATTGGGTTTGGGATGGAAATGATTATTCAAAGTGGTTACAATGAAATCAAAGCTAACCCTAACCTCACTCATATTTTTCCTGGAAAAATCAAAGAAATTATCAAATCATACAATACAGGGCCACAAACCGCAAGTAAATTCGCCTTTTTATTTGTATCTTCTTCGATTTCGCTTGCTTCAAGGCAATAGCAAAACCGTTCGTTATAATTTTTCCAACACCCATGTGCAATATCAAACTCATTAAATTTTACATAGTTAATCTTTTTGTTTCATTATGAACTAACTAATCGTTTTTATTCACTTTCACAATGTTTTTCTCGTCGCCTCTATAATATAACTAACGTAATTCCGGGAACTAGCAGAGCACAATCATACTGGTTGGGGGACATCTTCAGACTGGCTTTCTAACTACCCTCACTTGGGTACATAACACATCTAGATGATAAAAAATAAATACGTAAACAAATTAACTAATTTTTACATAACACTATCCAAGCATCTTTCGATCGCCGCCAGACGGCGACGGCAGGGCGACGTTGCCACGATTGTTTTGAGCGCCAAATCGCCGACCTATGCAATTGGCGTGAAAAGACTGTGTTTCGTTGTATTGCTGTTAGTTGGTATGCGTAAGTGGGTCCAACATTGAAGCGGTAAATGTATGAGAGTTATATTTCCTTACTTATTATTATTCGTAGACTAGCTGTACCCGCGGCTTCGCACGTGTAGTCTTTTCTTTAGGTTCAAAGTAGTATAATGTGCTATACCAGTACCAATATACCAACATTTGATCAAAATTTCTTCAGCCGTCATAAATACTTTTATCAATTGCTCGGCTTCTAACTCACTGGATTGAGATACCAATTACACCAGTTTTTAAATCAAACCCTAAGCTATCTAACAATGAAAACCGCATCGCAATCGGTCCCTTCTTTATTTTTGTTATTTTCCGTACAATCGTTTAAAAACAGTCACAATTAAAAAAAAAAAACAAAAAAAGAAAAATTATCGAAAGGTAATTTTGTAATAAGAAGTAATAAGTGAAAATGTTGTCCCAATTCATTAACAGTCTATGAACATTTGTTTAGTAGACTTAGGGGTTGGGGCCTTGGTGGAAATCACTAAGCTATAATCAAAGCACTAAGCATTAAGACATTCCATATTAATTTATATCTATACTTATAATAAAACAATAGGGTATAAGCAATTGCCATTTCAAATTTCATGAAAATCTATCCAGCCGTTAACGCGTGAAAGCTTGGGGAGCACAAACAAACAACGTTTCACTTTTATATATTTGTATGGATATAAACATACTAAATTAACAATTTAGTTTTTTTCGTTAAATTTGTTTGATACTGTTTGTTTGTTTGTTGTTTATCGTATGAGGTAGTGCTGGCCTCTGGTGTCAGAGTTTGTAAGGCCGCCCGAGGGCCTCTGACATGGCTTAACGACTGCTATTAATCAATAACAGCCGGGACCGACAGCTTAACGTGTCCTCCGAAACACGGAGCGATGGAAAACCGCACATAACTTCGAAAAGTCATTGGTGCGGAGCCTAGGTTTTGAACCCGGTATCGTTGGATTCTAAATTGCACTATAGAACCGTTAGGCTACCATACACATACTAAACTACACTACTAAATCGTGATGAAAGCCCTGAGAACATGTGTGTTAGAAGGTTTTTTTTTTTACATTATAGATTATTCTCAGATGCATTTATAAAGAAAGCTTTTTACTTGTTTCAGATACAAAAGCACATCGATGATGTGTTATCCAAAGACCCTGCACTAGTAGGGTATGACTCCTCTACGTACCTGTTCACTGACATTACTTTTGGTGTTGACAATCAGCACAGAATCATAGTGCAAAGGTAAAACCTTAAGATTCCATCTCTGTTCATTTTTATTTTATACCATTTAAATACCGACAGAGTCATAAGGGTAGTTCCTTTACCTGTGCGAGATTCAAATCTGAGGCACATGATAGGAAATTTCCTTTTCACACTCAAAGCATACTTAGTTTACCTAATTTTATTGATTTGATCTATTAAGTTTTTCTCATTGTTCATGAGATGCTTGTAAAAGTGCTAATAATATGCCTAATTACAATAAATGCTTTGACTTTGATACTCTATTTTATAATTACTTAAAATGCATCAGGTATCTGCTACCATTACTGAACACATCTAAATCCATGCATTTTTATAAATAAACCAATGTTAAAAAATTATTTCCATAAAATGGCAAATTGGTCAAAAGTTAACTTGGTACCGCTATTTCACTAATTAATGGCTAAGTTCAGGAACCAGGTGGTTTATGTGATGGAAAAAGTATGAAAGGATGCCAATAGAAAACATGGGAATATGACGCGAAAGAAATAGGAGGGCCAACATGGCGGCGAATAGCACAGAACCGGGCGGCAAGGAAGTCTCTGGAGGAAGCGTATGTTGAGAGACAAGCTGATGTCTGAATTAGGAATAATCTACTTAATAATAATACTTTAATGATCATCATTAGATCCTGTAGTCATCAATGGTGAACCCCTCGAAGTGCAATTGGGTAGAATAAAAATTGAAAGGAATCCAACAGAAGAATTCAGTTTGCTGGGCAGCATTCGGAAAACTTTCTCAGGTCTTCTCAAATGTGTGCGTTATACCACTAATGACATATGGAGCCAAAACATAGACATTAACAGTGGGACTTGTCCAAGGGGTTTCTCTGAAGAATAAAATCCGAAACGAGATTATACAACAGTAACCAAAATCACCGACATAGATGATAACCAAAATCACCGAGAAATGTGCTAGGCAAATTTCTCGAAGGACAGACAATCGCTGGGGTAGACGAGTCCTCGAGTGGAGACCGCGTCTTGGCAAATGTAGTGTAGGACGCCCACCGGCCAGGTGGAGTGACGACCTGCGGAAGGCGGCCGGCAGAAACTGGATGAAAACAGCTGAAGCTCGAGCTCTGTGGCATTCATTGGGAGAGGCCTATGTCCAGCAGTGGACAAACACAGGCTGATGATGAATTTAATGATAATAACAATTTAATTTTGAATGTTTATGACACTAATATTATAAATCAGAGAAGTGTAACCACTGTCGTAAACAGGACAATCAGAGATTAGAGTTAAAAAAAAAAAAAACGAGCGGAAAACTTCGTATGCGCGATGCAAATCTCCATACATTATAACTGACAGTCTATACAAAACGTCATAAAATGCATACAAACTGATTAGCGCCGTCTATCTTGTATTCCGTCTATTGTGTAAATTTGTTACTCTTTCACGCTCAAACGGCTAATCGGATTTCGATGATATTTGGTAGCAGGATAGCTTATATCCTAGATTAAGACATAGGCTACTTTTCATCATCATCATCATCATCCATCATCATAATCCAAGCGGGTGAAACCGCGGGACGCAGCCAGTTGTAATATGAATCAGTAATATAAGCTTTATCTTATTTTATCACGCACCCAAGTGTCTGTGGCCTCAGCTATTCATAATTTTATGCCAGATTTCTGAATATGTCATCTCCTAGCTGTCACATTGTAATATTTTAACCTGTACGGCCACTTTTTTTTTTAAATTACAGAGATCCTGATGGCACCCTTCAAAGTTGTGATCATGATGTCAGGAAAAGGCTTAATCAGGTAAATAAATACATTACACTAACAAGCACACAATAAATACGACCCTCTCCCTCCATAATAGCTAAGAACCAACTCGATCAACTCAGCTTTCAAACATAAAACCGCATCAAAATTTTTTCCTGTGATTTTGACCTACTAAAGTAGGAACCAATCTTTATGGCGGCTATGAAGTTAGGCGCAAGGCGCTGCGCAATAGTTAATTTTAGGTGTACGCGGGCTTTGGAGAGGTGAGAGGCCGGGGCACACCCTCCCGCTAGCCCACCGCACCCCGCGCGCGCCCGCCGCGGTTGTGCTTGTGTGCACGCTATCCGTACGCTGCACACATGCGTGCGATTCTGTTCAAGTGCAGTCTAGCTAGTTATTTTATTAAAGTTGTTTGTTACCAACCAATACAATCCACCAACACAATATCAGCATATTCCGACAAACATAATATTATTGTGTTGGCGTTGTTAACATAATTTGACGATTGGTTAAAAAATAATGACTAAATTAACGTCGTTAAGCGTCGACGTTAATTTAGCTACTAGAAACATAGCTATAGTTTTTTTTTTATCATTCCATTATTTGTATGTACTTACCACTTTTTTTTCATTATTTGCATGTGACATGTAAGTAAGTATGGTGTATGTAGTTTAATAAATATGTATGTTTAGTCATTATTATTTTGCATGTTTTTTTGTATTGTTTTGCATTTATTTTCTTCATGAAAGTCTTATTGTAATATCTAATAATTTTCTAATCGAAAAATTTGAAACACGGACGGGGTTCGAACCCGCATAATTTTTTTTCATCATCGCCTTTGCGCGGCACATGCCTTTACCAAGTTCGACTACCGTGACAGGTACTACATGCTTCACATTTTTCGCTTAGTTTGTAAATCCGCCTTACGGGGATGGTAACGCCATCTATTGGGAGTATTCTGAACTGACCAACCGAACACTGCTAATATTGCAATTAAAAATAACGCCTCCCAAATCTAATGTTTATATGATTTTAGCATTAACGCCTGCTTAGCGAGAACATATCTATCATATGTTATCGTAATGTTACAGGTTTACTTCCCAATGAACGGCCGTAAGATCAGAGAGCCGTTAATGTTCACGGACGAAGAGAAGTTCAACAGCTTACTGGACAGAGAGCTATATGACTTTGTCCTCGACCGCGCCTGCATCCAGTACGAGCCCGACGAGCGCTCCTACCAGAGAATCACCAGCGTTACTTACCAACATGTTGACGCTTTCAAGAAATATGATATTCTTAGGTAATTATTAGTGATGCAACGAATAGTACTTTTACGAATGCGAATACGAATACGGATATCAAACCTACTATTCGGCGAATACGAATACGAATACGAACATCTCGCCATGGTAATAAAAGACTAATTTATTTGATAAATTTCTATTCTTCTAATAATTAAAATTTACAACAGGCAAATTTTTATTTAAAAAACATAAAATTTGTAGATTTTCTGGTTTAAGGCGATAATGTAATTATAAATTGTAATGATAGGGAAACTCCCGGAGCTGCGGTACTGTACAAACTATGGCCGGGAGTCCCCCGTTGCGTCGTCGTTGCGGTTAAGGCCCTCTGCACACGTGCGTATTTTTACACGCGCGTTTTTCAAGTCTGCCAGTAATTAGAGTTGCGTTTGTACGTAAAATATTAGTTTTTAAATATTCGTATTAGTATTCGCCGAATACGAATATTCGGTAAATGTCTACTATTCGGCGAACACGAATATTCGTATTCGTTGCATCACTAGTAATTATTGTACACATGCATAATCCTACAGTAGTAATTTCAAATTTTAAAAGTTTTTATTTAACTTCACTTGTATGTATCTCTATGTATTTTGTCTGTCCTGGAATCTTGCAATTCAAATTTCGAGCACTTCACGATTATTTATCCGGCTAAAACTTTCAGGGTAGCTCACAAACGGAAGACAAAGCAATAAAAAAAAACTTTAGAACGTAAAAAGTGAAAAGTCAAAAAAACCCAGAAAGATTTAAAAAAAAGACTTTTCTTCTTTTTTTTTTCATTATACATATTTCTTTAATAATAACAATAGGACAATAACAATAACTCCACACTTATACATGCACTTGGATTCCCTGTGTTAGTGTTCCATTGTGAGTGTAAATAAGATAATTTAAAAAACATTTAAAAATTGGTTTTATGTCATGGTGAAACTTAGAACGGGCTATCACAATAAAATGCGTACAACATTTCGTGTCAGTGCTGTTAACCGTTGAGGAGTTCCCTAGTCAGGAGCCAACCCTGAGTGTAGCAACCATGTCAAGGTAAAACTTAAAAGCGAACATTTCGTATCTGTGCTGTTGACCGTTGAAGAATTCCTTTATCTGGAGCTAATCCTGGATGTCGATTCAGGTCATGCTTACAATAAAAATGTATTGTCATCGGAACTGAAGAAACATGCAAAAATTTAACTCCGTAGGTAAGTGGATCTAATTCAGCTTGCAAGATTTTACATAGACAAACATACATGCATTGCAAGTTAAATAAAAGCTTTTTAAAATGCACAAAGGCGTGCAAAGTAGTTCTGGGGTGTCCATGTGTCCAACAACAATATCTTATCGACACATGTCTTATACAGCAGCCTATGCAAACAGACGCAGTGTCTGTCCATAGTAAGACTATCAACCAAGGAAGTTCTAGATGTACTTACGTACAACTGGAACAACTTCTTCAAAGTAAAAGCGGGGTGTCGATTATTTGACCTTGAAAACGAATTAAAAGTACAAAGCATGAGCTGAAGCTGTTGTTGTCTCTTTCTTATCCATAGTGCCAATCTCAGATGACAGCAAGTTTATTTTATAGTCTGCAAAAAATGTGAGACGTTGTACGAGAGAGAAAGAGACTTCCCTCTTTTGTGAACGTTTTCGGTAAGACCACTTTTGTATTATAGAGATATCATTCCAGTTGTACATAAATACATAGAATTTCCTTGCTATCAACAGAGAACCATATTTTTTCTATAATCCTTTTACCACTGTAAAAACAAAATAGAACTCTAAATTCTTCCTGTTTTTTTTTTCGTCTTATGGGGACGGTAGCGCCACCTGATGAACCCTTACATATACAGAATTACAGATAGGTGGATAGAAAATTAATTATTGCTCAAGAAAATCAAAGTACATGGGCAAGCTTAATGCTCATTAGCATTTTATTCTAGTTTACGTTTGTGTAACCTTCCTTCTGGGCTTCCCTTTGTCTTCGGTTGTCTGTCTACCTAGAGAAACAAAAGAACGCCAGTACAGTGCGACCAACTTATTTGTGAAGTGGCAAAAAAAGGAACTACAGCTGCCATAAAAATGCGCAACACTCAAGCCACCCTTAATTTCACAGATATGTTGGTCGCACTGTAAGCGTAATTCAAAATGTTTGTGTATATTATACCTACGCGTTCTTCGACAGCCATCAGCGATAATCATATTGGACAAAAAACAAGACATACGTTCAAACTAAAACCCGACTGCGATCCGGAAAAAATAGCCTGTGACACACATGAAGAGAAATCCAGTGATACCTCGCTTGTTAAAATCGGACCAATAGAGGCGAAGCTATGGTGGAACATCCACATACTTGCAGTGTTAAACTCATTACCCTTCCCATGCTAAGGCTGTATTCGGGTAAATAGGTTGTTGTTATCGATCAAATAGATAATCACTCCCGATGTAGCGCGATTTTGTACGTTTTAACTAAAATGGGAAGATAGCAATAAGAACCTAAAAAAATACGGTTATTTTAATTGAATTTGTTGACTTGCTAGTAGACAAGTAAAGGCTCTACTAGTCACAAAATATTGGTCTATATTGCAAATATTATTTAAAGTTCCATCTCTGTAATGGGCTACCGATTTTGCGGACGATATGGTGGCCGAGCGGTAATATGTGCGGTTGGCATTCCAACGACACCGAGTTCGATTCTCGTCCTCGCAACAATGTCGTAATAAGTTATGTTCGGATTTGTCATTGCTCCGTGCTTCAGAAGCCGTCGGTCCAGTTGCTAACAATTGATAGCAGTCGTTAAGCTACGTCATAGGCCCTTGGGCGGCCTGACTAACTGCCACCAGTGGTTTCAATATACATACGTTTTGTCTTTATTGTTTTATTTCCAGATCGACAAGACACTTCGGTCCCCTGGCCTTCTACCTGACTTGGCACCAGAGTATCGACAATCTGATGCTGGAACTCCTGCAGAACGGAGCAGTGAGGGAAGCTGTGCTGCTGACGGCATTGCAGCATGACATCCACGGCAACCAAGCAGTTGGCGACTCGGCGCAAAGATTGACGCAAGAGGTGACGACATACTAATAAATCATTGAACTTCTTTTTATTAACCCCTACTACGCAAAAGAAGAGGAGTGTTATAAGTTTAACAGGTATATCTGTGTGTCTGTTTGTGGTATCGTAGCTCCAAAACGAATGGACCGATTTTGATGTGTTTTTTTTCTGTTTGAAAGCTGATATGATCGAGGTTGTTCTTAGCTATAATTTATGTGTAGAGGTTTCTCTTTTTTTTCTAATTTTTTTACACTATGCAAGCTTAAAAGCTTAGTATAAAAGCGAAAGTAACTGTCTCTCTGTCTGTCTGTTACGTTTTTAGGCATAAGGGTTGAACCGATCTTGATTAAATTTGGTATGGAGATATTTTGAACCCTGGGGAAGGAAACTCTGTCGAGTTTATCTCAATTTTACAACTAAACGGCTAAACTGTTCGCGCTGTCGTTTGACAAGAAAATAGTGTGCAGTTGTGCATCAGAAGAAAGAAGGCATTTTTTTAATTATTTTTGCCAATGTTTGGCGCCGTGTGGTGCCCATGAAAAGGTGGCCATAACAATAGGACCAAACCATTTCAACCCGCGGGGGGTGCTATGAGATCCAGCTAAGAGAATTTAGAAAATGGCAGATTCATTTTCTTGTGTATTTTATTAACTTCTACTATTACAAAAACGCCTGCTGGTGACAAAAAGGTGGTGATTAAAAAAAACCCCCATACGCTTTAGGAGAAGACTGTGAGACAAGCTGAATGACGAACATCCTAAAACCCGTGCTCATATTCCAGATCCTCCCCACACCAGTCCAGCTCACCAAGCCAGAGCTGCTCACTGAAGAGGACATCCAGCTGGACCACAAATGCGTGGAATGCGTCGAAAAATACATCACTTCCACGTCGTCCATGAAGAGCCAGCAGGAACTAGCGCTCCAGGGCTTCAGAGAACATCACCAGCAGCTGATAGTGTTGAGTCGGGGGCTGCAGAAGGCGCATGGTAACATGTAGATGTTTGAAGTGTGAAATATATTGTTTAGTTTTATGATGTTGTTTTATTTCTTACGGCTCTGACCGCGTTGTCCTTTTTCTGGGATAAAAGTACCGGGACCTACCGCTTAACGTATCCTCCGAAGCACGGAGCGAAGGAAAACCGCACATATCTAAGAAAAGTCATTAGTGCGGAGCGTATGACCAAACCCGGTATCGTTGGATTCTAAGTTGCACTATAGAATCGTTAGGCTACCATCTCACTAAATTTCGTGTATTGTATATCTATATACTTATAATAAAACTGTAACGGGTCCAATTCTGTACATTGAAGTTTTTTTTTTTATGGAACTTACTCTAGATTCGATACTGAAGCCAAAACTGTTTTTTTTTCATTTTTGTCTGTCTGTATCTTGGCTAGGCATCACGCCGAAACCACTGAATTGGGAGACAGAATACAGAGTTTGGGACATTATCCCGCAGGAACTCTTTTCGGGATAAAAAGTATCCTCAATTTTAACCCATCATATAAACTATGACTGTGCCAAGTTGCATCAAAATCCGTCCAGTAGTTTCAGAGTGGTAAGTGTTTTTTGAAATTACTTTAAACCCCAATCCTGCGGGAACCCTTTCATTTTCCGGGATGAAAAGTAGCCTATATACCTATAGCCTGTATGATTGGAGTTCATACTACGAGGTAGGACACCTCGTAGTATGAACTCAAATTTTACAAAGTTTCATTGTTGAAACTTATTTAAAAGAACACGTACCACGCTGAAAGTAATGGACGGGTTTTGATGCAACTTGGCACTGTCTTAAGTTATATGATTGGTTAAAATTGAGGACACGTTTTATCCCGAAAAAGTAAAGGGTTAAGTAAGTAAAGGGTTTCTGCGGGTCCAAAGTTATGTTAATAATTAGGTAATAAAAGTATTTTTTGGATGGTTCTCTATATTCGATACTGAAGCCAAACTGTTAATTTTGTCTGTCTGTTTGTCCGTATCTTGACCGCGCATCGCACCCAAACTACTAAATGAATTCAAATGAAAAAAATGCTTTTGGTCGCTTAAAAAAGTTATTGAACATATTTTTTTGTTAATCTTTTCTATGTTTCTGTTTGTGTGTATGTTTGTTTGTTCACGCATCACATAAAAACTACTGAACCGATTGCGATGCGGTTTTCATTGTTAGATAGCTTAGGGTTTTATTTAATTCTGGTGTAATTGGTATCTCAATCCGGTGAGTTAGAAGCCCAGCAATTGATAAAGTATTTTTGACGGCTGAAGAAATTTTGTTCAAATGTTGGTATATTGGTCCTGGAATAGCACATTATGGTCCCTACTTTGAACCCAAAGAAAAGAACACGCGTGCGAAGCCGCGGGTACATCTAGTATATAATATACTTATATTAACATATATAACATAATAACATATTCGCTCCGTGCTTCGGAGGACACGTTAACCTGTCGGTTCCGGCTTTTATTTATTAATAGCACTCGTTAAGCCCTGTCAGAGGCCCTCAGGCGGCCTGACGATATACTCTGACACCAGATGCCAGTATTACCTACCACTTACGACAAAGTAAAAAGACCAAATTTAGTTCAGCCGTTAAATACTTTTTTATCGATTGCTCGGCTTCAACTCATCAGATTGAGATACCAAGTATAACAGTATTTAAGCCAAACCCTAAGCTATATCAGTATAGTAGATGCAGTATAGTGTGTGTCAGTGTAGTAGATGCTGTATCAGTGAAAACAGCATCACAATCGGTCTAGTAGTTTTTAGTGATGCACGAACCGACAGACAGTCGGAAAAATTATTTCTGTTTTATTTAGCCTAAATTAAGACCCTAAAACTTTTTTTTATTATTTTCTTTGTACAGACTTTTTGTTACTGCTTTATTATAAGGTATAGATATATTATTCGTAGATTATAAGTACATATAGATAAAAGTCAATAAACGCGGCTGGCCCAGACGGAGATGTCGCGCCATCTCCCTCTGGGCCAGACGTGGCGGGACGAATCGACTATTGGAATGATTGGACGCAGAACTGTTTGAATCAAAAAGAGGTTAGGGATGCCTTTGCCCTGCGGTGGGACGACCAAAAGCATCTAAAGGTTTCAAACGTATTAAAACAGCATAGGATTTTGAGAAAGCGTTTTTTTTCCTTAACTAAATCGATTAAATGCGAAAAAACTTTTAACGAACATTAAGTTGTATTTTATTCTATAGTCGACATTTTGATTTTCTCTTTCCTACCTAAGATAATGAAACCAAATAAGGTTGATTTTCACGAAGTTGTAGCAACTTTTATTTAAAACTAATTTCACTGCCATTTATACTTTTTGTTTATTAAAAGCACCAAGCTTTTAATAAACAATAAGTTGTATTATCATAAAGTTACTGCAACTTCTTAAAAATCAACACTTTGATTTTATCATTCACTAGCTGCGCCCCGCGGCTTCACCCGCGTGAGGGATGATGATGATGATGAAAAGTATCATATGTGTTATTCGAGAGTATAAGCTATCTCAATTCCAAATTTCATCAAAATCCGTTCAGCCTTTTGAGAGTGAAGTATGATGAACTACGGCAAGGCAAAGGAAGATTTATGCGTTCAAACTAAAACCTTTTAACAAGGGAGGTATCAATCGATTCGCCTTCATGTATCTCTATACCTGAAGGCGAAGTAAAAATGGCATTGAATCGGACTCAAGGAAGTTATATGTACTTACAACAATACATAGAACAGTTATACAGGTTGTAGTTTTGAATCCCCGCTATATTTGCAGAGGTAGGTATACTCCACTTACAGAACACGAATCATTAATAAAAGAAGTACAAAAAAAAAGAATTAAAAATAAGTAAAAAAAGTTTATAATAAGCGATATGTGTACGCGATCCTAATTTGAAATCACCCAGTGTGGCAAGAGCTTGTGCCCACACTCACTAATGAAGCCTTGTCGCGTGTATTGCCTCTTTCACGCACACTTCGCGCCGGCCGCGGCGTGCGGCGGCGCCCCAAGGCTGGCGGCACCCTCAAAGAAAGACAGCGCGGTCATTGCCCCGGTCGTTGCCTGAGCAATCAGCTGTTCGATCACTCACATTCGGCAGCGGCACACGCTCGCCACGATACGCTCGATGCTAAAATGGAGAAATTTTCTAATGTCGAACTTATGGAGATGGTTCATTTGTTTTTTTTGCCCACGCCCACGCCACGTGTTGCTTGGTGCCACACAGAGCAATTCCAGGTGTTAACTCAATGTGAACGTGTTAAAAAAATTACACAAAACATTAAGACATCCTGCTCAAATGTGCATTGAAAATGAAGTAAATTATAAACTTGTTCATAATTTCTTTCATTCCAATCGAACTGTAAATAAGCTGATTCCAATTTTTTTACCACGCCGGAATTTCCGAACTAATGCCAACTTTGATGATACATTCTCACTTGCATTAAGTTTATTTATACCAACTGATAATTAAAGGTTCGCTATTTATTGTGGCGCGGGCGGCGGCGGCGCGCGGCGCGTCTATAGGAACGCGCACACATACTACCATACATGTGTGTGTGTCGTGGGGTTCTACTCCAAAATAAAATAAGAGCGATGGTGGCCTAATGGTTCTATAGTGTAATGTAGAATCCAACGATACCGGGTTCAAAACCTAGGCTCCGCACCAATGACTTTTCGAAGTTATATGCGGTTTTCCAGCGCTCCGTGCTTCGGAGGGCACGTTAAGCTGTCGGTCCCGGGTGTTATTGATTAATAGCAGTCGTTAAGCCATGTCAGAGGTTCTCGGACGGCCTGATAAACTCTGACATCAGAGGCCAGCACTACCTCATACGACAAACAAACAAGCTCCAAAATAAATTTGGGCCTCCTACGATTAATCAATAAAATGTTTTATTAAAAATTCCACCTCCAGTTAAATGTAGGAATTAAATAGTATTGTTAGTTGATTAAGGTATACCTATTACAATCGACTCTGCGAATATGGCGGGGATGGAAAACTACAACCTGTATGTAAATACTTACAACAGTAAATAGAACAGTTATATGTACTTACTTACAACAGTACATAGAACAGTTATATGTACTTACTTACAACAGTACATAGAACTTCCTTGATCGGGCTAGTTTGAGATAGGATCAAACTCGAAAATCTTGCGTGAAAAATTTGACTCAATCAACGTCAACAAGACTTCATAAATTCGCCACATTGTCGATGTTTACAAGTTTTTAGTTCTATTATAGTTTAGCATTTATCTTAGATCCTAAATTAACGTACTTATAAATTATGCGATGCCCCTGTATCACAAACCGAAAACTTTTACTCCTTTGTTAATAGCAGCCGAGAAGAAATCAATTAAAAATGGTGTGCATCATGCTGTATTTACCTCGAGCTTCGACAGATATGTGGGAGAGTGGAAGGCAGACAAGAAAGAAGGTAAACTTCCATTTTTTACTATATAGAACTAGCTAAAAAGCCAAATAAAACTCTCCCAAAGCACGCCACTGAGCCCGATCTTCGGCTCCACTCTTCCAACCGCTGCCAGTCACTTTGCGTATATCGTCGCTTCACCTAGCCGGACGGCGCCCTACACTACGACTACACTTACTGAGTCGCGGTCTCCACTCAATAACACGTCTACCCCAACGGTTGTCAGGCCTTCGACAGATATGACCAGCCCACTGCCACTTCAGCTTACTAATTCTAAGGGCTATGTGGACAACTTTGGCTCTCTGCCGGATCACCTGTACTGTTTGTACCGTGACTATCCACGACTCGGCTCCGTATGTCATAATAGGTAGGAAACATTGGCTGAAGACTTTTGTCTTCAAACTTTGCGGTATTCGCGACGAGGAGACTGGACGAAGGTCCGCAAATGCTGCCCAGCCCAGCTGTATTCTTCTGCGGGTCTCTCTCTCGAAGTTGTTTTTACCTAGTTGCAAAGTTTGCCCCAGATAAACATACTCCTGAACAACTTCGAGAGCAGTTCCGTTAACAGTAATTGGTTTCGGAATAACATGTTCGTTGAACATAACATTAGTTTTGTCCAAGTTCATCCGGAGACCAATGCGTTGAGACGAATCAGCTAGGCTGTCCAACATATTTTACATGTCCTGCAACGTTTCTGCCACAATGACGATGTCATCCGCGAATCTCAAGTGTGAGATGTACTCACCGTTAATGTTAATACCACATCCTTTCCAGTCCAGAGTCTTAAACATGTCCTACAATGCATTTGAGAACTCGCAATTCAATTGCAATTTCGCAGAAATAACGTCCCCTTGTCTCACAGGTGGACGTTATTTCAGTCGGTCGATGCAGGGGGATATGCTTAGTCTGCTGGTTCTGTACTTGTAAGGTCATTGTTGCGGCATCTTACAGACATCTCAACACTTGGATATACCGCCAGTCAACTTGGCATCGTTGCAAGGACTCCAAAACAGACCAAGTCTCGATAGAGTCAAAGGCTTTCTCATAGTCCACAAATTCCAGGCACAGGGGCTGATTATACTCTTCTGTCTTCTGTATAATCTCCCGCACTGTATGGATGTGGTCTATGGTGCCGGATCCTCCCCGAAACCCGGCCTGCTCTATTGGCTGGAATTCGTCGAATCTACGCGCAAGATTCGTGATGACTCTCGAAAACAGCTTGTAGACATGGCTCAGGCGGGAAATGGGCCGATAGTTTTTCCAAAAGAGTCTTGTCACCCTTTTTGAAAAATAGGACGTCCATGCTCTTGTTCCATGTCTTTGAAGCTATCTCAGAGAAGAGGACAGAATTAAACAAACGCTAAAGCTCTTTAAGCATGGGAGTACCTCCTGCCTTTAGGAGCTCGTGTTTCCGTAGTAACCCTATTCGAAACAGAAAATTTCTACAATATCAGACCTTTCTGACGTCACAAGGAACCCGACACCGCCTTGGGATTGCTGGTCTACTTCCCTGAAATACTTAAAATGGTCCCGACTCTAAGGTAACGGTATCTTCTCCCTGTCTTCGGACTTCACATAACCCCAGAATGTAGCATCTCATGGTGCCCTAGCTCCTCTTCCAGTTGCATGAGATGTTCGTCGAGCCGTAACGTGCGCCCGTAATACGTAGCCATAGTCAGTCGGTTTTGGCGGTATTCCGTAGCCCAGGGATTCTTAGAACCCCCTGCCCTGCCATGACCGCCGCCGTGGTCAGGAGTAGCAGGGCTGCCGGGAACTAGAGGCCGTATTTTAGTTGTGCTTTTCATGGGAGGTAATGCTCATAATTGACACGCTGGGCAGGCGGGTTGGCGATCGCAGGGTACAGTTTCTTGCACCGATGACGCTGCTGCTGTCACCGGTCTGTAGAATTTAACTGCGCCAACTTTGATGGTCATACCATACCGCCATTTGTTGGTTGTCAGAGCCTCGTCCGTAGTTCGGCAGAATGTACCACGGGCAGGTGA
Organism: Alsophila aescularia; assembly: GCA_946251855.1. Taxonomy (NCBI): domain Eukaryota; kingdom Metazoa; phylum Arthropoda; class Insecta; order Lepidoptera; family Geometridae; genus Alsophila; species Alsophila aescularia. The sequence goes on from OX276376.1 coordinate 41,992,842, forward strand.
GGTTGACTTGGAGTACTGAGGTGGTAGTTGTATTGTACTCACTTACATCCCATTTTGATACCAATATTGTAAAATTCGAAGTTTTTGGCAGGGACTCCAAAAGTTAACTAATTCACATTATTAGTTTTATCCTAGATAAAACCTGGTTCTAGGTTTTATCACAACGGCAAAGAATCATCATACCCCGGTAGGGATCATCTCGTACACCTTTTCTCTAGATATAATCCAAAATATTGTTGTTAATAATTAATGGCTGTCGATAAGCCACGCCAGAGGCGCGTGGGCAGTTTGATAAGCGCCAACCTACACTATCTAATTCGACATACTCTGAAACTCTGTAAATGAAATGAAATATTTAATTCAATGCTATCTTTCGCTAAAGCACAGGCTAAAGAAAACACTTTGAACTTGATTTTCATTTACAGGAAAGGGTTTCTTTCTGACGATCACAGGAAAACTCTATGAAGGAGACTGGTATAATGGCTTCAGGTAGGTACTTACCTATATTTTCACCCTGCCTGCACTAACCTAGTTATATCCTAAAAGGTATGCAGCACAGCAGCCGCAATGTAGTTAATCGCGATGATCCTATAGTCAACAGGAAAGTACTCGTATTTATCTTGACTTGATAGTGGCACACGCACGCCACATTCGCTAGTGGAGTGTCCGCTGTGTCATCAGCTCGTCTCATCACCATGTGTAGGTGTAGTCTATCTACTGTAGGTAGGTATACTCATTACGCTGACAGTCATGACATTGATAATGAGGTCCAGAGTAATAGAATTAACAGGAAAGTACTCGTATTTATCTTTACTTGATAGTGGCACACGCACGCTACATTCGCTGGAGTGTCCGCTTTATTATTAGCTCGTCTCATCACCATGTGTAGATGTAGTCTATCTACTGTAGGTAGTTACTCATTACGCTGACAGTCATGACATTGATCATGAGGCCCAGAGTAATAGAATTAACAGAAAAATACTCGTATCTATCTTGACTTGATAGTGGCACACGCACGCCACATTCGCTAGTGGAGTGTCCGCTGTGTCATCAGCTCATCTCATCACCATGTGTAGGTGTAGCCTATCTACTGTAGGTAGGTACCTACTCAACACGCTGAAAGTCATGACATTAATGATGAGGCCTAGAGTAATAAAAACGTGGCCACATTGCACAGATAAATTAGTATGACCTTATTCTTTTGAATCCTGAAGTTAACTTCTTTTTTGCACGCTAGGACTCTCATAAGTCGTCTACATTCTCTTCTCCCTTTTATCAGACACGGGTTCGGTACCCTGAGCTACCGTCTACCGGAAAGCGGCAGATACCAACTGGAATACCGCGGAGAGTGGATCCGAGGCAAGCCCGAAGGTGTCGGGTGGTGGTACCACAGCAACGGCGACATTTACTTCGGATTCTGGAAGCGGGGCCAGCGAAATGGCTACGGGAAGATGTGGTACGCTGATGGGTCCTTCTATATTGGGTATTGGAGTATGGGCAAGAAGGAAGGGTTGGGGATGTTTGTACAAGGTAAGTAACATTTTTGTAGGTTAATCCGCGTTGTTCCTAAGTCCTCTTCAGCCCAGAGTAGAACCTTGGGTAGTTATGAGTCTTGTGAGTCCATCCTGAAAATGTTACCTTAAGTAAGTAAGTAGGTAAGTAATAGGTATGTATGAGTAGACGAATGCCATGGCTATTTATAAAAAGGATTAAGTAGTTATGTGACGGAGCAGTAAAAACAGAAGTCCAAAAAATAAGTTGGCGCAATAACTTTAATTTAACTGCACCTTGGTATCCGATGGGAAAGGTATACCTACCTACTTACTTAGTTTCTATCGATCTCTGCCAGACATCAGCTTGCAAGTTCACCGTTGCCAGTTCCTTTGTGTATATATCGATGCTCCATCTGTGTAGAACTGAGCGTTGAATTATACCCGACGTCGAATTTTTGAGTGGAGACCACGACTCAGCATAGCATTATACTGAAACGTAGTCTCCGCTAAAAAAACTCGCCTTGGTGGCTACTGCTCTTTAAGCTGGTTTGACCAGTCCACTCCCACGCTTTTTAACCCTTAACGTCACCTAATTCCATCACAGCGAACGGTAACCGTTACGAGGGCCACTGGGAAGGCGACATGAAGAATGGGTACGGTCGATTCTACCATATGCACACGGGCCAGCTTCAGGAAGGCTGCTGGCTGCAGAACTGCTGCGTGAAGTCGAAGGTGTCCGACATCATTATACGGCAGTTCTGCTATATGCCAACGCGATATCCTGTGCCACCGGTAAGTTTACATTTTTCTCACTCATTGCTACTCTCACGCCAAATCATCTATTTGGTAGCTCTCTCAAATTTTGTGTCAGAGAGGAGGGACGTCACTTCTCTTCGTCACTGTATGATTGTATTGTAATACACCTACGGGCTCCAAAATCTGCTAGTCCGCTACTCAAAAGTTCTTACCTTAAGTACCTACCTACCAACAAACAAACCAAATAGGCGTACATTGTAATTACGTAAGTACAGTAATATTGCTGTGGTCGAGTAGGTAATGAACAATTATCTACTAGCAATATTCAGATTTTGAGAAGCCCTTGAATGTTAGAGGTTTCATTTATGTTGGTAGGCACTATAGCTATGTAAGGGTGGTTTCACAGCTCTGCGGACGGTCCAGTCCGGAGATTCAGCACTGCGGGCCGCCATACCAACACGCATCACATGGATGTGCCCGATTGACCACAGACTAAAGAGATTATTGCAATTTTAATTATTTTGGTATAATTTAAGGTACCAACCGTCAAACGTTGTTACTTGGAACTCTGTGGATACTTGGGCCAAGTACCTACCAATAGATAGTTTTAGAAACGACGCAGGCGCGGCGCTGTAAATCCTCATATTTTTAGTTTATGATCAATAGGTCACCGCCATGATGCGTATTGATGTATTGACGCTCGCAGTGCGGAGCGTCCGGTCCGGACCGTCCGCAGAGCTGTGATACCAATATTGTACTATTATTTATTCTGTGCCAATAGTAACGGTAAAAGACAGGAGCCTCCCGGGCCCGGGTGTTTATTAAATCGACCACTATGATTCTAAAAAGGTCTGGCTCACTCCGAGACGAAGTCGTGTAATTACTTTTTCATATGGACGAAGTCTGGTTAGAAAAAACGGTGCCGTATCGTGTCTCCCCTGAGTTCCACTCTGGGTGAGACATCAGGATTCTTTAAATCCTGGCGTCTCCAGGCCGTAAAAAACAGTCCGTCTCCAGGCGTCGTCCGGGGAGATATGTTTTTTTTAAAATAATATTTTGAATACTCCTGTATACCCTGTCAAGCATTACATTGAAACCATAAAGATAAAATGATGTCAAATCTCAAGAAAAACGTACCTACGTATTTTGTCTCATCATCATTTCAGATATAAGACGTCCACTGCTGGACATAGGCCTCCCCCATCAATCTCCAAGAGAACCGGTTGGAAGCAACCTGCATCCAGCGTTTTTCTGCAGTCTCTTACCTAGTGGGTGGACGTCTTGTGAGTGGTGTCACTTTTGTCTATGAGATCGCTATTAACCGAATTCTTAGTAAAACTTCTTTTTTTACGGACTAGGCAATCGTTTGACCACGATCTCACCTGATGGAAAGCGATGATGTGGTCGAAGGTGTAGCACGCTTGCCTAGTAGATACCTATTCAATCTTGACTTGAACACACCGGGGTTATAATTTACCGGAAACACTGACGAGGGCAGGGCATTCCACTCCTTTGCAGTTCTTATAATAAATGAAGAAGCGTAACGCTTCGTTCTTGTGCGAGGTATTTCAACCATGAATGGGTGGCACTTTGCTGATCGTCTAGTCGTACGGTGATGGAAAGCTGATGGGGGAATCAGGTTGTGCAGTTCTTGTGCACACTCTCCACAGTGCAATCTGTAGAATACCGCCAGGCTTGCTACCTCACGTCGGTGCGCCAGACTTTGAAGCTTACTCTTTACCAGAGTGTCATCCCCAATGAGCCTGATAGCACGTCTCTCAATTGAATCTAAAGACTCGAGCTGATACTTGGCAGAACCGTCCCAGAGGTGGCAGCAGTACTCCATACAAGATCGGACCTGTGCTTGATAAAGATTCAAAAGCTGTCCTGGTGTGAAGTACCGCCTAACCTTAGACAAAATACCAAGTTTTTTTTGCAGCTACCTTGGCTTTGGATTCAATATAAGACCCAACATTCAGGTTTGATGTGAGTTCGACACCCAAAAGCTCCAAATGGTCGCCTATTGGTATTGTTACACTTTGGAAAGACGGAGATCGGTGTAGAGGACTCTTTTTAGCAGAAAACAAACACGCTTGCGTTTTACTAGCATTAAACTTAACCAGGTTAGCCGATGCCAATCGGACACGGCTTCTAAGGCTAAATTTAAACGGTCTACCATAGCCTCTCTCTGAAACTGGACAGCGTCACAGCTGGCTTGAGCATTGGAAGTGTATCTCTCAACTACAGTACTGTCATCAGCATACCCAAAGGTACCGGGCTTCAGAAGGTCATTAATGTGCAGTAAAAATAGTGTAGCCGAGAGAACCGATCCCTGAGGTTCACCGGCATTGATAGCCATTTGATCAGACGAGCAGCCCTCTAAGACTACTCGAATAGATCGTTCCCTCAAGAAATCAACTATCCAACTGCATAAGCCAACAGGTAAACCATATGAGGGAAGCTTGTTTAAAAGGCCATCGTGCCATACCCGATCAAATGCCTTCGATATGTCAAGGGAGACTGCAAGCGGCTCACCATGCATCTCTATGGCTTCGCTCAGTACGTGAGTGGCATACGCGAGAAGATCCTCAGTAGACCGGTGTCGGCGAAATCCGTGTTGCCGGTCACTGAGAAGATCATTGTCTTCAAGGTATGCCAAGAGCCTAATGTTCATGTCACGCTCCATACACTTACAGAGTAAGGAGGTTATCGAGATGGCCGGATCAGCACGACTACCCTTTTTTGGTACTGGTTGTACATTGGCAAGCTTACAGCTCTTCGGAACTTTACCTGAGTGAAGAGAGAGGCGGTACAAACGTGTTAAGGTTCGAGAAAATTCGGGCGCACAGTTTTTCAACACAATCGCTGGAATACCATCAGGACCACTGGCCTTGTTCACATCTAGAGCTCGAAGCGTTCTGAGAACCTCCTTCTGGCGAATGCGAATTTCGGGCATAAAAACCCCGTAATGAGGAAGGCAGGTAGGTGTCTTGCCAGAAGCATCTAGATGCGAGGCTTCTGCAAAAAGAGAAGCAAATAAATTCGCTTTGTCTCCAGCAGTGTGAGCTAGTGTTCCATCAGGTTTCAGCAATGGTGGCAGTGAGGGGCGGCAGAAGTTTTCTTCGACCGACTTGTCCAGGGACCAAAAAGCTTTGCTACCAGCGGGGTATGAAGCCAGTTTGGCCCCAATTCGACTTACGTGATCAAAATGGGCCTTCTTAAGTATCTTCTTGCAAGTCTTAGCGGCAACGTTAAATTTTCTTTTCTTAGCCCGAATATCAGAAGACTTGCGCTTTCGAGCATCAGCCCAGTCTAGATATGCCGCACGCTTTAGAGCCACAGCATGACCACAGCTGGATCCAAACCAAGGCTGAGCTTTGCTGGAAAGAGTCTTGTCACTGAATGGAATGAAATATTCCATTGCCTGACATATTACCTCTGTAACAGCAGACGCGCAAGTCGACGGGTCCTGGGAGGTGAAACATGTTTGCCGCCAAGGGTACGATGCAAGGAATTGCCGCATGTCGTCCCAATCTGCTGATTTGTATCTCCACACGCGCCTATTTCCCTTAAGGCTAGGATCAGGTGGGAAATACACTGAGACGGACTTAACCAGGCAGTGATCAGAGCTAGATGAAAATAACATCAATAAAATAGAAATTGTCAAAATTACAAATAAAATTGTAAAATAAATACATATAGCAAATAATAAGCATGTAATATTAGTATACCAAAAAAAGAAACTTGAGAGTAACTTTAACTTACCGTGGTAGTCTGAAGAACTCGCTAAGATGAAGAAGGAGGTCGTCACCAGAAAGCGTAGAATTCGATGTGCAGCGCCAATCCGGAGAGACAAAGTCGTCAAAGAGTATTTAGAAAAAAAGGATCAGTATGAAAATGAAGCTAAAAAAGCCCAAGTAGTTAGCTGGAAAGGGTTTTGTGAAAAACAAAATAAAGAAGGACTATGGGAGGGCATATACAGAGTCATAGGTAGAACGACCAAGAGGCACGAGGACCTGCTATTGGTCAGAGATGGTAAAGCACTAAACCCAAAAGAGTCTGCAAGGATGATCGCAGATACCTTCTACCCGGAAGATAAAATAGAGGAAGATAATGCGGATCACAAGCGTACCAGAGAACTAGCTAAACAAGTAAATGTAATGGAACATGATGAACTCTATGATCCACCATTTACCTCTGAGGAGTTAAAAGCAGCAGTGACCAGCTTCAACCCGAAAAAAGCCCCTGGATCAGACGGACTAACAGCTGACATATGCCAGCAAGCAATTAATAAAGACCCTGAACTTTATCTATCACTGGCAAACAAGTGTCTAGAACTGGGCTATTTCCCAAACATTTGGAAAGTAGCTACAGTGGTGATCCTGAGGAAACCTAATAGAGAAACCTACACTAATCCCAAATCCTACAGGCCAATTGGACTGTTGCCGGTGATGGGTAAAGTTCTAGAAAAGATGATTGTGGGTAGGCTTAAGTGGCACATACTCCCAAGGATAAGTACTCGTCAGTTCGGTTTCATGCCCCAGCGGAGTACGGAGGACTCCCTCTATGTCTTGATACAATATATACGCCAAAAGCTGTTACAGAAAAAACTAATAACGATGATATCATTAGACATTGAGGGAGCCTTTGACAGCGCATGGTGGCCAGCGATCAGAGTCCAACTGGCTGAGGAAAAATGACCAGTGAACATCAGGAGGACAATGGACAGCTACCTGCAAGACAGAAAAGTTAAAGTCCGATACGCAGGTGAAGAGGTGATACAAGAAACGACAAAAGGCTGCGTTCAAGGCTCAATCGGGGGTCCGATTTTCTGAATATCCTCCTTGACTCATTACTTCAGGGGCTGGAATTGCGAGGCGACTACTGCCAAGCGTTCGCGGATGACATAGTTTTGGTCTTCGATGGTAACAACGCGATGGAGGTGCAACTACGTGCGAATGCCGCTTTGGCTTATGTCTAGGGGTGGGTTGTCAGAAACAAGTTGAAATTTGCACCACATAAAACAAATGCCATGGTCTTAACGCGGAAACTTTATTATGACACCCCACTGCTGAGCATGGGCGGGATCGACATTGGCATGACGAAGGATTTTAAGATCCTGGGGCTCACAATAGATGATAAGCTTACATTTAATAGCCACGTTGCAATTGTGTGTAGGAAGGCCTTAAATCTGTACAAGCAACTATCAAGAGCCGCCAAGATTAGCTGGGGCCTCCATCCGGAAGTCATACGTACCATCTACAGAGTGGTAGTAGAGCCAGTGATTTTGTATGCGGCTGGCGCATGGGCACCTGCATCTAAAAAGCTGGGCATCCAAAAACAGCTAAATGTGGTCCAAAGAGGTTTTGCACAGAAACTGTGCAAAGCCTATCGTACCGTCTCCCTAAACTTGGCATTAGTGCTGGCCGGGATACTTCCGCTCGACCTCAGAATACAAGAGGCTGCCACCCTGTATGAGGCAAAGAGAGGAGTGTCACGGCCAGCATTGGGAGACAGGGAGGTGGAACGAATGGTCTCATATGTCAACACATCACACCCGGCTGAACATATGGATTTGCAATTTATTTGCCTGGAAGACCAAGTGCAAGTCAATATCCATAGTACTCAAGCGATAAGCATTTTCACGGACGGCAGTAAAATTGATGGCAAGGTTGGGGCAGCATTGTCTCTGTGGAGCAATAATGTCGAAACCAAATGCCTGAAACTGAAACTGCCGGCACCGTCTACCGGGCGGAATTGCTTGCTATATGCAAGGCCACCAGGGAAATTCTGAAGCGCCCAGAGTCCAGCTTCGGTATTTATAGCGACTCAAGATCGTCATTAGAAACAGTCGTTAACCATCGCTCTCTTCATCCTCTAGCGGTAGAAACCCGCCAAAATCTAAAAAACTGTAAAGACCAGAACAAGAACATCGCTTTATTCTGGATAAAGGTTTATGCTGGACTAGAGGGAAATGAGAGAGCGGACCAGCTGGCAAAGGATGCAGCACGAAAGCTAAAAACTAGACCTGATTATGATATGTGTCCGATTTCATTCGTCAAGCGGCAAATTCGTATGGGTACGCTTGACGAATGGAATCGGAGATACAAATCAGGTAAGACCGCGGCTATCACTAGATTGTTCTTCCCGGATGCTATTCAAGCATTTAAAATCGTTACTCAGCTAGAGCCGACCGGTGTACTGACTACTTGAACAGGTTCAAGTGTAAGGAAAGCCCATCTTGCATCTGCGAGCCTAGTCAGGATGAATCCGTACGACATATCCTGCTAGAATGCTCAGCCTATGGTTATGATAGGTTTGAATTGGAGCAAAATTTAGGAATACAAGTAACTGTCGAAAATATAAGCAACTTGATAATGGATTATACGAGTCGAGACATTTTTGTGAAATATTGTGTTAATATAGCAAATAAGGTAATAAAGAGAAATAGATAAATAAGTTATGTTGTAAATATATATTAAATCAGCATAGTTGTGAAGCAGTAAATAAATAATTACGTTAAAATAGTAAGTAAAAGTGAAATGATACGATAAGATTTATAAAATTGTATAAGTATTATAGTTTAAAATGATATAGACAGAAAACAAAATATATACATGTTACTTGCTTATAAGAAGAAAATAATACGATGATGTGTAAAAAATATTTCTGATCACGTCAAAAGGACTAGCACACAGGGAGGGGTTTTTAGACGGTAGGTCGCCAAGGTGGAGTCATAACCGCACTTCCGCGGTATCCATGAGGATTTCCCCCTTCCTGTATAAAAAAAAAAAAAAAGTGATCAGAGCTAACAAGAGGTACTGATAAGGAGTATCGGTCTGGTTCAGTCGTCATCAACAGGTCGAGACAGTTGGCAACAAGCCACTCCTTGTGGTGGGCGTTAAAATCCCCAAAAAACACCAATTGAGCAGACGCTGTTGGGCCACACTTGCCGCATCACCTAGATAGTCTACCAATAAAGTCGCCCCCCGATCTCCACTGTGTGAGCGGTACACACAAGCATACACAATTTTCGCTATGCCCGTGTCCACCAGCACCCAAATCACCGAGAAGTTAGGGTGCTCAAGATTTCGGAGACGCAGACAGCAAATGTCATCATGGGCGTATACACAAACGCCGGTATTTGGGATAAATAGATGCTCCAAGATATAGCCTTGGTAATCCAAGTATGCCGTATCAGCTGGACATCCTATCTGCGTCTCCGACAAGAAGAAAAAGTGGGGTTTAGAGGTCTCCAGATGATAATGGACCGGTTGGAGATTGGAGTGAATGCCGCGAATATTCGCAAGATCCACTTTAAGTGTGAGGACGTGCATCTGCCGTTTTAACTTATATCTTCTTTGGACTTTTTTCATGATGAGTAGTTGTGAATAGGTTGGACGAGTAATAACAAACGAGATGTCGGAATGGCTAACCCACGGAAGTCAAGGCATAACTACGCCATTGAAGAACTTGCGTGGAGACTGCGGGGACGCCCGAACCCCCCTGAAATAATTCATCAGTTCCTCACATCCGGTCGCCAGCCGACCCAATGGATCATTTCAGGATTTTTCACAAGCGGCGGGGCAGCCTTTCGTAGCTGGCTAAACTACTACTTGGGCCCCCTACTACTTGCGGTCGGCCAGCAGAGAACACCGTGCTTCGGATCCCGCTACCCTCCAAAGCAAGGACTCCGACGCAGAAACACCATGATTCCGATCACGGTCCACCCTTCCAACACAACTGCATCCTACAACTCATCCGGACGGCTTCCCTGAACATCATGATGGAACACGACAAATCGTTTCAAGACTTTGTCCAGAGGGTGGTAATATAAAAAAGCCGGCGGCCGAAGCCTACCACCAGGTGATTCAGTTGGCACCACCCGAGGGTCACGTGTAGAACATCGAGGGCTGAATCCTACGGACGCGAGCAAACAATAAACCCTCAAAAAAAAAAACTTATTATCCTTTTATTTTATACATACAGGATGTAACGGAACGTAAGTGTATCAAGCGTAATAATGTCTTGGCCAGTATGTCACTTGACACGGGATACATGAAAACATAAAATATTATTTTTAAATACCTAAGTTCTGATATCTCCCCTGGGCTAGGCGAGACCAGGACTGAAAAATCATGATGTCTCCCTGAGGGAGGCAATGACGGGAGACACGAGTCCGTCACGAGAAAATCCTGTCGCCATGGCACGATGCTTCAACCAAAACCACCCATATCAGAACCACTAAACATCAACACGACAGAAGAAATAAAGTATAATTTTAATTATTTCCAAGAGTTCCACTGCGTTGCTTTGTTTTAGAGTTCGACACGAATAGATAACATAGTATTAGGTATTTACCTATTTGCATGAGAGATATCAATTTGCACGCTCTCTTTGTTTATTGTACTGGGTACCTACCTATTTATATATATCTATTGTATTGTTGCCAAAAAGCTACTGGCTTTGTAACTTTTGTAAGGGATCCCGTCCATTGGGCGGGTTGAGGTAGGTGATTCGTAGGTCATTGGGGCAAGATGGTAGAATGCTACCGTGACCCCATCTTGCCCCACCTCAGTGGAGGACTACTCACGGGGGGGTTTTATTTTAGTGGGTGCGAGCCCCACATACCCCCCTTCAAACACCCCAGTCAGTGGTGGAAGGGAAGTGCGTAGGCATTTACCCCTTAAAAAAAAGTGATTCGTAGGTATCGCAGAGTTAAATTAACTTGCTACAAGGAGCTGTGAGCAGCAAAAGCCATATTAGCTATATTTGGAACTAGCTTTCCCGCCCGCGATTTTGTCCGCGCGGACTACAGTTAATCAAGAAAAAAAGGCATCCTTGTTCTTCTAGTATATTAAAAACCAATGTAAAAGTAGAACACTAACAGCTCTTGATGTTTTTTGACAGACTTGTTATTTCGTTTTCATGGCAAACGTTCCTTACAGCGAGTAATCAATATTTTCCAGTTTTCCCGTGAAAATTTACCATTTTCCGGGATAAACAGTATCCTATGTATTTATTCCAGGGTCTAAGCTACCTCCATTCCAAATTTTATCAAAATCCGTCGAGCCGTTATCGCGTTAAAACTCCCCAAACAAACAAAACGTCAACGTTTCACTTTTATATATTGGTATGAATGGATGAAAAATGTAATACTTCTAATCATGTCACAACGCCAATTTTTTATGTATTTCTCTAGTTTTACCAACCAGATTTTCACCCGAGGATGACATCAAAAGTATTTTTTGAAACTTATCTTTTTTTCGGTCATAAAGCGAAATAAATAATCTAGCCGAAATTTACTTTGTAACTTAGTTTTTTAAGTTGATCTAGAGTTTTTCGTTACAGCTCGTATATAATGTCGTTCAAAATCAATGGATTTATCTAAAATTTGCTTCCGAGCTGCATCACCTGTCCCGCAAAACCTGCTCCTGGAAGAGCACGACAAACATTTGAAAGCGTACAGCGCCGTAAAAATAACTAAACGAAATAGTTCTCGTCGCCGTTTATTCCCAGTTGTCGCCACTGGCTCCGTCACCACTGGCGACAAATGGGAAAAAGTTCCCAATCATTGCCACTGGCTATAAATGGGAAGAAGTTCCCGATAGTTCCGGGGACAATGCAACTAATTTCTTCCCATTGTCCCCCAGTGGTGGACAAGTAAGAAAAGTATGGGACAATGGGAATAGACAGTAAGAGGACGGAAAAGCACCGTTGTGGCTCGGCTTGTTCAATGGATGAGATATACTTAAGAATATCATATCTTTTTTTAATTCTTAATTCTGCACAAATACTCTACTACTATACTCTTTACAGGAGACGCTACAAGATTCCAGAAAAATCCTTGAACAGGACCAGTTATGGCTGAAACAGAAAATAGGGTATTTAGACAAACAACTCCAGTACTGTATCGACCATATGTAATTTTATTATTTAAGTATCATGAGCAATAATACAATATATTATTCCGCAGTCAGTATATAAATTGTTTCTAAAAACTCTAGGTACACCTGTTTCACGTCTCTGGGATAAAGTTACTGTTAGATTTATGTGACAAAATATCCCTAGTAGATAGAAGCTATGGACACTGGACAGTGCATCGCTAACTTTATAATGGTCCCCGATAGTCTTTGATGTGAAGTCGGCTCACCTATATTATGACTAGTTGCGCCCCGCGGTATCACCCGCGGTGATGATGATGATGATGATGAAAAATATCGTATTTGTTATTCCAGGACCTAAAGTGTCTATAATACATACCAAATTGCATCAAAATCCGTTGAGCCGTTTCAGCGTGAAGACCAAATGGCCAGATTTTCTTAAATTATCTTATAACGAATTAAATAAAAAATATTTAAAAAAGTGAGACCGTCACAACAAGAGCTCTTTCATTTGTTATGTCACACGGTAAAGTTTGCAATGTTTTTTTAAATTCTCTAAAACTGCGAATATGAGAGTATTCAAAATTCATTTATTTACCTTACACGTCCGTGTTTAGATCACAGAAATTCATATCATTAGGTAACCTAAAACAAGAAGACTAAGGGAGTGAAGCGAAGGTCCTAGCTCTGCCTTGTCCACCTACCACACGGCCAAGTCGGAGCGATAATTAAACATTGTCTGCGGTAATGGTAACGTACAGTTTGCTGTTTGGCAATACACTACACTATGTGATAAAATTACAGAGCGCACTGGTACTGGTACTGGTATATATGTCATAGCAATATAGAATTGATCATTTCATGAAATGGTTGGCCACATCATGAAAAAGTTACATTTCTTGAAATTATCGTTGTTATCATGAAATGGTTTGGCCAGATGAATGAATGATCAGCGGTTTACGTTATGAACAGCTAAACGCACGGCTACTTCATGATATGGTCACCCATTAGTGACCATATCGTAAAATAGAAAGCGAAGCGTAGCGACCTCCCCTCTTCGCCTTCGTGTTTCTTTTAGCCTTGAAAACCTATCTGTTGGAACACCTTTGGTATCATAAAAAACCCTACATTAATGACATTTAATTATATGGTCAAACGTAGATTGAAATATAATCACGTTGATGGTATGGTCAGTTTTAGCTGGGCATTTCATGAAATTATCTACCATTTCATGAAATGATCAATTCTACGTTATGGCCACGACGTATGGCACACCTCAGCATATTCAGTATCAGTAGCACATCCAGCACAGTTTGGAATCTCGTTACATCACATCATTTTTTTATATTTTTTTACCGTCAGAAAACTTTAATCCAGTAAACGATCAACAGGTATTGATTAAAATCATTATACCTACTAATGATTAAAAGCTAAATATCAATAGGATCATTACATGTCATTCAATATTATATCACAGTACTTATTGTATTAAGTATTTAATGTCAAATATCTTACTGCATATTAATTCTCAATTTTGTTATGCTTATAATAACAGGATAATAATAAGTGTTATCGAATTATTAAAAAAACATCCTCAAATACAATACAACATACTTATCCCAATGCATATCTTTAAGTTAATCAAAAGTAAGTAGTGTTTTGGTTCGTTGAATTAAAACTCGTTAACGCTGACAATTTGAGCTAAGGGCAAAATATTTATTTTTCATTTTGTAACTTGATTGTACAATTTATTATTATACACCGTGATATTGATTTAGATATTTTTCTTAAATGTATGTACTCAGTCTATGCAACAGAATGTATCTGTAGCACTAAAAGAAACGTAAATAACTACTCAAACATAAAACTAGGCATTATTAAATTAGTCAACATTCAAACTTGTTATCCTTGCGACATCGCGGGAGCGGGGCATCAGATATGGGTAGGTACAAACTTGTCATCGCGCGCTTGGCGGAGAACCCGCACCGCGGCCGTGTAGCGTGTTTAGTTGAAATAGACATTTCAGCTTAAGGCTAAGTATTCTTTGCGCAGTTTTTTTTAAATTTATTGCTATTGAACGATCCTAAATAATGGACTGAATACATGCATTTTAAAAAAAAACTATTTCAATGTCACGGTGTATAAATATTACTTAAGTAAGTATATTTTGATATCATAAAATTTATTTTATTGCTGAATATTAGTACTATATTTCCCCGTTACTAAAAATACTATACTATATACTAATATGTACCTATCTAACTATTTTAATATTTATCTTTGGATCTACATGTTATGTCAACCAAATTATGCAAAAAAGGTAAGTACAGTTCTTAAAAAACTGACACATCTAACTTTTTGTCATCATAAACTTATTTACTTTAAAATGTGTACTTTAATAAAAGTAATATTTATTAATTGCACGACAGTGACTGCCAATGTAAACTTTCAACTTTCACTTTTTTATTACCATAGATACGATGTCCCTATTGTATCATGCATGAAAAAAAGCAAGTCTAACTTAACCCGATGCGTCAGAGATTCAGTTGTCATGATACAATTTTATTGCTATTCCATAATAAATTGAGATTTTTGAGCTATACAATGTCACTACATTACGCACTATATGTACGAAAACATAACGACAAAGGTCATCAACTAAGTTTTAGAAGATTTGAATTTATTTCCTAAAAGTTAGTCGGTAAGCTCATCAACGAGCTAACCAAATAACTATTTCATCGAAATTACAGGTATTATACAGGCTAGATTATAATTTAACTTGGTCTTAAACTAGGACACTCCAATACAATTTCAGCTACTCTCCCATGGTAAAAACTTTAACAATGTTATCGTGCAACAAAATTGGCACATAATAAGAACAAAACACTTAAGTACACTTAATGAATTCAACATTGCAACAGGAGACATAAAGCGCGCTTCAATCAGACAATGCGGCTTTGATCTATTAGGGTAAGATTATTCATTCTAGCGTCATGGACGTCCAGTTCTATCTGCTCCTTCAACAGTTCCAACTCCTTTATGCCGGTAACGGTGACTTCGTACTTGTGCGTGGCCAAGGACAGGTAAAAATGTATAGCGAAAGCGAGAAACACTATCATAACGGGTATGAGAACGACGCAAGCCGACCACGCGGCTGTCGTACTTAGATCGTAAAACTTCACCCAGCATAGTATAGCTATTTCTATTAGGAAGAGAATAAGTCCGAGGAGCGTCGAGAAGGCCCACGCGACTTCTATGTACCAGTGCAGTCTCTCGTGCGGGGACTCGTGGACGAGAGCTATGTTGTGGAGGTTACCGATCGCTTCGATGTTGGGGAGGATGCAGGTGCTTATCATGAGTGCTAGCATGTGCACTGCGACCAGGAGAGTGGTGCAGACGGTGAAGGCGACGAGCATCCCGTTAGGGACGTTGGTCTGGTCTGGAGGGTTCAACTGCACCTCTACCATAGCAACCTGTGAACGAGAAATAACGAATATGAACTAATAGTATTACTGGGAATTAATTGAACAACAATGTTGTTATACGTTATTGTGCAACATCGTTCGTGGTTGCGTTGCGAAGCTAGACAGTTTTATTTGTATATGTTGCACGTCATGCAAAGGTTCATGTATGCAGCACGGTTGTAAGACTATACTGTGCAACGTCGAGGAGCGAGCCTTATCGATTGCCCTCGATGAATGGGAAATATACGCGCAAATTTTTTACCTAAATAAATAAATTTTGTTACCAAATTATTAATTTGTCCTTTGATCTTTTCGTTTGTAACCTATCATCATCATTGCTACATAGATAATTCAAGCAGTTTCACTGTTTATTGGCGAATTTTTTGATCAACTTCATAAATGTTCACCATATTATTAATAGCGTATATTGATAATATGGTGAACATAAGCATAGAAATCATTGAGGTAATGATGAACAAGTGTCTATCACTGTTCGAAGAAAAAAAATCCGAGATGGCTGCTACAATAATCCGTCTCGAAGAGAAAATTGATGCGATGTCATGTCAGATACAACCACTCAAACAGATACTTGATGAAGCGAATACAAGTGCTTCGAAAATTATCTCTATCAAACCTGGAACTAGTAAGTCTGTCACAGAAACTGTCGCACCAGCAAAAGAGTCGAGATCAGCTCGATCCCAACGAGCTTGTGTGAGACAAGGTCGAGGGCAGACAAATAGACCAGGAGAGGCACGTAGAACCACATCCGGAGAACATCGCTGGCTTAGTGCCCCTCTTGCAGGCCCTAAACAGAATGCTGGTGTTATCAAGAACAACACAGAACAGGTACCAAACTTACATGTTAACAACTCACAAAAACAACAAATCACAACGAACATGAACACTAGCACACAGAGCCTAGTAAATATCAACGAAATTATAACCAGAGCCAGAGACACGCCAGTAGATCTGCCCTGGCAAGTAGTATCAGCGACTAAGAGACCACGTTGTAGTGTTATTTTAGGTACTGGGGAAACTGACAATGAACTATAGACCGTCAAACGCGTAAATAAACTATATGTCTGCTTCTTCCGACCCAACACAACCGATGAGATGATCAAAAACTATATGATTAAAAAGAACAACTCGGACAACTACAATGTTGAAAAACTCGTCCTAAAACATAACTACTACGCCTCATTTGTGATCACCGTCCCGACGAGCAAATTTGAATACTTTTTGGCACCCGAGAACTGGCCACCGAGCACGGAAATATCCCAGTGGTTTCATGCAGGAGCGTGGCGCGCATCCCGTGCGTCACGCCCTGGTCATGTATCAATGACAACTGACAACAACGGCGTCGCCACAACCGCTCGCGCAGCGTCCACCGCTCGCCCCATGCCTCGTTCCCGCTGTTAGCGTACTTGGACCTATAACTGCCTCAAAACATGACAACAAACAAACTGGATTGACAATATGCCATCAAAACAGCTGCAATAAAGAACAAATCGAGGCGAGTGGAAGTACTAGTCTACTTGAGTCGGACTTAAAGTGTCAAGTATTATGTGTATCTGAGCATTGGTTAAAAGAACACGAATTGAAAGCGGTTCATATTGATAATTATACTTTAGCATCGTATTATTGTAGAACGAATATTGGTCACGGCGGGTCATGCATTTATGTGAGAAACGATATTATAAAGTTTACTGATGTAGCCCCTTTCACTAGACTGTCGTTAGAACAAGCGTGCGAGATTTCGGCAATTGAACTGTTAGACGTTAATATAATTGTGATATGTATATACAGGTCAAACCTTACTAGCACATCACAATTTTTTCCTGTGATGAAGCGTTTAATGGACGAGATTTATAAAAGCGGTAAAAATTACATACCACACTATCTAGTTGCAAGTCCTGAAAAGAAAAAGCTCACTGACATTTTATGTACACATGACCTTATAAACTTAGTTGACTTTCCCACTAGGGTAACAGACACCACGAGCACCAGCCTTGACCATGTTTACGTATGTAGCGAGTTCGCAGGCGAGGTCTGCGCCTTGCCCGTCAGCACACAGCTGGTGACCACTTCGCTGTCCGCGTTCAGCTACCATGTGACTTACGTGCCCTCAACAACAACCGCACATGTTTATCTCGCTGCTTTACTCAGGCTAGTCAATGCAACTACATTGTAGCAATAGACAGCATTGACTGGGATGAGGTTGGACGCAAACATGCGAACGCAGCGGAAAATCTTGCTAAAGCCGTAACAAACATCAAGAATAAAATAGATATCTGTTTCCGTTAAAACAGACTGTAACTTCAAGTAAGAAGCAGTCGTGGGTCCCAGATGAGATGATTAATTTACATACTTTACTACGTGACATGAAAAATATTCAGTCATCTTTTTCAAATAATGAAGCGTTATCTAATAAAATCCTTGAATTTCAAAATGGTATGATTTATGTTTAAAAACAGAACGAAGTAGACATTACACCAGTTTAATAAGGAGCGCCTCGAATGTCACTAAAACTATGTGGAATGTTGTGAACATGGAAACAGGGCGAAGCAAGCGTTGTGTTGATTACTTGGAGCTTCTAAAAAAGCCTGATGGCTCCAAATTTCAGACCAAGGAGGACGCCGTCGACGCAATCAACGCACTTTGTAAATGCGGCTAAGACGTGCGGCGCTCCCTCTGCTGACGTTGCAGCTGCACTGCAGCTGTGCTGCTTGTAGCTGCGCGCCCGCATGCCGATCTCTTCGGCTGACGCGCTTCACGCCGGATGAAGTATACAAAATTGTGAAGAACGGAGTAGCATACAAAACTACTAAGGACATATATGACATATCCGTATCTATATTGCACGCAGCTGCTGCTCCTTTGGCAAATATTCTGTCGCATTTGTACAATACCTGCCTAGGACAAGGTGTTTATCCTAATACATTACAAAATGTGATCACCACTTTACAAGGGAAAAGGGAAACAAGAAGACTTGAACAATTACAGACCAGTCTCCATAATCCCTGTAATTGCTAAAATCTTGGAAAATGGTTTGAGCACGCGGCTAACCAGTTTCCTTCAAGAAACCCAATGCCTGTCGGAAAGCCAGTACGCTTATCAAACAGGGAGGTCGACCACAGATGTGGTGCGCGAAGTTGTCCGCCGGGTTCTCGAGGCGCGGGAGCGAAATCAGCAGGTAGCCGTCATTTTCTGTGATTTATCGAAGGCTTTCGATGTTGCGGATCACGTAGTCCTCACCGAAAAACTTCGATACTATGGCATAGATGGGCCCGCTTTATCTGTGTTGGTGGACTTCATGACAAGTAGGTCCCAAGTCGTCGTGGGCAAAGGCGGACAGGTTAAATCAAGACCATTGGAGACTACGATTGGTGTAGCTCAGGGCTCCTCAATATTTAATATTGTGTTTTCCATCCTTCTCAAAAATCTCCCCGACGGCATACACGACGGTCACATACTAATGTATGCTGATGATGTCGCTGCTGTCGTGAGTGCGTCTTTGGTCGATCACTTGGAGATAAAACTTAATACAGTGGCTAAAGAGCTGCACAAGTGGTTTACCATAAATGACCTCATACTAAACGAAGGAAAAACGCATTTCATGCATTTCAATCTTGCTGGCCGATCAATTACACAAATGTCCGTAGCACTTAGTTGCGGACCTGTTGAAAGTGTCACACTGTGGCGCCTTTCTGCTACATTACCGTCGGATATGGCTATTATTTATTCTGTGGATATGGTCAGAAGTTGCTACTTTGCGTCAGTGCAGTCAATCGTGCAATATGGTGTAGAGTTCTGGGGACGCGCTGCCGACTTGGAGCGCGTCCTCAGAATGCAGAAACGAGCGGTGCGGTACGAGTATCTCAGGATACTTCAGCGAGACCGTACTTTAGATCCTTAAAAATCATGACCGTCCCTTCTCTCGTATTTCGGCAGCGTTGTATGCCAGGAATAACTTAACAGACTATTCAAGGCTGGGTGATGGTCATAAGTATCAAACACGAAACGCGCACAAGCTGAGAGCTGTGCCACGGCGACTGGCAAAAACGGCGAAGCTGGTGCACTTAACTTTGGTGGCTCCAGGAGTATACAACCGCATACCAGAGGAAATAAAGGAAGCACCATTTGTCTTATCCTTTAAAAATAGATTGAAAGCATGGCTCGTCGTGAAAACGTTTTATTCGTATGAAGAGTTGACTATGTCACCAACGAACCCATACCAATAGGTATTTTAATAGTAATTTGTGGATGACATTCTAAAATTTTTAAGATTATTTGTATGGTATTAGGTTATGATTTTATTGAAAAATATATATATTGTTTTTGATGAATGAAGTACATATTTTTGATAATGTTCGAATATTATTATACGCTTTATATTAGCTTCTCTTGTATGTTTGTAACCGACTCCTTTGGACGCTATTTTGACCCACTTTAAACGGTCAGATTTCATTCAAATTTTGCACATCTGTCAAAGACCGATGACAAATCAAATAATTAGAAAAAAAAGAAAGCTCTTATAAATAAACCAAACTAAAAAGTAGAAAATAAATAATAGTTAAAAAAAAACTAAAAAACACGCTTTATATAGAAAACCAAACTAAAAAATAGTTTTTTTTTTTTAATAATTTTGAATTAAGAATAGTGTTTGAATTTTAAAAAAAGCGTGGGGTGCTTTTTAAGATATTATCGAAATGATGATCCTTCTTCTCATATCTGTCAATGAAATATTTATAACTATTGACCCATGCACCCCACGTTTTTTTTTAAATTCAAACACTATTCTAAATTTTATGTTTTTATAGCAGTTAACGCCTGCTTAGCGTAAATATATATAATAATTTTTTAATGGAAAAATTTGGGTCACGGACGAGATACGAACCGACCCAAACCGTCCGTGACCCAAATTTTTCCATTAGAAAATTATTATATATATTTACGCAAGCAGGCGTTAACTGGTATAAAAAACATAAAATTTAGAATAGTGTTTGAATTTAAAAAAAACGTGGGGTGCATGGGTTTTGCTAAATTTAAAATTATTAAAATTTATTTTCTATTTTTAGTTTGGTTTTCTATATAAAGCGTGTTTTTTAGTTTTTTTATACTATTATTTATTTTTAAACAATTTTTTCATTGTAAGGAGCCTGGGCCCCAATTCTACTAACAATTGTAATGACAATTACCAACAATTTTCTCAAAATTTTCGTTTTTACCTCTTAAAAGTAGTAAAAGCGAAAAATTTGTGAAAATTTATGAATTTTGAGTTTTCCATTTTTGGATATTTT
Source organism: Alsophila aescularia (assembly GCA_946251855.1). Lineage (NCBI taxonomy): Eukaryota > Metazoa > Arthropoda > Insecta > Lepidoptera > Geometridae > Alsophila > Alsophila aescularia. Next base: position 42,013,739 of record OX276376.1, read on the forward strand.
TTTTTTTAATTTTTTTTTGCTTCTACCTCTTTTAAGAGCTAAAAGCGAAAATTTTGCGAAAATTGTTGATAATTGTCATTGCAATTGTTTTAGTAGAATTGGGGCCCAGAAGTGATGTATACTAAGTTTTATATAAATTATTTAATTATGTTCTCTTAAAATGCTGACGTGTAACCCTGTTATGAATAAATGAACTATGAACTAAAAGGAGACGGTTATATGATCGACCGCGTGGTTTTTTCTTGTTTGTTTGGGCGATTTCTCCGACAATTGCGGTCCCATATAAATTGTATCAAAATTGGGTCCGTAGTTTAACGAGTTTTTTTGTTTATTAAATCCCAAATGGATTTAAAACTTGTGTTCATATTGCCTCAAATCTCTAAGATTTCTAAAGAGATTTGTTGTTTTATTAAAAAGGGATGAAAGAGATGAGGGGAGATGGCTGTTGTTTTATTAAAAAGGGGTAGACTTTCAGTATAGTCCCATATAAACTTCATCAAAACTCGTTCAGTTGTTTTTATTAGAAAATCTATTCGTTTTTTAGTTTATGTTTTCTAATATCTTGGGATTTCTAAACCGAATTTAATGATTGTTTTTACGTGAGAAAGAAGAACTGGAGTTCTTCTTTCTCTCTTTGTGGTACTGTATAAATTTCACCAAAATTTGTTTAGTAGCTTTAAACAAGCTTTTATTTCATTCACTGGGTTATTCAATATTTGTTCTTGGCTAAAAAGCCCGAACAATCAAATCAATCAATACTATTGAACTGAATTAGTACTGGTACTGAATTAGTTGATCAATGCAACTTGATCTAAACGTCGAGGTAAATAAATATTAAGATTTCAGCACGATTACGTCCCGTTTAAATATATAACTAAAAAGCCCGGCTAATGAACGACAGATACGACCACAACGCAAGGCTTGAGTTTTACTCTATCACAGTCACACAAAACATGGCGCAAGTCGGATGCGAAATATCTATACTTATCTCAAAACGAATAAAATACAAGGCTAATGTAACAGAACCTATATATTATGTTGTTTCGTTTAGCCTTAAGCTTAGTGTTATTGTATTTCACTCGAATAAAAGGTGTAACAAATTGTTCCATTTTTAGGTATAGCAACAATTCATATTCTACCTACGTATTATTTTTATGACAGTGATAAATATATCTCTGTTACTTTAAACGATCCTTTGTCGTGGAGTACAAAATTAATAATTTGATATTAGCTCCGGCGATGATTCAGAAGTTTCAAAACATCATACATGTCACACCATTTGGTTTAAAATTAGCTTTTCATCTGAAACTGATTGAAGCCATCCTGTTTTTATGAACTTTACACCAAGAACATTTAAAAAAAGACTGACTGCACACCACCAAATATTTAAAAAAAATATGATTAAAGAAATAACACTTCAAATTGTATAAAACTTAAAAGAAATGACGCAGACAGAGTATTTCTTGTACAAAAAAAAATTATGCGTTCGTTCTATGGCGCAGGATACTTAGGCCCTATTAATAAATCGCTCTTGGTGGAACTCTCAATTGCGATATCAACTGATACGCTCTCAGGTTGTGATCAGCATCTTAAGATCGTCGCTGATTAATAAAGACATATCAAAAGCATCTCAGATCATGTCGCTTTCAAGAGCCGCATCTCAAGATGCTACGTCACGAACCAGAACTTGAGAGCAAGATTGAATGAACTATGAAGGAACGATTTATTTTGTTAAGTGAAATTTCGGTTTTTGCCCAAATAAGATATAGCGTAAGGTTAAAATTTATTACTTCGATGTAGTTGAATTAAATTAAATGCGATTATATTATACGTACTGTTTATTTTCTACATAATTATTATAACCTTACTTTAGTTTTTTTTATAAAGGATGTAAGTCATAATATTTTTCTATATTTTCATATTAAGTTTCATTATAAGTTACACATTCTATTAAAAAATTTAACGCAATCCATCAACAAATAACTATAATTTATGAAAATAAAAATTCGTTGTTCAGCCATCCAGTCTTTCCAGCGCGTATCCTTTGGTTCCGATTTCGGATCTTTTTAGACTTCAGCGAGTCCTCGCCAGGTTCTGATATCTACCAAATCTTCGGATCTTTTCGCAATCATGCCAAATAAATTTGTTTATTTCCAGAGGAATATAAAAATATTCTTATAATGATGGTTAATATAATTATAATTATCAACTTCTGACATAATATTTTCGAATTCCTTGATTCTAGCAACTGGCAATCAAGCTTTCAAGTCACGGATCGACTGCACTCAACATTCTGCATCTCAAAGCACATCGCAAGTGCGCTCTTGAGAGTCGAGATTGATTTATTATTAAACACTAACTCAGCTGATTACGGAATCTCAATCAACAGCTGAAGATATGTTTATTAATTAGATTAGCATCTTGAGATCGCTCTCAATAGCGCTCTCAGAGTTGAGCTCGGTTTATTAATACGGCCCTTAGACAGCTGTAAGCCAATATTTAAGACCTTACAAATTTTACCTTTACCCTCACTTTATATATATATATATATATATATATGAAATATGCTTATTTGTAATAAAACATCCTAATTTGTTTAAAAAGCACAATGAGGTCATTAAAAGGAACTGCCGTTATGTACATAAATTGTATGTTCCAGCACAAAGACTCAAATTAAATAGTTACAACGTAAATTGTATGGCCATTAGAATATTTAATAAATAGAATCCATACCAATATATAAAAGTGAAACGTAGTCTGTTTGTTTGGGGAGCTTTCACGCGATAACCGCCGGACGGATTTCGATGAAATTTGGAATGGAGATAGCTTATACCCTAGAATAAAACATAGGATACTTTTTATCCCGGAAAATTCCACGAATTCCGTGGAAGTTTCCACGGGAAAACTGGAACATGTTGAATACTCTCTGTAAGGAACGGTTGCCATGGAAACGAAATAAAAAGTCCGTCAAAAATCATTAAGAGCGTTGGTGCCACAGATTAAGTCAACAAGCCAGGGAGGCCATAACCAAGAAGTCTAGTCTACTTTTGCATTCGTTTTTAATATCCTAGAAGAACGTAAGTACAAGTAGGATGCTTTTTTCGCGATAAACTGTAGTCCGCGCGGACGAAGTCGCGGGCGGGTAAGCTAGTATTTAATAAATTACCTGACATGTTTAAGGAATCTAATTTTGATGAATTTAAAAAGAAAGTATTTGCTTCCTCTAGGATAAGTGTTATTATTCCGTAAAAGACTATCTTAATGACAAATCAATATAACATTATTATTTTAAAAAAAAGACATTCTGTATATTATTTTCCTTTGACATATTTTATTATTATCTTTAATTAATGCAATTACTATTAATAAATAAACAATATAATTTATCATCTATTTATACGTCTAATAGGCAGAATTTTGAAGGGAATTATCATGCTAGCACATCTTAGCAAACCTGTTTGTACCGAAATTTTTGACAAATAAATCCTTTAATTTCATTTCAAATGATTAAATATTTTTGAGGCCGCGCTACGCCCAAACCGACTAAGGTAAGTAAGGCACTTCTCTGGCACAGAACTCGAAAAATGACTTTGTTTTAAATTTTTATACGATTTGAAGTTGTTTTTTATACTACTTTTTATTTCTTACCTTTTAGTTTCGTTAAAATACGCCTAAGGAAATGAAGTACTTCTTGCGTTCGCTAAGAAAAAAGCCACACTGGAAACAGTTAACAGTCCATATCTTACAAACTACTGAACGGGTTTTGATGAAACTTGAACTATTCCCTCAGTTGAAATATACTGAAACTATTAAAAATAATTATGTAAGCGGACTTATTGTTTCCGAGAAATAAGTGGACAAACATACATAAACATTCTCGAAATTTGGTATATTTGTTATTTGTTTTGTTTGGTGTGTGGCTTGTGCGTACGAGCGGATCGGCGTAACTTGGGTACTTCACTTTTGGTTTGGCGGTCAGTATTTTTTAAACCTTCTTGTATGTAAATATGTTTATATCATCATCAGAGTCACTGAACTCCTCTATTATCAGAATAATACCATATTATTTATTCTGTGTTAGAACTTAGAATTATCCTATGTGGTATTCTAGGACCGAAGTACGTATAAAGTACAAAATTCAAATTTAGTTCAGTCAAATAGTTTTTTATCTATTGCTCGGCCTCTACTCGTCTGATTGAGATACAAAGTAGCACCGTTTTTGCACTCTTTTTGTTACTTACTTGTTTATTATGAGTACAGATAATACGTTCTCCTGGTAAACCTGTATGAGACAACAATATATGAGGTAGGTACATAATGATATATCAATTGGTTATCTTGAACTCGCCTCGTGATCAATAAAGTGAGGGCACGATCGGCCAATATCCGGTTTACAAATTGCACCCGCATAGCATTTCATGGCCTTAATTAATTCGTATTTGACATACCGGTTTATTTTATTTAAAAGCGAAGACGTGAATTTAAATTTTAACAAGACATAAGTTCATAAACTGAAATGCAAGTACGGTCGGTTAAAACTAGCCTATGACCCTCCTTTAGAGGAAGACGAATCGATTGATGCCACGCTTGTCAAAATCGGACCAAGTTTTTACACAGACAGACTTTTTTCCGAGTTCAATTTTATTTAGTTCCGATGGCAAACTTGCATCAATCGAGGTAAATACATATTATATAATCATTTAATATATATATATATATATATATATATAGCCCTAAACATCGAGAGTTGAAGCTATTGTAATTTTCGGTTCCAGTTGTGTTTTTTTTTATGGTTTTGCTTGAGGGTGGTATAATCTGCGTAGTTAAAGAATGGGATTATAAATCTCATGCTGTCCCACTCAGATTATATTTCCGTCTGGACGGCTGAGTCCCGCTCAGCAGCATGAGATTTATAATCCCATTCTTTAACTACGCGGGGTATAGCATCCAGGAGTATTACACCAGAAACAAAGTCATTAGACTTACCATAGCGAATCCAGAGAGCAGCGCGGAGGTCTTGCTGGACGCCTTCAGCTTGGCGCGACTGAGCTGCAGCTTCCTCCAGGACAAGTAAGCAGGCGTGTGGAGCCCGTCGGACGACTGGATCGGAGTCTCGCCTGACATTTTTCCGTGCTGGAGAAATGTGGACGGAAACTTTAGCAAATAATGGTAGTTATAAGCCGTAAACGACAAAGAGTCTGTATTGGAATATAATTTAAAAACCGTCGTCGGGGATTTAAAATAAGATAATACTAATAACAAGAATATATATTATTTTGAAATGTGTCTGTTTGTCTGTTCACGCATAACATAAATACTTCTGGACCGATTGCGATAAGGTTTTCACTGTTGGATAGCTTAGGGTACTTTTTTAAATTTGTGCTAGTTTTAAGAAAACACTTTGGTAGGGCGTTATTTTTATTTTGCCGACATGGTGAGATATACAAAACAACACAGACCACATACACAAAGAGACCCTCACTTATACTTGTCCCCACAGGAAGCATGATGGTGATGCTGTCATGAAGTGAAGTACAGAAGAATATTCAGATAAGGTGAATAGTTAAAGTGGGAAAAGTAAAGGATTTTATATCACGTAAACAAAAACAGAAGAAGGTAGAACTAAAGACAGAACACCCACACAGCTACATTCCCACCCTTCGTGCTTCATGTCCATCAACAACAAAGATATAGAGACAATACGCAGACCGTAACCACAGAATAAATAATAGTACAAGTACCGTAACCACATAATAAATAGTAGGCCGTAACGCGAATGAGTCACTGCTAACACGTGCAAGACAAACGGCACTCTAATTGTAACTAAGGCCAAAGGAGGCAATTGTGTGCGTTGCACCTAATTTATGCGGCCCGGCCTTATTTCATAAGTGACAAATCATAATAAACCTACAAATATCAGTCGAATACGCCAAACGTGCGTTTCATATAACAAAAATGTACGACATTTCGATAGTTTGACTGACAATTGTCGGTTCGATTGACATTTGTCAGTGTACTATAGTTTTATGAAATAGGGCCCAGGCCTGAGCCCACACCTAACCTTCCCACTTTTTAATCGACTTCACAAAAGGGGACAGTTATATTGTTCGACTGTACGTATATTCACCGATTTCTCCCTCATTGCGAGCGATTTTGAATCATTATATTTTGTTTGAATTGGTATACTCTCCAATTGGTCCCATATAAATTCTATCAAAATTGGTTCAGTAGTTTTTCGAGTTTTATTTTTATTTTTATTAAATCCATTTGATTTTGTTTATATTGCCTCAAATCTCTAAGATTTCTAAAACGATTTGGATGGTTGATGTTTTATTCAAAAGGGTAGACTTTCAGTGTAGTCCCATATAAACTTCATCAAAATTGGATCAGTACTTTTTTTTAGTTATTAGTTAATCCATATGTAGATGGGTTTTTTTACCTTTACATTTTGTACAGTACTTGTACCTAGATCTATACGCAATGTATATATATTATATCATTTATAAATATTATTCATGTGAAGGAATCAAACCCACCGCCAAATTACTTCCACTCGATGTTTCCAATTAATGTAGGTATTTAAAAAGCGAGTTTTATAGTTATCTATGCTATCTATATTACAAGTTCGGAGATCACGTTAAGCTGTCGGTCCCAGCTGTTATTGATTAATAGCAGTCGTAAGCCATGTCGGAGGCCCTCGGGCGGCCTGACAAATTCTTGCACCAGAGGCCAAAACTACCTCATACGACAAACAAAAATTACAAGTACACATTCATTGGCGTTAATATAATTTCAATTAATAAAGTAATTTAAACAGAAAACATAACATGAGGTTTGAGGAAGTTGTTTGAGATGCAATTAACAAGTAAAATTATCATAAAAATACAAAAACCCCGACTGCGAACAATATTATTGAATACGAGCTGACCGCACGCAAAAATAATCACACTAATATTTTATAGGCGAAAATTCATATATATGTATGTAAAGTTATGAGTGTGTGCGTTTGTGTATATGTTTGTTACTTCTTCACGCTTAAACATCTGAACAGATTTAGATAAATTTGGTACGGGGGTAGATAAACTGAAAATTTCGATTGAAGCTTAAAAAAAAATGCTACTGTTTAGTTATAAGAATTATATATTTCTGAATTGGTTTTTTAAAGACCTGTATTTTGATACCTCATTCGATAGGTTTTGGTAATTATTTTGTTCCATCGGAAAAACAATATGGCAGCTGTAAGCCGCCATATTAGTTTTCTTGACACTTCATATACCTCTCGTGATCAAAACAAATGCAATGATACCTCGTTTATAAAAATCCATCAAGTCGTTTAGGCTGTAGGACACGCCTAAGAAACGTACAAACATACAACCCAACCACTTAACCCTCCGTTGGATAAAAACTATAAGTCATATTAAATTTGATTTCAATCTCAAGCCACATTTGTTTGTATGACAATTGCTCGGCTTCTACTCATCGGATTGAGATACCAGTTACACCAGTTTAAAGTCAAACCTAATCTAATCAAACAGTGAAAACCGCATTGCAATCGGTCCAGTAGTTTTTACGTGATGCGCGAACAAAACATACAGACAAACAGATAAACAAACAGACAGACACGAATTTAGATACCCTAGACCATTTTTTTTCTCTTTATATTCTTTGTACACACTTTTTCGTTCTTATTGCTTTATTATAAGTATAGATGTCCTGGCGTGTCAATTACCATTGATTAATATCTTGAAATAAAACAATGGGAATGAACTATGTATTATCTCACTGCCATTAACAATGTATATATATAAGCATTGAAGCAATTAAATCCTTCAGCCACTGTAAGAGCCAAATGAGTAGCTGGACTTAATAGCTTGCATAGTGTTTATATGGTTATGGTTAAAATCACCAACTACTGGGTAATATTTCGTTCAATTATTTTTAGTAGTAGGTTCAAAAAGAAGGGGAGAAAAACGAATTAATATACAAGGATTTTATTTTATGTTACAAGCTATAATTCCTGTAAACTTTTAAACTGCTTTGACAATTTAATTTGTATCTGTCTATTAATAGATAAATATAATACTTATAGCTACATATTGTCAACATATTTTACAAACGATTTTTGAATCAAGCAATCGCATCTATATGAAACTTTGAATCCACCTTCTTTTTCTTTTTAATACTATATTTGCTCTTATTTGCGCTATTCGGATAGAGTGATTGAAATAACTGCCACATTGCAGCGCGCGCTTCTCTTATCTATACTTATAATAAAGCAATAAGAACGAAATAGTCTGTACAAAGAAGATAATTTAAAAAAAAAGGTCTAGGGTAATTAAAATATGCTACTGAACAAGAATATAACATTATTAAAATTCGTGTCTGTCTGTCTGTTTGTTCGCGCATCACGTAAAAACTACTGAACCGTATTCGATGCGGTTTTCACTATTGGATAGCTTAAGTTTTAAATTAAAAACTGGAGTACTTGGTATCTCAATCCGATAAGTAGAAGCCTAGCAATCGATAAAACGAACTTTGACGGCAGAAGGAATTTTGATCAAATGTTGGTATATTGGTATTTTAGGTCCTGGAATAGCACATAATATAGTACTTTTAACCTAGAGAAATGACCACGCTTGCGAAGCCGCGGGCATCAGCTAGTATATACTATGCCTATTTACGCCTTAACTAAAACAAAGATCCCAAAAAAATACAAAAACATAAATATAAGTAATACCATAACCAAAGCAAGCTATCTATGTATTTTGATATAAAGCTGAAACTAAAATGTTATGTTCTTAAATAAAAACAAAATAATCACATTAATTATCCAAACCCTACTCTAGAATACACTGCCGTAGAGTCTAGATAAAAACTATGCCCGAGAGCTGAGTTCTCACAACACTTAGCCACTGAACAAAGGGTATTATGAATTTGAATACTGTTCTTATATGTAAATTAAATATGTTCCATAGTGCCGGTCGGGCCGCCTCATCGCCTCTTCTAATTATAACCTTGTAATTATTATTATTCTGTGCCACAAACTAGAAAAATGAAGCTTTAAATATGTCAAGCCTCTGTTGGTTCATAATCAGCCTGTACTCGTCCACTGGTGGATATAGGCCACTCCTAATGCGCGCCACTAATGAGCCCGATCTTCAGCTCTTCTCATGTAATTGCCAGCTACTTTACGCAAATCGTCGCTCCATGTAGCTGGAGGGCGTCTTTGAGCTATGTCGGTAACTTTCGCTCTCTGCCGGATCACTTCATTTCGGATGCGATACCTTGGAGAAACCCCGAGCATAACTCCTTCTATAGCACGCTGAGCGACCTTGAATTTGTGGACCAGCCTCACAGTCAGTGTCCAAGATTCGGCTCCATATGTCATCGCGGGTAGAACGCAGTGGTTGAAGACTTTTGTCTTCAGGCATTTGGGATGGGCGACGAGAAGACCTGACGAAGTTTCCCAAATCCTGCCCAGCCCAGCCGAATTCACTTATCGGCTTCCTTCTTGAAGTTGTATCTACCTAAACTGAAGATTATGTCCAACGTAGACATAACCCTGAACAACTTCAAGAGGCATGCCACTGACGGCTATTTGTTCCGGTGCAATGTTATGACTGATCATCATTTTGTTTCGTCAATGTTCATGCGGAGTGTCATCACCAATGCATCGGGAGGCATCAGCTAAGCTGGTCAACATCTGTTGCAGCTCTTTCAGCGATTCCGCCACTATGACGATATCATCAGCAAATCTCAAGTGCGAGATGTATTCGTCGTTTATGTGGATGCCCATTTCTTTCTAGTCCAGCGCCTTGAACATATCCTCCACTGCATTATTACATCCCCCAGTCTTACACCCCTTGGCAATTGGATTGGTTCTGTTTCCCGGTCCTGGACTTGAATGGACATCGTAGCAGTCTACTTGACATTGCTTCAAAGAGTCCAGAAGAGACCAGGTCTAGATGGAGTCAAATGACTTCTCGTAGTCCACAAAAGCTAGACACAGTGGCCGATTATCTCTGATCTGTTGGAGTGATTTTGTTTTTTTCTGATTTCAGTCTCAAATAATGAAATTGAAGGATACTGTTTTATTAATTTTTGTACCTATAGATACATTATAATTTACCATAAATAAATAGACAAAGATCTGTTAATAAATCATACAAATGTATCAAAAAGGTTTATCTGGAATGTACAATAAATTTTCCATAATTTTTATTCAGACGATTCTGCGTCATAAATATTATAAATATGTAAACTACATTTTGACATAATTTATTGTTACATAATTTTGAACAAATGTCTGAGCCTACGAATAAATTAGGTCTGAGCATATTTCTTTGCAAAGTATAGTTATAATGCATCAGAAAATTTGTGACTTGTATGTGTCATTGCTTGTGAATCTGACAAGCGTAAACAGTGTATAAGTACATAGGTACATAATGTATATAATTACAGCAGGCGCTCTGTAGTCCGGCACCAGTTTTTTTTTCACTATTGCTGGAAGTGGGTAATTCCCAACAGTGCCGGATTATTAGATTTGTATGGGAAATAAATTTCAGTGACCAAGTTTATTTCGAGTTTCAAAGACCTTTGATGCACATACAAACAAAGCAGACACATGGCACCACTGTCAAGGATAGGCCCGGACTGCCGAACAAACGAGCTCAAAGTAGTGGTTTAAGAGCTCTGTAGCGTATAGAATTATAACTAAAGGTTGCCAGAGGAAGCTCTATAGCGTGCTATGCAGACCTTTTGCAGCTGCTAAAGCTCTAAAGGGGCGCCTTATAGCACCATTATACAGATCCAGTAGAGTTGCTAAATAGTGCTTGACAGGTGCTTATACGGTGAAAATAACAGTTAAAAGCTGATATTGGCTAACTGAATGAACGAACGTCACTCGAATCGGCTCGATTCACTCGATTTGGTACACAACGCAGTGTGATTTCGGTGTTTTTATATGGTGAGTATAACCTTGCAGTTTTTAGTCAATGGCTGCGATATTGTGTATTAAAATAACAAAATGGTGGATTTATGGTGTAAATTTAAGATTTGGTTTGCATGACTCATTCAGGTGAAAAACTTCAGCAAATTTAATTTATTGTGATACATGTATGGTGTTTTTAGCATTAAATGAATGGGCCCTCAATTTATTGAAGATATCATATTAAAACTAATATGAATATGAAGCATGGTATAACATTTTTGGCAAAATTTTGACAAGACTATCGCTGAAATAAGTTAATTTGTGGCTAACTAACAAAAACATGATGTTTGAGAGAATATTTCAGTGAGCTGTGTGTTTAAATAAACAAATATATAAGAACCAATACAGATTTTATCTCAGAAAATGGCGTTCCTGCAATTGCAGCCTTGGATTCTGTTTTTCACTACAAAAGCCCTCTTTTGTAGAAATTGGTGCTAAAATTCAGTGCTAAGAAGCTCTTAGTTCCACGTTAGTTGCAAATACTAGTATTAGCTCAAGAACCATCACCTCCACATAAGGTCCAATAGAGTTAATATAATAATCTGGAGTGTGAATTTGATATCATATAAAACTTACACCTGCATTGCAGCATACGTAAAACACAGACAGTAAACATAATTTAGGGTTCAGCAAAACTAATAACCCTTACTTGTAAAGCTGAGTAGTTTAAGTAGTTACTCGTATTTAAATGATTAATAATGTAACTGTAAATGTGTGGCGAGTGTCCTTTACTACAATAAATAAATATAATATAGACAAAATACGTGTATTATTTATTTGAGCCGTAAATAAAACGGCGGCCATCATGGTTCTTCCAATTTATTAGAAGCTATTATTCTCTATCTTGAGGCACTGCTGGCTCTGTAGTAGTTCTACAAAAAGGAATTTTACGAGCTGAAGTGCTAATTTTAACTAATATGCTTAACAATAGCTGTAAGAAGTAAATCAGTTGCTCATTTATATCCTATGCAGCACTGTGTTGCATAGTATGCCACGCAGGAACATAATGCAGATGAAAGTGCTAAAAGAGATACAATTCTATATATTGTGCAGTCAATGTTGGTATAAAATACTACTTGAAACCATTATGCGGCTGAAAGGGGCAAAAGAGATATAATTCTAACTATTGAGCAGTTAATGGTGCCATAAGGTGACACAAAAATATCTTAGGTTCTTGCTGCGGTCATAAGTTTTAATATTAGCTGTTGTAGAACTTTTGCCTAATTCTGATGTCCTTATGCCATCCCTGTACACCTTAAGGCTTTAAGGAGAGCTGCAATATTCACTAATTTGCTAGTTGGGGAGTGAATGCGAAATTACACAAACACTGCATTTATAAATGCTCTCCCGCTCGGTCATATGGCATTCAGCTGTGTAAACAAACGCCGTATTATAGAGAGGGTCACCGGAGTCTCTAAGTGCCGGACTACTGGACGAGCTGGATTAACGAGCACCTACTGTACTAATTATAGATATTATGTAGCTACTTGTATTCATTATTAAATAGCAACATACTATTCATTTTCCTTATATACACATGGATTATTCAAAATAAGAAGTTTTTGTTTGTGTAAGTAACATACCAGTCAGTCTATGTACTCCTCAGAACTTTAATCATAAATTTATTGTCAATAGAAAAACAATTTTTTATCTATCTATCTATACTTATAATAAAGCAATAAAAGCTTTTGCTTTTGAGTAGAAGCCGAGCAATCAATAAAAATATTTTTGACGGCTGAAGACATTTTGATTAGATGTTGGTATTTTAGGTCTTGTAATAGCACATAAATACGTACATAGTACTTTTAACCTAGAGAAATGACCATGCGTGTTAAGCCGCTGGTACAGCTAGTACATTAATAATGTTTTAAATCACAGCAAATTACACACCAGACAGCAAGACATGTGCTGTAACTAGTGAACATTTGGCAGCTCCTATTTATTGATTGTACAAAAAAGTGGCAAGGCCCTCTGTGGCTAAGATCATTGACTTGAGTTTGTTTACGTACGAGTATGTCCTACAGAATGGACTTGTTTGTGCGGTTATTGAAACTGATTTGATGAGCTTACCACACAATATCTCCTTCACAGTGTTAATTGCTTATGATAGAGTGACCACAAGAATGAACGTACTAGGGGTATAAAAGTCAAGTTGAAAATGTTGTAGGGCTAGTTATAATAATTGAACTACACTTACTAACTATCAGGTGCAATAATCAACTCTCTCATTGGGTCTTCGAATGGTGTCCGTAAATTGTTCTCTAAATTTCTGGCTCAAATTGGGATGCTAGCTAATCCTGTTACTAGGATATTAAATCAGGCCCCTAAACATTGCATCTAGTTTTTATTTACAGTCCAATCCCACAGTGGTTGAAACAACGACACAAAAGAAGAAGAGAAGAATATGTACAATATTATATTTACATATTTTTGATTTCTTCTACCCTAACAAGCATTATAAATAGACATAACGTGTCTTGTCCATGTTAAATGGATTCAGCTCACAGTATTTATAAAAGTGTTAGTAACTTTCTAGCTAATCCATACTAAACACTACTTAAAGCACCCATAATATTAGAACATAGGTAATATACATGACTTGAGGCACATAAATAGAGGCAAGATGAGTTGAAGCCCTTTTTCTCCAATTAACCAATAACCATAAACTCACTGTTAAACAAGGACAGTTGTATCTTCCCGTGCAGAAAACAAAACCAGAGGTATGCTTTGCTACAGTACCGCCATCAACTCCTTTATAAGAAAAAAATAAATGTGAGTTACAAAAATATACATATTATTCTATATAAATAAACACCAAAAAGTTTTAATATCTAGATAAATTATGCATTGCTCTGATATTGGAGTACAATTGCATATTGTGAAATAATGTTTGTGTCATTATTTTGTAAGATTTCGTTAATCAGTATAAGTCACAATACACACACAGAGATAGTCAATAAATAATTTATTACACAATTATGATGGTATGGCAACTAGTATTCATGAGATATTTAAAGCTCAATTACAAGATTAATGTAAAATAAACAAAATAGAAGCTAAGAAACTCACTGGATCCAAGAAAATGTAAACCAAAACATGGTTCTATCTAAATATTATGTACTGCTACTGATAAGTTTTTGCATACAAGTAATAACTGTATTGACAAGAGTAAGCGGCTGAATGGCAAATTATATTTAAATTAGTAATTGAGGAGATGAACAAAAACTGTAGTTACGAGCAGTTCAGTAAGTTGTGTCGTACCTTGCTGTATTTCGGACCCCAGGTATTAGAGGAGTCGTAACGACTGCCTGGCAATGCGCTCTGGTAATTATTTCCAACTGTACTGGCTGACCAAACCGACATACCTAAATAATAATCACGATAGTCCTTCGATTTCAAGCGACGAGGTCACAACTCAACCGTACACAGCTTAGTTTTACTCCATTAACTGTATCTATGTTGATGAAAATTTGACTAATGCTGGATTATCTTTACTGCCGCGTGAAAATCATTATTTAGCGAAGCACATCGATTTAAATTCGTAATTTTCATGAAATTTTAGCATCTATCCACAAATTCACATCACAACCAAACCAAAATCAACGTCATATCATAAATGTCAAAACAAAAGTCAAAAGCAAAACAAACGTCAGTTTTTTTTTAATAATATCATATAGCATAGACAAAAGTCGATAGAACCACGAGCACAGCGGTGCTATTACGCAGTGTTGATCATATCGGTTTCAACCAAGTTATGTGGTTTGGACCCTGGGTTTCAATCAGATTGTCACTTTTTTCATAGCAATTTCGACTCTATCGCAACGTACTAATGAATTTGACGGCTTGAAACAGATATGATTAATATTCCGTAATAGCCCTGCTGAACACCTAATAACCACGGGTAAAGATTTAACTCGATATTACCGGTTTTTCTAAAGATGTTAGGTAGGTACTATAATACGAAGACAGAGTAAATCATCTGCGAATAGCGCTTTGAGATGACATTACTGCGTGGCCGTTCGAGTTAAAACAAAATGTTTTAAAAAATAACAGTGACTTAACTGGGTGGGGCTGTCTCGGGGCACACGGCCGTTTGTTTGTCGTGAAACTCTACGCCATAGGAAGATGAGTGTGACTACTTTATGATTTAGGAAAATAAAACTTAAAATCCAAAAAAACGTGGTGAAAGTATATCTAGGATGTCTACAAAACTGTATTTTATAAAAAAAAAGTTAGGAATTTTGAAATCGCGATCTGGCTTGACCCTTTAACGCATGACGTCACATCGCCCATCATTGCTCACCCACGGTTTTTTTTAGTAAGTATGGTAAAAGTACCTTGTTGATATTGTATCGTACCTACCTCTGTTCTAAACATTGTACCAGGAAACTTATAATTATATACTAGCATTGGCAAAGGTCACATTGAAACTAAAAATTGTTTCTTCTTTGTAATTTGACGTTTAACTGCAATAGGCAGCGTAAATATTCTAAGCACGAACCTCTGTTTACGAAGTATTACAGATTCATGAGTAATATATAAGTAATATATAATATATATATGTATACTCTTTGTATACATATATTACTCATGAATCTGTAATACTTCGTAAACAGAGGTTCGTGCTTAGAATATTTACGCTGCCTTAGGGCGTCAGAAGTAGCGTCGATGACGTCACTACAAATAGAAAGAACGAGCGATATACAACTAAGGCTAAGACAGAACGGGACAGAGCTATTTATCTTACATCCCTTACGCGTAACCTTTTTTTTTGTCTGTCACAAAGTCAACTTTGTAACAAAAAGTACATGAGCTGTCATAATGATCGGTTGGCGAATAGTATTTTTGTATTTTTAAAGTTTTAGAATATATTTTGGTGAGAAACGGACTCCATTAGTATTATAAAAGTTTACACCATAATTGGGTGTAGTGTGTCTGGCTGCCAAAGCCCTAGTGAATACAAAAATCCTGGAATTATCTTCCACACGTAAGTATTACTTTTCACCTAATATTTTTAATATTATGTGCTACAAGCTCGTCTCAAATAAATTTCCTATGTAATATTCTTCGCAATAGTATCGATTTTTAATCCGTAGTCACCTATTTCCAGTAAATTAGTCGCAATCAAAAGTAAGATAACCTTAAACAGTAACAAGGAGAACATTTCCATAAAATGGCATGTAGTTTTACCCAATTTATAGTATGATTTTGTTTTGCAGTTTGTATCATGAAACATCAAAAATAAACTTAATAGGTATTTTCGGTATGTTTAAATAATGTTTTTATTCAATTTAATATAAACGATATACAGTATTTATTATTAGTGTTTAATTATAACGATATTTTTATACGGAATATGGAAACCGGAACGAGATTTTTACGTTTTCCTATTATTGATATTAAAATAACACAAGAGGCATGATTACAGTATGGAATAAAATAATAAACAAAACTATTTTATTTCAGGTTTCCTATATATACAATTGTAAAACAACAATGGATAAATGCAACAGGCCAAACAAATTGAGTACCAAGTAAATACACAAGAATTTGCTCAGTCCACTTTGATGCTACACAAATAGTAACAACAAATAAAAACAAAGGGCTCGTTGAAGATGCAGTTCCGTTAGAATTTGTACAGTTGTCACAGCATATCTATATGTTTGTGAAGTTAGGCTCTGTGAACGATTGCGCAGGTACTGCTGTGGGGGTAAAACATTATGAAGTAAGAGTGAAATAGAAAATGCGAATAACGTAATCGAGTGAGTGAGGCAGTTATACAATGCTGTCTTTACCTTCAACATTGGGATTGCGCCTGAAAAATTGCAGTTTGCGCAGCTACTAGCAGATTACTTCCGAGACACATACTTCCGCTGCGACTACTGTACATGTATGTGCTTTCTTGTTGCTTAGTTTTTTTTTAATTATTGCATCACACATTGATGCCAATTCTGTTGAGCAACTCACTAAACAAAACTAAGCTAAAGCTAAATTTATTTTATTTTAGTGATTCCTAAAATTGTATCAGTTGTTGATTTTAACTAAACTAAGACATCATTGTGACAGGACTAATTTGATTTTGACAACGACTAAATTTAATTGCTGAGAGTTTTCGGCATGAGGGTTGTGCGGATGCACCTTTATACGTAAACTGACGTACAACAGAATAGAAAAATACCACTAAACTAAAATGAGAAATTAAAATCAATTTAGGTGTGTCATACTAAAATTTAGCTTGGTGCATTTTTATCGGCTTGGAACATGACTAAACTTAATTTTAGTGTAGTTTAGTCTAGTTCGTACCAACCGAATCGGTACCATTGTCACTATCAGTTAGTTAATTCTTAGTCATTAAAAACTCATGCTGTCATTAAGTAGGTAACTATATGTGTTTTTTGTTTGTATACTCAATCATCAGAGCCTAGAGCTGCAACCAATCAATCTATTGTTGTGGTTACTTGCAAACAACAAGCAAATGAGTATTTCAGAAAAACAGCTGTACGGTAGGTAATACTTACTATTTATTTACAGTTTAGAAGTTCCTTCCAGCAATCACTTTTTATACGCTTTATAATAGCTTCACTTGTATGTTTGTAACCGACTCCTTTGGACGCTATTTTGACCCACTTTAAACCGGACAGATTTCATTTAAATTTTGCACACCTGTCAAATACCGATGACAATGCTATAATTCGAAAAAAAAAGTAGAAAATAAATAATAGTTTAAAAAAACTAAAAAACAAAAAGTAATTTTAGTTGGAATAAAAACTATCCTCAATTTTTATCTATTATATAAACTATGACTGCGCTAAGTTGCATCAAAATCCCTCCAGTAGTTTCAGCATGATAAATATTCGTTGGAATAACTTTAAACCCCTATCCTACGGAAGCCCTTTAATTATTCGGGATGTTAAGTATTCATTTCCTACCTCGTAGTATGAACTCAAATCATGCCAAGTTTCATTTGAATTTATTCAGTAGTTTCGGCATGATGCGCGTCCAAGATACAGACAGACAGACAATAGAAAAAAATGAAAAATAAAACAGTTTTGGCTTCAGTACGAATATAGAACTTCCTCCAAAAATATTACTTAATATCTTCAATGTACAGAAATTGGACCCGTATCCCACAGGAACTCTTTTGTTTTTCGGGATATGAAGTATCCTCAATTTTCACCCATAATCTAAACTATGACTGCCAAAGTGCATCAACATCCATCGAGTAGTTTCAGAGTGGTAAGTGTTTTTTTTTAAAATAACTTTCAAACCATATCCTGCGAGAACCGTTTAATTTTTCGGGATGAAAAGTATCCAATGTCCTACCTCGTAGTATGAACTCAAATCATACTAAGTTTCATTTAAATTCATTGAGTAGTTTCGGCGTGATACCTATCCAAGATACAGACAGACAGACAATAGAAAAAAAATGATAGTTTTAAAATAAATAGTTCCTGCGGGATAATGTCCCAAATTCTGTAAATTAAAGATATTATGTAAAAAAAATTGGGGGCCGTTCTATATTCAATACTAAAGCTAAAAATGTATTTTTTTAATTTTTGTCTTTCTGTCTGGCTGTCCGTCTGGCTGTTTGCACCTTGGAAGTTCATCACGCCGAAAATACTCAATGACTACAAATGAAATTTGGTATGATTTGAGTTCATACTTTGAGGTAGGACATAGGAGTGTTATTTATTATGTCCAAAATTCTGTAAATTGAAGATATTATTTACTTGCAGATACTTCTTTCAACATCAGTAGGCACAAGTCAGTCTTCAATAATGTGTACCGCCAAACGACATTTCTAGAATGTCAAGAAACTAGTGTTTCTAAAAATCATTGTTTGATAAGTATTTTTATAACCAATGGGCGTTTTTCTTATACTGTAGCATGTTAAATCATGACTCCGAGGGAGATTTGTTATAAATCCCGATTAAGTAGAATATATTGGGTACAACGCCATCTGGCGAGGAGGAGCGTATTCTCTCCGAGACCGCAAATAATTCCGGCGTTACCAAGGCCTATTGGTAGAAGCGCCATCTATTAGATCAAGGTGCGTTTTCTCCTCAAGTGGAAACCAGACTCCAAGTTTGGTTAGAAACGCCGAACGACCGTTCGCTGCGCCACTTTCTTCGACGAAAGAACAATGAAAGCATTTCTTTGTTGAATACTGAATTATGATTTCACCTTTCTAAAAATCAAGGGATAATGGTTGAATCTGCCTCTGCAAGTAGAAAGGCAAAGTTTTCATCTAATAACTCAAAATGCTTGAAATGGTAAATCCACGCAGCGACAGCTAGTGTCGAGAGACATGAACTGGAAGGAAGGTGTCAACGATGCGGAAACCTCTGTCGGGAAGTAGCACAACTTTTGAGTGATACCCTTATAATAAAAGTTTCAAGGAATATTTTCAGGCCCTGGATAGCATCAAACAAAGGGCAAAATGTTTGGAAAATCCGGAATAAGTCGTATCTTTGAGTTGGCGAACAAATCAGAAATTCAGAGGGCAGCGATTCATATGTCGAAAATAATTTACACATACAAATTGCTTGCGATGGTCACACCATGGAATGTTTTGACATATTGAGTAGAACACAGAAAACTTCCAGGTTATTTGTTTTTTTTTATATGGATTTGAGATGGTAAACATCTTTATCTAGGCGGAACATGACTGGAATGTACCAGAGCTGGCTGGAGGACATTGACCTGTATAGCTAGGCCGACAGGGTCTGGATTGCGATGCTAGCTGCAGTGTTGTTTCCAGAGGCTTCTGGAAAACCGGATGTAGTCTTGCTACTCAACGTAAAGCCAGAGTCCGTATATATACAAAAGAAAGGCCTGCTGTGAGATTTTCCAATACGGACAGTGAATTAGTTTGTTTCACATAGTTGCACGTGATTTGAGATCGGCGCAGGCAGCAGAAGACACGTAGTCTCTTGTGTGGACAAAAAGACCGAGATACGCAGTCCAGAACGATGTGCGGAAACCGTGACTACTTGGTAACCGGTGAAATAAGTATACGAGTGCAAAATGCGCCGATCTCCGAGCGTCACCAGCTGGTCTCCAACGCACCATATGTCCCGTAGAAGACACCGATCGAAAGAGACACCAGACACCGACCGTGGGAGACGCAGAAACCGTTCGAGAGGAGCGAAAGGCACCGTTCGTGGCGAGCAGGAGGAGCTGAACGAGTGGAGTAAAGGAGGCGATCCGCGACGGCACGCGTGTCGACAGTACGCCGTCCCGGGAAGCTTCCAGGTTGGTCCACTCCAAATCATTTCGAGTCAGCGAGCTGCGGTAGTGAGGGAAGCCTTCGCCTTATTGCGTGTTAGGATACAGTTTGAAAGATACTTTCTGTTGTAAAGTTTTACATCCCTCCGGGAAACACAACCTTACACACACACTCCTGTTTGCACAAACACATTTGATTTAAAACGTGCTAGGGCATACACGACAGTATTCCGTTGCGTTGTGACCAATATATGATGAACTGCTGAACACTGTCTCTCTAAGTTTTTACTAGCCTAGGATACTGCAGTTCTAATGTAAATTCATATCGTATAGGCCGAATTTATGTACTATAATACATATGTTTGAGAAAATTGTAATCATATTTGAGTATTTAAATCTTATTATAAGAATTAGCTGCGTAGATCATATTTTGATGCAGAACAAACATTGTTAAGTGAAAAAATACTTCTTTTTGAATTCCTCAGTAAAGGGGAGAGAACCAAGTTTTGATAACTCATGTGTGTTTTTTTTCTATTTTGTAATAAAGCCCTTTGTTATTGAATTAAACATATTGTTTTAATTACCTCGCCTTTACCTGAGAAGGAGTTCCGTTTCCTTAGCCGGGCAACGGTCTTTCAATACTATTTCATGTTATTTCTTTCGAAGCCTCTAGATATGTATGACGTTGTCCCCCCATCTTTTGTCTTGTTTGTAGACATTTCCTTCAACGTCAAAGTGCACAAGTCAATCTGTAATGCAAATGTTGCAATGAACAACAATTGCAAGCCTCGACCAACATCTTAAGAGGCTCTTGCTGGATGGTTGGATTAAGGGCCAGATGCAGAAGGCAGTACTCCTTGACACGGCGCGTATAGTCAGGAGGTTCCTCACTCTGCAGCCTTAGCCACCGGTAGTTTGAGCCCTGCTCTGCTGTCGGTAGTGCCCTAGGTTTAAAGGTTTTTATAATATTTTTATAGAAATATTGTAAAAAATTGTAATCTAAGATATCAAATAAATAAAGTGACATAATAATAATGAAAATGAATACAAACTTTTCCTGTTATTAGAGTTCTGACTGTAGTATTTACACAATTTTAACAGGCAATCATGTATTATATGAAATTACTTATGTTATGTTTCTTATCCTTTGTTATGCCACTTAACTTTTATGTTATGGTCCTATAATAAATAAATACGTAACTTTCATTAATGTGCTTAATTTATTTACATTCCCTATCATCTGTTGACAATATTACATTGTGTCGTACGATTTAGTTCCGTATGGGGTAATTTTAGTTATAATATGGCAGCACCTAAGACAAAACTATTGCTAACTAAAAGGGGCACGCGGAGACTACTTTTACCAGTGTAAATATTCTAAGGGTTCGTGATATTACTATGTACTATGTAAACATTGATGGTTGAAATTATCTGTGCTAAGATTAAAAAAATACATTTTGGATTCAGAAGTAGGTAGGGGAACCGGTATAATTATTGGCGACTTAAGCGAGCAAACGCGAGTATAATTTGAATAAAATATACAAGTAATGGTTGGAAATAAATAAAATTATGTTGCACGATATAATATTGTGGTGTACTCGTTAATGTAGTTTACATACATTTTTTCCGTGTTATCTCTGAGTAAATTAAACACAAAAACAGCAACATCAATTACATAGTAATTGGACGTATCAACGCAACTATTGGCCATCAAATCATACAGTTATTGGCTATTTTTAATCTATACTTATAATAAAGTTATAAGGACTATAAAGTATGTACAAACAAGATAATTAAAAAATAAATGGTCTGGAGTACTTAAAATAAACTACTGATCAAGAATATAACATTTTTTTAAATCGTGTTCTGTCTGTTTATCTGAATGTGTCTTTTACTGCCTCGTCCAGAACTTTTTTTAAGTATAATAGGGTAATTTTTGGCATTGTTACTTTTTCAGTTTGACCTGACAGAAAAAAAAGAAACGTTTAGTAATCTGGTCCAAAATAAATTAAGAACTATTATAGTAACTAGACAATTTTTTATACTGGTTAGTATATGAGTGATACAGTAATTGGCCGAGGTCAGTAACTATTTAGAAAGCTGTAAACTGCATGGTATTTGAATAGACCGCGTAACATTGAAATACGAAGATAATAGAATTATTACTAACGTTGTTTGCTAAGTTAAGGCTGAATATAGTAATTGGCATATGGGGCCAATTACAATAAATGTACAAAATAATCGTGACAGTTATTGCCCACACATTTTTTTTGGCAATAGAAGACCTTATCGCTATTATGTACACCTCATATACGTTAATTGTGTGCGCATCAGCTGTACATTTTATTCGATTTCTGTAACTACACTTCTTTAGGTTAGTTTCAAAATACCAAATGAAAATAATCTGGAGACATTGTATATACAAAGGGAGAAAACAACATAATCGCTGATTCCCTGTCCAGGATGCCAAATCCTGATTAGCTACCGTCGAAGTTGGAACGTAAAGTCAGCAGAATTGTACAAAACATACATGATATTCAGTTAGAAGACGTAGCCATAAATGAAGAGAATATCAAAGAACACACCAAAAAAGGGTGCAGTACTCAAGAAAGTAATAAAGGGCGTTGAAACAAATTGGAGTCCTTACAATTTTGACGACGAACAATTAAAACCAAACTTGAAAAAACGTAACGAACTATCTGTAGAAAACAACATTGTGATGTGGCGAATATTAGTGGATCGAGCTACATTTTATGCGATAACAAAACAATCGAGCGAGGGCCTCGAAGTTTGGCCAGAACGGTTGCGAGGACTGGCAGCGCTATGTAATTTTGGCACAGCGTTGGATACATTAATACGCGACCGTTTTATATTAGGTCTTGGATCATGTCCCGAGTGCGACCGTCTTTTTGAGTTGGATGAGGTTGGTTTGACGGTTGCTAAGGCTTAACAAGTGGCCCAACAAGTGAACTGCGCAAAGATAGCGAAAACTGTAGGGAATTTAGGACAACTCACAACCGAGGAAGCTATGTTCCGTATAAATAACGACAACAATGAACAAAAATCCCAGTCGCAGCAAGCACGCCTGTGCTTGCTGCGACTGGGATTTTTGTTGCCTGTTTTGTTGTTGTTTTTTGGTGCCTACCTAGTCATATGTACCACAAACCCACCGTTGTTTACCAAAGTCCAATTGCGACATATTTAATCATACAAGTAGGTACTTCCTTCGATTGTGAAAGTACCAATTAAGCACTTTTTGTACTTATGTTGTTTTTCTATGAATAATGCGCAGTAGAGGTAAGTACTCTGCATGTTGATTTGATTTAATTGCGCATAGCTGAATAAGCATTTATGTACTTAGATGTTTTTCTCGCTAAAGTATGATAAATGTAACTACTTAGTTGTTATTGCAAATGAAGAATGTACTAGAAATCGCCTACTCATTTATAAAAGTTATATAAGGAAGTTACTAAGTACAAATTGTCATTATTTTATCTTCGCTTGAATTGTACGGTCAAAAGTAAGACCAATAAAATTAACTTCAAATTTAATTTGTTGTTTATTTTATAAAAATCTCGGCTCCGTCCAATTTGTCAGGCGCAGCCGGTTGTATTTTTTTTAAAGTCGTGAAAGTTTAATTTGTCCGGCGCTTACTTCAAAAATTGTGAAATATATTTTTTCTGGCGCAACCTACATATTTGGTGCAGCTGTCCTGAATAACTTCAGTGTGTTCCTGACAAATCCACGGAAAAAATACTCGAACCAAACAAATACGTGAAAAGTAAAAACAGTGAATATAGTGAAATGAGTGAAATGGTCAAGAAAGTGCAAATAAAAAGTGTTAGTTTATGGACATTAATACCTTATATTATAATGATTTTTAATTATTGCATACTTTATTATAAAATATATAGATACAATTTTGAAATTATGTAAAATTGAAAATAATCTGACTTAAGAAAATGAACTTTCAGATAATTTTCAATCTCAGGGTGGAGAAGTTATATGTACCACAATTCCACTGTTGTTAACGAAGTCCAATTGCGACATATTTAATCATACAAGTAGGTACTTCCGTCGATTGTGAAAGTACCAATTAAGCACTTTTTGTACTTTATGTTGTTTTTCTATGAATAATGTGCAATAGAGGTAAGTACTCTACCAATCAAATTAACTTCAAATTTAATTTGTTGTTTATTTTATTAAAATCTCGGCTCCGTCCAATTTGTCTACCTAAACAACAATTTTTGGAACAAACTTGAACAGTTTGTGGTTTAAAGTTTAGGAGGTTTTGCCCATAATCACCACGCTGGGCATGCGGGTTGGCGATCGCAGGGCGTAGCTTCTCGCACCGGTGACGCTGCTGCCCATCACCGGCCTGTGTCATTTGGATACGCTCGTTTTTATTATGGTTATACCGCCATTTCTCGGTTGCCAGAGCCTCGTTCGTTATCCATCAAGATGATTATTATGAAGATTATTTTCGCTCCCATACATCCCAGTTCTAACCCTAAGGCTAATAAGATCCCTCCTCGTACGAACAGATGCCGGAAACTACAACGTTTTCTTTAATATGTGTTGGTTTATAAAGCTTGTAACGCGCGATTCGCGAAGGTGGGTAATGTTGTCAGTATGGAAACACAGCGGTGCGTGCCGAGCTCGCCCGTCGCTAGATTTGTGATTTCTCCCCTTACCGCGCCGCGCACCTTGTTTATGTTTGTCCTTTTGCGCTGTTTAATATCAAGTTTTCAAGGAACGTTCTTGTGTTTTCTCTGCTATCCAGGCCCACGCCAATATATAAAAAAATGTGCAATGAGTTTTTTTGTGGAACGCCATTACTGGCCATTACTCATTCGGTCAGTTCAAGCTTGCGCTGTATTCACTCGCATCTGTCGCCATACACGCGTTCGATTTGCACGACACGCCATTGTTATCTATTTTGTTATATAAAATCTTACTATGTTTTAAAGTCTCAACTGTGGTGATTATTTGTTCACCAAAAATAATATTGCTTTAGCAACCGTTATCAAAAAAATCTAGCATTCAGTCCAAATTGAAGAAAACGACAATATTGTTTTGTGTTAGGTATATGCTAATTTTATTACATGGCTTATTGTCATTAAATTTATTTAACTTTCCCACACGGTTATACTTCCCGTTTCGATATTATGATTGGATTTATATTCATTGCTATAAAAACTTTTATTTACTAAATCATCGTACTGGATTGCTAGATATTTTTCAACACACTTGCTCTAAAAACAATGAATATTTTTGTGAATAAATAAACTATTTTAGGTTACATCATTATGATTCAAAACTATCATCATTTCATCAAATTAAATATTTTTCACTACTTAACCTTAATTTGCGTATTCAAAACATTTTTTTTTTTTTTTTATATAGACTGTATTGCGTTTTAGCCAGTGCTTTTATTTACACCTGAGCGCGCATCGCTAGCGTGGTGTGCGGGAAAAACAAAACCAGCGCGCCATTTTTCATAAAAAATGTTTAACTTATCGTGTTGTAGTTAATTATTGACAAACACTATAAATAATAATAAAAGCAATACCACAGAACAAATAAAAGTACATATACAGAAGGATAACTGAGTTAAGTCATTTAAATGCAAAGCAACTCTCGCTACAACGCAATGAAGTGCAATTTAACTCGCACAGTGCTGCGATCTTTCAATTATATTTACATAGAAGGCGCTAGCCCATTGCATGCAGGCTAAATTGTACCGTATCACAACGCGCGAGAGCTTCCATTGCTCTAACCGTTTCAGAATCATTCTGTCACTTTTTGCTGGGTAGGTTTGTAAGTATTAAGATATGACTAGGTATACACTTGTACTTTGTACTTTTAACTACTGGCTCTATGAGCTGTAGACCTCGCGCGCACAATTTTTTTTGCAAACAATCTAGCGGTGCACAGTAGCGCCATCTAGTAACCTTAATGTAAAACTAATATTAATAACCAAGGTGCTCCATCAATCCCTACCAAATGGGCAAAGGGCTGATTCCACGGGTAGAAACCTAAAGATGAGAAATTTACTGCATTTTGAGGAGCTATTCTGCTCATCACGCCAAAGATTCTCAACAGATCTTCACCAATTTTTTATGAGACTAATTTAAAGTTACTACATTTCAAATAAAAAAAAACATCAAAATCGGATCTTATAAGGCGGAGATATTCAGAAGCCCCCTTTTGGGGGAAGACGACGACTAAAAACTCAAAAAAATCGTTTAACCTGTATACCAAGTTTCGTCCAGATCGGTTGAGAAATGCGACCTGTAGAGGAGAACAGAGATCCGGACTGACATATGAAAGCATTTTTGCCCAAGCTGAAACGGAGACACTTCACTCGCGCTTCGCGCTTGCTCGGTCAACTATTCTGTTATAATTAAGATATGACTTAGACATTGTAACACAAGTAATTACTTACTTATTACTACAAATTTTGATAGTTTTATTACATACAATGAAATTCGTATCAGAATAGACCTAATACCATCCTCATTTTTACCATCCCGTTTTCAGAACGCCGATAAGTTTAGTGAGATACGTACCTACGTATTAAGTGTCGTTGACTGATTATATCACAGTAGATATTGCACTTTGATGAATAAAAGTGCCTGTCTGAATTCCATGCTTAATTATGACTGAAAATAAATGGCTACCTACGTAATAAAATGTCGGTATGTAAGTATTGAAAGTAGGTAGGTATTCTATGAAACCTGTCATCTATCACCGCTGCATGTACACACTTGCTACGACTTTCCGAATCTGGAGCGTGGTGATTGCGATCGTATGACGTATAGCCGCTCGGTTGTCCACGCGCTGAAGACCGCAGGACCAAACTGATAACCCAAAAAAAATGGCCGACGCGACACATCTAACCTCAAACTGGTAATTGATTGTATGTGCGTTGAGACTACAGGTACTTGATGGTCAACCCACAAAAATATAAGGTCGACGCGACACATCTGGCTGCAAACTGGGGATTTATTAGGTACGTGCCGAGATCACAGGTATCTGATTATCAACCCACAAAAAAAAGAAGGTCTACGCGACACATCTGACCGCGCCGACTTTGCGTAAACAAACAGTTTTTATGACCACTTTATTGAGCGCTTAGATGAACAAACTGGTGATTTATGGAGCTAAATAGGTACGGCACATATTTCAAGTGTTTGTGTTGTGACGGTACAACATTACACCCAGTCACCTTCGGCCGTTTTTTGTTTAGCCGATACAGAGAGTTTCAAGGGATTATTGATGGTTCAATAAAAAGTATCGGGCGAAACAGAATATCCTTAGATTTTCATTCCGGAATCGACGCCAACAAATTCATAGAATCTCCGACTCTGTCTGCAAATAACTATAATGCCCTAATTCCTTCATACAATGTAACACGAATGGGATTAATACGAGGTATCCCAGCTGACATGTCCCCAGAGATGATAAAAGAAGAGATGAAGGTCCCTCCCAATTGTGGCTCGATTATAAAAGTCCGTCGACTAAATTATAAAGTTATAATCGATGGATCCGTGGCTTGGAAGCCGTCCCAAACGGTGGTTCTAACATTTGATGGCCAAATACTTCCAAACAGAGTGTTTCTTTGTTATAATTCGTTCCCAGTGGCATTGTATAACTTCCCAACTATTCAATGTTTCCAGTGCTGTCGGTATGGTCACACGAAAACTCAATGCCGTTCTAATCCAACATGCTATAAATGTGCGTCCACTCACCTTGGCGAGTCTTGCCGAGTAGAGGAGGACAATGCAATATGTATTTCATGTAAGGGTAACCATTTTGCCACGAATAACTCTTGCCCGGAGATGCAACGTCAAAAAAATATAAAAGTAGCTATGGCGCAAAAAGCAATTTCTTACTCGGAAGCTTCTAAATTGTTTTCTGTGTCAAAAGTGTCCTACGCCAACGTCGCTTCTTCTACGTCTCCTTCTCCCCCTTTTCCCTCCTTTCATATGATCAAAAATAATACTGTGGAACCTCAAAGAGTCGTATACAAAAAGAAGGTAATTCAGAAGCATCATGCCCCTACTTCGGCCGTCGCTAACGGTAACGGTTACGACAGAGTCGCTCATAATAATATTATTAGAGACGATTTATCAGAAGCAGCTCCTAATGGCTGCGCTCTTCAAGCTCAGGACAGAGTAAATATAGATAATCCCCCTCTTCAGTCACTCGTTGTTGATCTTCTTATGAAACTTATAAACTCTCTTCTTCCTTTATTAAACAGTGCTCCGTCTCTCTCTAACTTACCGTCCAACGTTGCCCCCACCTTAAGTTGCCTCTTATCTTTCTT
Source organism: Alsophila aescularia (assembly GCA_946251855.1). Taxonomy (NCBI): domain Eukaryota; kingdom Metazoa; phylum Arthropoda; class Insecta; order Lepidoptera; family Geometridae; genus Alsophila; species Alsophila aescularia. The sequence goes on from OX276376.1 coordinate 42,042,289, forward strand.
ACAAAATGGATCAAGTTTACAGGATTCTCCAATGGAACCCTAGAAGTATTATTAACAAAAAGTCCGATCTTATTTATCTAGTTAACCATCACAGTCCGGACATCTTGTCGGTCTCAGAAACTTGGCTTAGACCCGATTCCAAATTTAGGTTATCGGGTTTTGTTGATGTTAGAAGAGACCGTCAAGATGGTTTTGGTGGTGTTGCCCTTTTTATTAAAAATAATATTACCTACTCAATTATTTCTTTGCCTTATTATGGTGAAGGTTTCGAGGTGGTTGCTGTTCAGCTTAAGAATTCAACAGTTATCTCTCTATACATTCCTTTGCCTTCCAAATCTATAATTCGTAAACTTATTAATGTTTTAAATTCTCTTCCTAAGCCTCTTCTAGTTTTGGGTGATCTGAATTGTCATCACTCTGTATGGGGTTGTGGTTTGTCGGATTCATCTGGGATCTTTTTATTGGACTCCTTAGATCATCTTAATCTCTGTATTTTAAATGACGGTTCCCCGACTAGAAGATCTCGGCCAGATGAACACCCTAGTGCAGTGGACCTGTCCTTATGTTCTCCAGAACTTGCTTCACTTATGTCTTGGTGTGTCCTTCCTTCTACTTATGGCAGTGACCATTTTCCTATTCTTATAAATATTTCACAAAAATGTCCGCGTACTGCTTCTAGAAATCCTCCTCTTCTTAAATATGCCATAGACAATAATAGTTCAGGGTGGGCCAAATTTAATGAACTCACTGATATAAATTCTCCTAAATTACCTGTCATAAATTCTTACAATATAAGATCTTGTTCTGATGCGCTTGTACACAGTTTGTTAGAGTGTGCTAATGGGTCTTTCCCTATTAAAAAACCTCATTCGAATAAAATTCCATCTCCTCCGTGGTGGGATAAAGACTGTACTGAAGCAATTAAATCTCGTAAGGTTGCTGAAGTCACCTTTTGTATGGCTATGACTAGTGAAAATTTCTCTGAATTAAATAAAGTAATCGCAAAATCTAAACGCCTCTTTCATAATAAGAAACGTGATAGCTGGAAAGTTTTTTGCACTAGCATTGGCCCTGACACTCCTACCTCTTTGATATGGAAGAAGATCCATAGGTATCGTCGTTCGTGGTGTCCTCCATATCGAAGTTGTTGCCCATCCCAGGCTTGGGCTGACTCCTTCATGGACAAATTAGCCCCTCAATATTGCCCTCTTCCCTCAGAACTACCATCTCTTTCTAATCCTTCATCTATTGAAACTTTAGACCAACCGTTTTCTTTAAAAGAATTAGAAATAGTCTTGAAATCAGTCAGAGACTCAGCCCCCGGTATGGATGGCATTCCGTATTCTTTTCTTTCGAAAGCTAACGTCCGCCTTCATATCTATTATTTATCTCTTGTTAATATTATTTTTGATTCTGGATATGTTCCAGTTACTTGGAAATCTCAATTCATAATTCCTATTCTTAAACCTGATAAAGATCCGGTAGATCCTAATTCTTACCGCCCTATTGCTCTATCTTCAGTTTTGGCTAAACTTGCTGAACACTTAATAAAGAACCGCCTTGAGTGGTTCCTGGAAAGTCATGAGCTTCTTGCAAAGTCTCAGTATGGCTTTAGAAAGGGCAAAAGCACTATGGATAGCCTGGGTATATTTACTACCGATATAAGACTTGCCTTTACTCGCAATGAATCTGTTGTTGGTGCTTTCCTAGATATTTCTGCAGCCTATGATAATGTTCAGCTTCCCCTTCTCAAGAATAAGCTTAGTCGGTTGAAAATTCCAGTAAAAATAAGTAATTTTGTAATGAACCTTCTTTCAGAGAGATACATATTCCTCCACTGTAGTGACCCCTCGATTTCTTCAACTAGAACCATATGGCGGGGATTACCTCAAGGCTCTGTCCTCAGTCCTCTCCTTTATAACGTCTATACATATGATCTAGAATCCTCAATTGGTCTCTGCCGCATTCTTCAATATGCGGATGACATTCTTTTATATAGTACTCATCATAAAATTAATGATGCTAGTAACTGTATTTCCCTTTCCCTTAATTATTTAAATGTTTGGCTTCATAAAAATGGCTTGGATCTCTCGCCTTCTAAGAGTAATATCGTTATCTTTTCTCGTAAAAGAAATCTTCCTGATATAAACATTACTGTTAATGAGAGCAGAATTCCAGTTAAAGAGTCCGTAAAATTCCTCGGTCTCTTGTTGGACAATAAGTTGTCTGGACGTTTGCATTGTGAATATATTGCAAATAAGTGTGAGAGGAATCTGAACATTTTAAGGTGTCTGTCGGGAGTATGGTGGGGTGCTCATCCTTTTAATCTTAAACTTTTATATAACGCTATAATTCGTAGCGTTTTAGATTATGGTACTTTTCTGCTTGATCCTGCTTGCAGGGTTGGCTTAAGAAAACTTGATTTAATTCAGTCAAAGTCACTTCGGATTATCGCAGGTGCGATGAAGTCCTCTCCAATCAATGCACTCCAGGTGGAGTGTGTTGATCCTCCTCTCCATCTTCGCCGACAATTTCTTTCCAACAGATTCTTCTTTCGTTTTATTCAATTTTCTAATCATCCTCTTATACCCAAGCTTCAACTTTTCTATCAATACGTTTATACCTCCCGTTATTGGAGATGTAAACATCATCCTCTGTTGCTCAAAAGTTTCATAGTTTATAAATCCCTTAAAGACCCTACATACCGGTCTCCAAAACTCCCAATTTTTAATTTTGATTACGACATTGTTACCTTTCATCCGCAAATAATTTTAGAGTTTGATATCTGCAAAGGTGACCTTTATGCTGATGAGCATTTTCGAGAGATTTTGCACAGGGATTGGCTTGGTTGGCATACAATATTCACAGATGCCTCAAAATTATCGCCAGTTGGATGTGTTGGTTGTGGTGTTTTCCATTCTCAATTCGACATTGTCCAAAAAGTTAAGTGTCCTCCTGAGTCGTCAGTGTTCACCGGTGAATGTTTGGCTATACTTGAAGCGGTTAAATATGTCCTTCTCTTTAAACTTCGTCGTACTATTATCTTCTCAGATTCACGTAGTTCCCTCCAATCTTTGCTTTCTAATCCATTTCATTCTAAATTTCATCCAATCTTACTTCATATCAAAAAGTCTATTTCTGAATGTCTCCTTAAAGGCTTAGACGTAGTTCTTGCCTGGGTGCCTGGGCATGTTGGTCTCTCTGGTAATGAGCGTGTCGATAGAGTGGCCAAGGAAGCAGTTTCTTGTGGCGATAAGATTCCTTTTATAAATTATAGCCAGGACCTTATTTGCCTACCAAAAAAATATTTATTAAATTCTTGGTGTATAAGCTGGAGATCTTCTAGCAAATACAAAGGTTCTGGTTTTGCTAGAATTCAGCCTGACATCCCTAGTAAACCATGGTTTGCACGGTGGCACTTCAGCAAGTTTTTTACATCTTCAATCATTCGTATGAGGCTGGGTCACTGTTGTATCCCTACTCATTTGCAAAAGATTCATGTTAAAGATTCTTCAATATGTGAATGTGGTCTTGATGATGGAGATCTCAATCATATTTTCTTTTCATGTCCACTACTAAATCATTTCTCATTCTTTCAGTCTCTTATTTCACTAGAAGTTTAATTGCCAACTCATATAACAGAACTTTTATCATCCAATAGTCGTAATATTTATATGTCTTTAGTTCAATTCCTTTCATTAAATAATCTGAAACTTTAAGTATTTGTGTATATTGTAGTTTTATAAATTATAGTTCATATGTATATATATATATATATATTTAATTCATTTATGTATGTAGTTCTCCTATGTTTGTAAAATTCATCATATTAATCTGGTCTTGTTAACGTTTCTAAATTTCCTGTACTAGTAAATTATTTATAAACTTTTTGACGCGAAGCTACATGACTCTGGCAGAAATGTCAAAAAGACAATTGCCACAAATAAAAAAATAAAAAAAAAAAAAAAAAAGTGTAAAGAATTGTTGTTATAATAGGGTATGTTAATTTATATAATTGTTTTGCACAAAAAATAGTGTAAGTACAAGGAATGACGTAATGCTAAACAGCATTATCTACCAGTCATCCAGGTCGTAAAAGAAATAATAGTACATAGGGCGTGTTGGTTAAAGTATTGAACAATGAATAGGTAAGAAACAAAGGTTTGTGTAAATAAAATATTTTGTGTAAGGATTTGTTGCAAAATATTTGTGCTATCTACTACCTAGCTCGCGCGCGAAAAAAGCTACCAAGCGCACGAACACGTGCATACAGTGCATGCGCACTCGTAACAAGGTAGTAGACAACTGTTTCCCTGCACATGAAACAGCAGCAACATATCTAAATATATTGGTTTGTGGTTGTGGCTGCCAAGCGGGCAGTAACATATTAAAAATATTTTTTATTCAAAACCCTAGTCTGTTACACTAGGTAGGTAATTGAATAGGTAGGTACCTACAATATCTTGAAACATTACATTTATCACGCATAAGTACTTACTTCCCTACCTAATTAAGCTGATTAAATAATTAATATCTCTAAGACTTGTTTCAAAGGTAACATAACCTACAAAACTTTGAAGCCTAATATCAATTATTCCTGGCCTCCCCAAAAAATATATCTTAAACTAACAATCTCAGGAAATTATGCTGAGTTACTAGCGCTATTTTTTGTCTAAAGACACTGTGAATTTGACTGACATAAAAGCATGTATGGGTGTTCGCCATTGTTCTTTTACACACCTTTCTTTCTTAATTTTAACATATATAAGACAATTTAGAAGTAATTTTCATGAAAATTAACATCTTAAAGGAGGATGCCAGCTTTCGGCTTCCAAGACTTTTAAATATTAAATGCCGCTGACACGAAATCTATCCACATTATGGACAATATAAAATAACATAATTCATTCTTATTAAAACGATAACATTCGGGAATTATTATTAAAAAAAAAAAAACAATTAATTTGAATACAAATGACCGAAAATCGCTGTGATTTGTTACATAATATTACGAGTACGTATTTACGTGTTACCACTATCACTCGTTATTAGTGCAAGTGAAACTGTTAGTAAATCAATACATAATACCGATTTAAAAAAATACTAAAGGCTATCTTAGTTTATTCTAATAGAAATCATTTCAGTATATTATTTTTTGATATTATTAGTAATAAACAATAGTAAACGCGTACGTATTTTTTATCCTGATTATACTTTAATTAATTATTTGTTGTAAAAACATTTCGGGGGTTTAGGTACCAGGCTCATGACAAGAACCGAGAAGACCCAGGGTTCGATTCTCAGATTGAGTACCTAGGTACCTACTACTATAGCAGGTATAGGTAGGTAATAATACATATAAATTATATTTAACATAATCGTGAAGTTTAGGTACCTACATCATATCTCAGTTTAATATTACATTTCAATTATTGTCTAGGCTATTTTATTTCCTTGACCATAAACCGTGTCCTAATCTAACGAAAGTCATATAACCTCAAAAGTTAACTATTTCCTCATAAATAGTTTTTGAAAAGTTCCCACACAAAAACTAATATCACACAAAAGCTTTTAAAATTATGCTTTAAAAATATAAATACCGTTCAGTTGTGTCGCGACATGTTTACATCGAGCCTAAGTCCCTATGGGAGATCTGCAGCCCGATTTCATAACTTGGCTTCAATCGAATTCTCAGTATCGCAGCCACTAATGCCTTGCGATAGAGTCGAATTTGCTATGAAAAAAGTGATAATCCGATTGTAGCCAAGTTATGGAATACGGCCACTGGCATAGTTCGTTTAACAACTAACATACTCTTTATTAGCATAAACCATAAATAAAAGCGTGTTTAAAATAGTCCCAATATTATTGTCAACAGGTGATTCTTTACACGATTTGATGCGTGTGTATACTCTACAACGAAAAAGAACTTCCTAAATATCTTTCGCCTCTAATTTGTATGAAACGGTTAAAATTAGATTTTCTATTACTATCGTATTGTATTCATAATCATCAGCTGTTTGATCTTCGAAAATAATACACATTAATAAGTTACAAAATTGTACTTATTTGGTGTTTTAGTTTTTATACATTATCATTGGTCCCAGTTCCGCGCGTTTGTATTCTCTTTGCATTAAGCCGCTTCTCAAAGGCTACGTTGTCCGGTTTATTTTCGCATTAACAACCACGCGTTCCTGCAGCGCGATTACGGGATATTTATCCAATGGCGAAGGAAATGTCTAATAGATAAGACAAAATAAAATAAGATTATGATTTCGTGTGAATTTATTTTGAATGAATAAAATACAAAGTGACTACTAGAAGTAAAAATAAAAGAATATTACCAATAGGCCTATCAATGAGTTCAAAGTATCTATGGAGGAATAAAACTGTTTGGTTTAATTTAAATAGTTCTAGATTCCCGTATCTCCTTCTCAGTTTGTGGTTCCAACAAAGAAAAGTTGCGTTATCCAATACAATCAAAAGTAATCCCAATAAACGAATTTAATTTGGATTTAAATTGTAGGTTGTAAATTATGGACTACGCATGCAGGTACCCGTATGTTTCGGTGCGATTTTAAAGATGTTTGGCGAAAACACGTCCAACCTTTTTGTTTTGTTACCGACCTTCGCAGTGTTTTGTAAAAGTAGAACACGATTCAAAAAAAGAAGACAAGTTGGTTGTCATAGTAGCATTATGATAAATTAATTAGTCAGATAGAGAAAACAAAGAGAATTCAATACTACGTAAGAGAGAAAATATTTCTCAGTAAATGTAATTGTTTCTCCAATTAGATCTGGATTACATTATTTCTATTCCGTACAGAAATTTGGAATAAGTAAAGTTTCCTGGATAGCTGTTTTGATTCAGTCTAGAAATCGTCCAGCAGGCTGATTCCCTATGGAGTGAGGTTGAGTGATTGCCACCGAGCACCCATTGCGGGTGCGCTTGAAGGTCGTGAAGGTTTTGGAATTCACTAAACAGTTAACACGCAATCAATACTAATACCGGGAAATCGGTAACTATGCGGCAGAGTTAAGCTAAACCTAGCCTACAAATACTTCTACCAGAAATAGGACCTTTCAAATTTTGCCGGGTTTTATGTTCGAGTGATTATCAGTGGGTGGCGCGCCAGCCAACCAATGGCGGCAATCACCCTCCAACAATCATCGTCTGAATTTATTTTCTGTTTTTTCTCTCTCGCTTTTAATATATCTAAAATTTTATGCCCGTGTAGATATGAAATATAATTAAAAGTCAATTAGCATCGTAAGTTGTCTAGTGATCTAATAATATGCCAATAACCTTTTTGTAGATTGTACGTCTCTGAAAGAAAATCTAAACATTGATATTATTTCTCAGCAATAATGTACTTACCTACTTCAAACAATTATTACGACTTCCTATTTAAAAATACCATGTTCCTATAAGTATAGTGACTAAAGTTAAACTTCAACTGAAAATAATCTTTGCCGTCGAGTAAATATGCTGTGAATGAAAACATATCATTCCTTGTACACTACTTTTGTGCAAAACAATTAAATCAATAAATAATTAAAACGCCAAAAAACAAAGAAAGAAATATATTTGCGATTTAGAAATGTATTTCTAGATGAAATCTCTTGCTTTGTACCTATATAGATGTGTATTGTATCTACCTTGTATCATTGTAGATTCACAAAAATGATCAAGGACAAATGGGAGCTCGACAGTTCATGATTATAGCCTAGGACTTGATAGACAAGTACCTAACTATGTTGAATCTACTTGATTATACTAATAATATGATACATTTATTTCAGGTGGATGCACACATAACTGCAGTTCATAGAAATGTGTAGATTCTCCGCTTTCCGAGCTCATAGTATAATGTACATCTCAATTTATGTGAAAATTATATTACATGATAGTTAATATTTACACTTGATTTCGTTTTGCTTATATTTGCATTGACCCCTCGTTGTTAGTAGAACTTCACATAATTAGGCTTTGTAAGAAAACTACTAGATTTCAAAACCAGTGGGTATTTTTCTATTTTAGGGTTAAAATCCTACTCTAGCTATGAAATAGCTAGGTAAGTTTTATGAAATACCACATACATACATGTCATTAAACCTAACTTTCACAAAAACAAAGTGTACCCGGTGTAAGAACTATATGTTTCATAGTAACTATGCATTATCAATGATCTTCACTAACCACACACTGCTAGATAGTAAATGCAATGAGCGCACCGGGTGCTCTTCGGTTGACGAAAACTCATTGCTACTGAATTCCTTGTGAATTCTGATTTTGAATTACCGGTTTTGTATTTCCTAGTAAAATGACAGTTTCCGTGCGGTTGCACTCAACCGCACGGAAACTGTCAATTTACTAGGAAATTCATCGCCTTGATGACGTCATGTCACATGCTCACTGGAGCTTAGAGAATTCGAAACGAGTGATCGGTGTGATGGTCCAAGTGACATTAACCGAACCACACTTTAACTCTACGGAATCAGCCCCCAGGAAGGCAGGATACATAAATATTGGGAGGATGGAGTCACAATCTTCAAAACTCTGTTTCGATCACCGTTCGTTTTGGACAAGAAAGTTTAATTTGATATCGGAAAAGTGACTTTTATTTCGTAATTTTCAGGGTTCTTTTTCGTTCAGTTTGGGAAGGATATTAATGGCAAAAATGGCAATCGAAACTGCCCAAACGCCACTGTTTCATCTCGAACGCAGGGGAACTGAAAGTCTCCTGTAGTCTGTGGTGACAGACAGACTCTATTTAGTTTTGTGGTGACAGATCACAGACATGTGAAATGAGTGGAGACTGGAGTGGAGTGATACCAAAGCTACTGTGATATAAAAAAAACGAGTTCATTTTTGTAACGGTACTGCGTCTATACGGGAGTGTCCGTGAGAAATCGGACAAAATAGACGAGAATGATAAGCCAGTGACAAGCAAACGATTGTTCTGTAGATAATGTAGGTCGGGTGGTAGTTTGTTTTGGTTCTTGATGTGATTTGTTAGCGAGTTTTTTTGGAGTGCCGTTTGCTTGCTTTGTAAGTAAGCGCGCGGGACCCACTATAACATTCGTGTGATTAAGTGGTGAAGTGATACGTTGCGATGGCTGAAGCAGCAAGCGCTGTGACTACGAACCCCAACGCGGAGATTATCCGCGGGCAGGTGTTCGAGGTGGGCCCGCGGTACACCAGCCTGCAGTACATCGGGGAAGGCGCCTACGGAATGGTTGTGTAAGTATACACTATACAAAACTTTACGAAAATCTCAAGCAATGTTTATCGTTGAACAAAGTTAACTTTGCTGTACTTTTCTTCCGGAAAACCAGTTTCTTCTACTTTCATGTAAAGTTGAACATTTCAAAGGCTTTGCTGTCCCGAGAATAATCTCTGACCCTAACAGGATACTCGCCTGTGAAGCTATAGTTGACAAATTGTACCTATTTCATATCTAGACTTTATTTGATGTTATCATTAGGACAACACCTATAAAATTGTGCAGGCTTATCTTATCAATATAACCACCTCATGTTATTGAATCATCACTTGAGTTTGGTTATGATTATGATTGTTATGAGTAATATCTGCATTTCTAATATTGGTTGATGGTATCATCGTCCAAACTTCTTACACCTAGAGGGAATGGATGATAAACCATAGTAGTATTTACACAAATAAAGATTGTCTATTTTGACACTATATATGATATGGATTACTAGGTATATGAATTAATAATTTAAAATTGTGACAACTTTCGAACAATCTATCAATAAAGTATGGTGTGAAAGGCAAAACTAATCTCTATGAAATGAAAAAGATTATTGTGTAAAATCAATTTGATAAAGATTTATACAGATTAGCACATAGAGCTCTAGAAAATATTTCACATACATGATGTTGTGGACTTTTTTGTGAAGATATATGAAAATAAAAGTTTGCGAGTTTGATAAATTGTTTTCATATAGCTCCAATGGTATACTCAGTGTACGTACACAAACCGGGATGGCTGTTTTATTTCGACTTTGTTGTGAAAATTCAACCTAGATTTAGACAACACACTTAAGAACTATACTGTGTATACCTAGCTATATGGAAACAAAGTAACAAGTTTACATTGTGTTTTAAATTCCACTCACAGTGCTGAGACTGCAAACACTGCTAACGATCCGTTTATATTGTTGGTCAGCATATGCACGCTAACAAATTAAACCTACAATTGCATGCTTATCACTTATGTCATTTGAGTCAGCTATTCTACCTACTGTTGTTTTGTTTTGTTTTTAGTTTTCTCATTTCTCTCTTAGTTCTGTTTAATTTGTTTGCTTCTGCTAAAAGAATATGATCATTATTATATGTACTGGCAGTCTGGAGAGAGTTCCAACAATATATCAACACAGAATGACATATGTCAATTGAATTTGACGTTACCGCATAAGCTGCTCTACCTCTTTTTTGTGAGCGTTGTGTGCACACCAAAATGACGTCACTCCTGACGTCATGTGTCCGACGTGGAGAATAAATGCGCATTTTAATCTGACTTTGTGCGCGCTGATAATACACATAGCGCACATTGGTGCAATTTAAACCATAGCATTAGTTTCTCTCAAAAATTTCTACAATAAACCCTATGACACCATAATTTTGCATTATAACAAAAAAATCAAAATAACTTTCTCCAGTAACAAAAAAATCTTTTGTCTCTAGAGCTTTTCGTGCTAAACTGCATTAATCCTATCAACTTAAATATCACAATAATCTTTCTCTTTTCATACATATCAATTTTGCATTTGACACCATGCTGAAAGTTATGATGATGTTTTTGATGAGTGGATTTCAATCAATTCATTCTTTGTAGGTACTACAACTACTAGTAAGTACTATTAGTTTATTCTGTGATGTAATAGTGAAGACGCGGGTGCGGGCAGGCCGCAGGCATGTGTGGAAAAATTAATTTATTGTTTTCTAGATACAAATAAATATTAAGAGAAACCCTTAGCTCAGAGAAGGGGTGGGTCACCAGTTATCAGTTATTGCTAACTTGTTCACATTCACATTCATTCTACTTACGAGTAATAAGCTTCTCAGTATAACACCTCTTAATTTACCCTGAAATTAAGTACCCAACAGGAAAACTAGTTGATTAACTAATAATAATGAATGATTACAAACATATTGCCTGACCACCAATAAGAATGCCATAGCCTTAGTTAAGGAGTCTATAAAATGAAGAACAACTATAGCCCGAGTGCTTTTATCAAAAAGTTTAGAATTGGCTATGATTCAAATACCATCTCACCCAGTGTTCAGTAGTGATGTAGTTGAAGACAGTAAAACAGTACAACTAAGATAGAATTCTAGGTTTTTGTATGAGGTAGTGCTGGTGTCAGGGTTTTTCAGGCTGTTTGAGGGCCTCTGACATGGCTATCAATTTATAACAGCCGGAACTGACAGCTTAACGTGCCCCTGAAGCTTGGAGCAATGGAAATCTGCACATTATGGCTATCGGTGCTTCGGTGGATATGACCAGCCCACTACCTCTACAGCTTGCTCTGGGCTATGTCATTCGGTTTTCTGTTGGATTACCTCATTCCAATACTAATATATCAGCAGATTATATTTGTAAATTCTGCCACCACCACCTACTGAATAATCATTGCTGCATTTATATATTTGCATTTATAAATAACTGTAAATATGTTTTGTCTTCACCAGTATAGGTATTGGTTCTGCTGTCTACTTGTCTGCAATACACACATGTGTATATCCATCACATACAATAATTTTGGGTACGTATTCATTTGAAGCGCAACAAGACAACTTCATTGAAAGCACCATGATGTTGCGTCAGTTGCATAAAATGGGTTTCTACTTTTATTTTATTTCTAATAAAAAACAGTACTGCTACTATTACTATATTGCTATAATTATAATAGCCTGGTCAAACAGGAGGCATACCTAGCGCACCCTAATGTTTTTTATATTAAAAAAGATATGTTTTCTCTAAGCCGGTGTCACTACTAAAAGTCAAATAGTCTTTAACAAAATAACATTTGGAAAATATAACACACTAGCTTTCCCGCCCGCGACATTGTTCGCACTGACTACAGTTTATCATTTAAAAAGCATCCTATGTTCTTCTAGGATATAAAAAACCAATGCAAAAGTAGGTGTAGCACCAATGCTCTTGATGTTTTTTGACAGACTTGTTATTTTGTTTCCATGGCAACCGTTCCTTACAGTGAGTAATCAACATTTTCCAGTTTTCCCGTTGTAAGCTTACAATTTTCCGGGATAAAAAGTATTGTATGTTAAATTCCAGGGTATAAGTCACCTCCATTCCAAATTTCATCACTATTCGTCCAGACGCTATCGCATGAAAGCTCCCCAAACAAACAAACAAAAAGACAAAACAGACAACCTTTCACTTTTATATATTGGTATGGATTGTTGATATTATTGTTTCCATTGTTTAATTCTTATAACTAAAAATTTACCCATTTTCCAAAGAGTACAGTCAAAAATGTCCAAAACATGCGTTCTTCAGAAGCAGATGATACATTGCAGTAAAATTTAATGGGATCTTTATTCAAGCCACTCTTATCTAATATTTTCACCAGTCCATCTGCTACAAATTGTTAATTACATTCTACGAGATAGGAGTAAATAGTCCAGTTTTGGTTGCAACTTCAATGGACAGCTCAGTATTGGATTAAGAGAAATTTGAGAAAAATACTAATAAAAACAGTGTAATGTTGTTTAAAACGTTTATTACAAGTTACAACATCAAATTTAACAAAGATTTGAGAACTCGCGAGTTGGAGGAAATATATTTAAAAAGAGACGGTGTTCACCGCAATCCCGCTCTTTTGCCACTAAAAACCATGCGTCTCTCGCGTACGAACGAACGCCCGAGCGCCGGTGGCGCGACCCGATGAAGCGCGAGCATTACCGAAAACGCCCGTACGGCGCGTGTATAGCTTTCGCGCGTTACAGCCTCCCCCTCTAACCCGAACGAAGCGCCCCCGTAGTCGGGTTAGCTTTACGTGGTCGTCCTCTCCTACGTTCCTCCTGAATAGGAGCTTGGACATGGCCAACAAACGGAGTCAGAAGCGAAACATGATACTTGCCCAATGAAAGTCCGTCACTAATTCGCTCTAATATACGAGGGGCGTTCAATGTATTCTCGGTATCGGGGTAATATACTAATGATGAGGGTAATTAAATTATCTCATTAGTTTATGACACTCATTGAGCGTATAAATACAAAATTTTATTTGATTGTCGCCATTAGTATTCAAAATATCATTTCGGAAAGGCAACTACGATGACTGATACGACAATGTTGAACAAAATCGAGCATCGCGCTGTGATAAAATTCCTCACAAAACAAGGTAATACTCAAAAAGTAATTCACGAAGAAATGATGGCTGTTTACCAAGATTCTGCCCCTTCATTATCTACAATTCAGAAGTGGTCAAGTGAATTTAAACGGGGTAGAGAGAGTATTGAAGACGACCCTCGTGCCATGGTGATTCCAAGGGAATCTTATTAATTGAGTACACAAAAAAAGGTGAGAGTATTACTGACGCAACTTACGCTAACACCCTGCGAAATTTAAAGGAAGCAATAAAAGAAAAAAGACGGGGAATATTGATCGCATGTGTATTGCTTCTGCACGACAACGCGCCTGTTCACAAGGCGCGCATTGCCAATGCTGCTGTGCGGGATTGCGGATTTGAAGAAATCAATCATCCACCCTACAGCCCGGACCTAGCCCCTAGTGATTACTTTCTGTTCCCAAATCTCAAAAAACAACTTCGAGGCAAGCATTTTTCCGACGATGAAGAGTTAATTTCAGACCAGGAAGAAAAATATTTTTTGGAGGGAATTGAAAAGTTATTTTCCAGGACAAATAAGTGAGTTCAGATCCTAGGGGACTACATTGAAAAATAAATTTTATTCAGAATGTTCTGCTTATTCTTTCATGCCTATACCGAGAATACATTGAACTCCCCTCGTATATGTCAAAGAACCTAGAACTTCCTGAATACGATACGGCCCGTCGCGGCGTGGAATGAATTTTGGCGTCTGTCCCTTGTTCTTATCGTTCAAGCCCTGAGTTTTGAGTAGTACGAGATCTCCTACATTACATTTTCTCCTACTCAGGTGCCGGTCGACGGTGCTCGACGGCGTACTTCTTTTGCACCGCTTGGGCTTTTTCGTGCACATCGCGTGTATCTAATAGCGCAGTAGACAGGGTCCTGAGATAAGGCGTTATCGACAAAACTACGTTATCGTTCTCTACAATAGCAAGCATATCGGAGAGAACATATGCGGGTGCGCGAATTTCGCGCCCAAAGTTTAAGAAAGCAGGTGAATGACCTGTACTGGAGGTAACGGCGGAGTTCATGGCGAATCGTATGGCTGCGAGGTGAACGTCCCACAATCCATGCTCTTTACCTACTAAAATGGCCAGGTGCGGCTTTAGGTCACGATTTTTCGCTCCACCGGATTGGACTCTGGATGATAGTATGACGTCAAGGCTTGCTTAATCCCCATGACGTAACACGTCTGCTGCATTACCTCGCTGATGAACTGAACGCCGTTGTCACTGACCAGCCTCCTGGGAACGCCATAGCGCAAAAATACCTCATTAACCAAGACCTTGGCGCATTCCTCACCCGTGGCAGAAGCGAGGGCAAACAACTCCACCCATCGTGTACAGGTATCCTCTACGATCAAAATCCACCTATTGCCGGAGGATGTTTCCGGCAACGGACCAAACAAATCGACTGCAAGGACCTCGAAACGGCGTGACGTCGCAGGTACCTGTAATAATCCTGCCGGTTTTCTGGTATCCACTTTGTATCGCTGGCACGCCGCGCAATTCTTCACATACTGGGTAACAAAAGCTCGCATACCGGGCCAATAATACTTTCCAACGATGCGCTGCACTGTTCGCTCAACGCCGAAGTGTCCCGCTGTTGGAGCATCGTGATATTCAGCAAGCACGGAGTCACGTTCATGCTCTGGGACTACCAAGCACGCATCATCGTTGTCCTCGTTCTCGGGGCCATAACGGTACAATACACCATCTGTTACTACATACCCTTTATCGGCCCACGCCCTCCCCCTAAAGGGATCGTCAGACTCCATTGCTTCGACGATTATACGTACCTCGGGGTCCTTAAATTGGCCCTCCCGGACGTCCTTGGAGCTGCGCGAGGGTAAGTCTGCTACCGTGAAGCACAAATCACAGTCAACGTCAGTAGCGCAGGCGGGGCGCGACAGCGTGTCTGCTAAAACGTTAGATTTACCCGGAGTGCACTCTATCTTTAAGTTGTATTCTTGGAGGTAGAGAGCCCATCTAGCCAGACGCCCGCTCGGCGATTTAAGACTCATGAGCCACCTGAGCGGTTGATGATCCGACTTCATGACTACCTCTGCTTCATCGATATATCCCCTAAACTTAGATACGGCCCACACGACGGCTAGGGCTTCCCGTTCCGTCGTACTATAGTTTTTCTCAGCCGCTGTAAGAAGACGGAGGCGTATTCGACAGGTCGCTCAACCGTTCCCTCCCCCTGGAGGAGAGCAGCACCAAGAGCATATCCACTGATGTCAGTTCTGAGGACGAATGGTTTCGTCTCGTCAGCCTGACGGAGAATAGGCGCTGAAACCAGGAGGGACTTAATAGTCTCGAAAGCGCTCTGCTGCTCAGGACCCCAATTCCAGGTGCTCACCTTCTTCAGCAGTAACCAACTTGAAGTTTGCAGAAAGCACTTCAAATGTTTTACATTTTGAGGACTTGGCATGCCAGCTATGGCGAATGTTTTGTCGGGGTCTACGTGTATACCACCTGGTAAGATGACGTGTCCCAGGAACTTGACGGAGTCCCTCGCGAAGTGTCTCTTCTCACGGTTTACACGTAGGTTAAACATGGCGAGGCGGTTAAATACTGCTTCCAGGTCTTCCAGGTGCTTTTCAAAAGACTGGTCGTACAGGATAAGCAGGTCATCCAATTAGGCAACCAAATGAATACCTGGTAAGTTGGACTTGAATCTATCGATTAATCTCTGAAATGTAGCTCCAGAATTACGTAGATCCATAGGCATGCGTTTAAACCTAAACGTACCTAATGGTGTTGTGAACCCTGTGAGGTCCCTATACTCAGGGTCCACGTTGACCTGAAAATACCCAGACCTAAGGTCAAGCGAGGTCATGTACTTCGATGTCTTTGCAGCATGCAGTACGTCCTCGATCCTCGGAAGCGGGTAACGGTCAGGCTCGGTAACTGCGTTGAGTTTGCGATAGTCGATACAGAGCCTAAAAGGTGTCATCCTTCTTCTTCACAAGGACGACGTTGGAGGCCCATGGAGTCTCGCACTCTTCGATGACATCAGCACTAATTAGCTTCTGCAGCTCTTTCTCCAAAGCCTCTTTCTTTGACGGAGACAACCTATAAGGCGGCGAAGCGATGGGCTCCTGATTTTCGCTTACCTTTATTTTATGCGATGCAAAGTCCGTAGGAGGTCCATCAGCGGCAAACTGGCCCACTCTGCTGTGCAAGAATGCGTTGAGTGCGGCCCTGTGCTCTGACGATAGCTTCGACCCTTCGTTGTTGCGCAACGAAACGTCGGTGATATCAGCTCGCATCAACTCTGTGCTATTTATCTGTCACACGTTTGATTGCACATTTTTACTATGTACCTACTTACATAACCTTTTATTGAAGCCCCCTTTTCGATTGGATTTAAATCAAGGTGGTATGGGGGTAATCGCAATACGTCGTGACCGTGTTCAGAAAGTATTTTGTCAATGCTGAATGTCTTATAATGTTCTTTATATATATTCGGGCTTTGGCGGAAGTAAGCTACATATTTTTTATTTTGTTCATTTTAAATATCGATTTCCGCAAAGTAACGCCTGAATCTATCAACTATTTCTTTATGTATTTTAATCTATTTGTACAATTGTGGTTTAAGCATATCCGGAGTGTAGGGCATTCCTTTTTGGGTTAGCCATGATTGCATATCAACTTTCACAAAGTTGCACTCGTATAGAACACATCTATAAACAAAGTAGAAATTTATAAACACAGGTTGAACTCGTCTGTACTGCGGAGGAATCAAGCGGTGCGTGCGCGGGGCGAGGAGAACAGGAGGCAACTAACGCGCATGCGCAGCGCCGTAACGCGCCTCCCGCGCTCTTTCCGACCTATAAACCGTCTACTGCGCAAGTCAAACCACGTGGTGTCAAGTCTCATCTTTCGTGGCGCGTATTGTACCTATTGTACCTAGGTTGCGTTTTGTATTTTCTTTGCCTAGGCACTTAAGGCCAGGCTCCAAGGTTACTTTTTCCCACTCCCCTGCCACCTCCCCTGCACTCTGCCACCCGCTACCCGCAATAAGCACTGAAGTGCCTGCGTAACAAGGTTGAATATCGCGAGCGCTGTTTGAACTCACAATTTAGCTCGGAACTAAATGACGTATGTCTCAAAAGTTATTTATTTTATTGGCAGGCTAATAATTTAGTTAGGTAAATTATGTCTTAACATTAGATGATTAACTATATTTTATTGCTGTGAGTTTTATTTTAGAGATAAAACTTAAGCCGTTGAGTAGAAAAATGAAAATATTTGTGAAAATAACGTAATTTTTTATAAGAAAATGTATCGAATGAAATTCTGTTAATCATGTTTTTGTCTTAGTCTTAGAGAGATAAAGATCTCAAAAACATGTAGGTAGTTTAGTCTAATAAACTTTCGTAAGACAAAAATTTAAAAGATTTACTCCCGCACTCATAATCGTCGTATAGTATGGATTTTGACAACTTAATGATAGATTAGCGTTAATTGACGATTATGAGCGCGGCAGTTAGAGCTAGAAATAATAAATTAACCATTAGTAATGTGTTGTGAATGATCCATGATCAATATTTAGTTTTAAAATTAGCACAGCTTCTCGAATGTGTCACTCGTGACTTTCTAAAGGAACCAACAAAATGATGACTATCATTTATATGAAAATCAGCGATGACAAATCTGTTTATCTGTGGGCGTATAATGCTTACCTATCATTTTAGGTTAAAAAGTTAACAAGAAGTTATGTACACATACCTATTGGATGTTAAATGAAGTTTGCTAAAACTAATAAAGTCTGTTACACAATACACATGTGTAGTTTGTTAACCGAGTAAGCAAGGGAAGGGTAATGAATTTAACTGTATATGTATGTTTGTGGGTATGTGGATGTTCCACCATAGCGACGCCCCCATTTGGTCCGATTTTTACAAGCGAGGTATCAATCGACTTTAGGTGTAATTTTCATAACAAATACGGGGTTTTCACTTAAAACAGTGTCATAGGCATTTTTTTTACCGACTACTGCGAAGCAAAGGTCGGGTTATGTAACTAAAAACTTAGTCCAATTTTGACAAGCGAGGTATCAATCGATTCGTCTTCATGGCAAGAGTGTCACAGGCAATTTTTTTGTTTTTGAACTTATGTTTTGTTTCCATAACAAGATCACAATGTTACGTTTATTGATTTGTTTTGGTAAACAATTAAGTATCAATGCCAAATTCAATGTGCCAATATGGACCACATTTGATGCCCAATAGGGTTTACAATTTACACGCACACAGATTTCCAACTAACGCTTGTCATCCGGTAATGCAATAGATAGTTTCAACAACTAATAAGATAATCTGAAGGTGGCCAAGTGACAAATTAGTCGTAGTTCATGGTCCGCTTGTCACCATATCAGGGGTGTCATTTGTGAAGTTTCTCAGTTGGAAACATGCATATGTCCGGGCGATATCGTAAAATTCATCATTTTATGAAATGGTTGGGCACATCAGGAAACATTTTTATTTCATGGAATTATCGGTGACATCATGAAATGGTATGGCCAGATGAATTAATTTATGCGTTTGATGATATGTACATTATGTACAGCTAAACGCACGGCTACTCATGATATGATCAAACATTAGTGATCACATCGTAAAATACGAATAGTTCTTTACATTATCCACCGCTAGAGTCGCTAGGCGGAAGTCCGACTTGGTCGTGATACGTTAGAAGGCGAAGGCGCCTTCGTCTTCGTGTTTTTTTATAGCCTTTAAATCCTGTTTTAACACTTTTGGTATCATGAAAACCCTACATTAATTGACCGGGCGAGCACGAAACGTCTCTGTTTCAGCTTGGACAAAAAATCTTTCGTATGTGTTTCCGTATGTCTGTCCGGCTGTTCTCCTCTATAGGCCGCATTTCTCAACCGATCTAGACGAAACTTGGTATACAGTATTAACGAATTTTTTGAACTTTTAGTCGTCAGGGGTTTTTGATTCCGCCAAAATGGGTCAAAAAGGGGGCTACTGAATATCTCCGCCTTATCAGATCCGATTTCGATGAATCTTTTATTTAAGGTAGTAACTTTAAGTTGGTCACATAATTTTTTTGTGAAGATATGATGAGGATCTTCGGCGTGATGAGCAGAATAGCTCCTCAAAATGCAGTAAATTGCTCACTTTTAGGTTTCTTCCAGTGGAATCAGACCTTTACCTACTAGGTAGGGATTGATGGAGCACCTTGCAATAAGGTAACTAGGTGGCGCTACCTATGCACCACTAGATTGTTGGCAAAAAAGTTTTTGCTCGCGAGGTCTACTGCTCTCAGAGCCACATATTTAATTATATAGCCAGACGTGGATTGAAATATAATTAAACGTTGAAGTTTCAACGATATGGTCAGTTTTATCTGCCCATTCCATGAAATAGAACCATTTCATGAAATGATCAATTCTACGATATCGCCACGACACATACATTTCCAAGGTAGGACTAGGTCTGTGAGGTACGAGAAGAACGCGGTTAGTAGTTGATACCCGGTAGTTTGATACCTTGGATCAAGTGATTGCAATTTTCGTAGGAATGTCTATTTTTTTTAATAATAATAATATACTGTCTAGGTATGTTACTCTCGATAATGTAGCTTTCTGTAGATGAAAGATTTTTTTAAATCGGTTCAGTATTTTTCGAGTTTACAAACGTACAATCAAATCTTTCCTCTTTATAATATTAGTGTAGATGAAATCACAAAAAAAACCCGCAGTCACTCCAATAATAGATTATTTTAAATACGAGCTACTTTTAAGCAGTTTGTTAAATATTGAACCGCGATAACGCAAGTCGATTGCATGGAAACCGCCGATTTTTACAGTTTCATAGACTTCTCGCTAATGGCTCGCTATGTAGGCTCAATCCCGGGCCGACAGCTGCTATCGATCGATTTAGACTAGAAAACCACAATAATGATGTTTTGACTCAACGTCAAAACATCATTATTGTGGATACCTAATATTGATGATTGTGATACCTAATATTATCTATTTTATTTCAGTGGTAACATTCAAGGGATTTTCGGAAGCTGTAGCACATCCGTGCTTCTGCGTAACTTTTGCTATAAAACTGTGATAGTGTACTGTGTACTTGATTTAGCAGACTACCAAATTTGAAAATAGACAGTCCAATCGCAGAGGTATCGCAGAGGCTTTTTGTCAATAGCTAATTCTCAGAATTTTTCGATCGAATATTTCCATGAAATTGTAATTGAACATTGGCATTAATCGGCTCTATTCCCGCTTCATAGGATTTTTGGCTTTTCGAGGTATTTTTTTTGTCAAACAAAAAGCCAACGAATAAAAAATATTTACTGAGATCGGCACTTCCAAGTATCTAGGTAATATGATAGGTCCGAACAAATTTATGTATTTAAAAATTGCAGAGGAGAAATTTAAGACACCGTATAAAAAAAACTGGAGGAAGTTCGAAATAAAAGCATTAAAACATTATGGCCTGAGTTTGTCGGGACAGGCCATAAGGCCCGAGTCAAAAATAAGGCCAGAGAGTTACGAATAATAATAAATTTAGCTCTCTCGGAACTACGAGGCTAGTTTTTCAAGTTACGTAAAAAATAGTTTAATTACCTAATGTTCTGTTTAATGAGCTTTGTGTGTAACTTTAATTAAAAAAGCTATTTCGAGTAGAGCTAGACACAATGATAAGACAACAACCTCGAGCGACCACACACGTTGCCCGTGCCCTCTGCTCTACCCACCCACAGGCGGTCGCACTCCGCAACAAGTACAAATTAATTCGAGGACCCAATATTCGGGTCCGTTCAGTCGAGTGTCAAGCGTGCGCTCGATGAGTCGCGCGCCTTGTACAGATATTCTATTTCACGAAGTCCGTTTGGCTCTGGTTGTAGTAGTGACGTGTAGTGATAGGCGCGCTAGTGTGTGTAAACGTAGGTAGCGTTAGGAAAAAAATCTGACACGCATTATATGTTTATTTAATAAATTACATAGACAATTTAAGTAAATAATATTTAGCTATTAGAATGATAAGTTGCAGAGAAAAGAAACAACAGTTGAAAGTAAATAATATTTTTATTTATTACAGAGAAGAAACAAAAAAATCAGCACTTAATGACTATCAAATTCAATTTCTGATTCGCTTTCGTCAGAATCGTTCCCTAAGTTAATTATGAACTCAAAATCCAGGTCGACGTATTTTAAGTATTCTTTTTCAATTTTTTCAACATGAGCACAGGTTTTTTGCCATGTTTCACTGGTTACTCTATCCAAGCTTTCAAAGATCAGTCTTTCCATGTTCGTCATGTTTTGTTCGATATTCTTTGATGCGATATAATTTTTTACAATACCCCAAATATTTTCAATAGCATTTAATTCTGGGTGATAGGGGGGAAGACGTATGACATCAAAACCCTTGCTCTTAATAAAATCATCAATTTTATACGTTATGTGTTCATCTTTGTGTTTTTTTATAATATCGTACAATTCCAATTTAAGGAGAGATTGCTCAAATGCTATACCCTTATCCCTGAGCCATTGCTGCATGTCTGCTTTCTTTGTAGCCGACGTCGGTAGTTTTTCAGTCCGTGTGTTGTGATATGAAGCATTGTCTAAGACAATGACAGAGCGTGGGGATAAATTGGGTAAAAGTTTTTCGTTTAGCCATTTAACATAATTATCGTAGCTCATATTAGAATGGTAATCGCCAGCTGTTGAGTTGGCTTTATAAATCAATGAAGCATTTTCAATAAATCCATCCTTTGTACCCGCATGCACTAATATAAAGCGAGTGCCTGTGGTAATTTTTTTTAAGAATGGTGTACTCTCTTTCTTTTGTGCCCAGGTGTTGTTTCGCACGTGTGTTGAAAGGACATAACTTTCATCGGTGCACACAATTGGGCGACCTTGACTGCGATATTCTGACATCTTCTTCAAAAATTTTAAACGCCACATTCGTATATCATGACGCTCCGTCAAAACTTTACGGTTATTCTCTGTTTTACGCCACTTGTAAACTAACTTCAGTAACAATTGACGAACAGTTTCGATACAACCATCAAAACCAATTTTTTCATTTAATACAGTTTTTAACTTAGCCAACGTTGGAATTTCTTTATGGATGACATGGAAATTTTGTATAGTACTGCGAACAACATCGGCTGTAAAATTATCTATTTCTATCTTACTATCCCGCTTTCTTCTTTTCTTCATAGGAGAAGTGAAATTTGATGAGCAGGATGGCAATTCCTTCTCTTCTTTTAATATCCGTTGAACAGTTTTCATAGAAACACCTGTAGCCTCAGCTGTACGCCTTGTAATATCTCGTAAATGAGACAAATCACAGTTAGGTTCCGCAACTGATTTTGTGAATTCATACTCTTCTCGCAGGAAATGATAAACGCTAGCTATCATGCTTCGACCCTAGAACAAAACCAAATCTAAATACCTATTTAAGTAACAAGTTTCATAATATTAGATAGATAAACTCTTAATAGCACACAAAAAGTAGTAACAATAGTTAAAAAAAATGTTACCTCACTGTGGACAACTTTTCTGTGTTTACTTGCCATGCTGACGTTACTCTTTGAATTTTTTAGCGCGGAAACAAAACACTAGTGACTCTGACCGCGTCGCGATCGTGACTGAGCGCTCCCGAGGTTACGCACACTAAAACAGTGTGCACGTACAGACCTTACAACATTCATAGTCAAACGGACTTCGTGAAATAGAATATCTGTACTTAGCGATAGAGCACCTACTTACGTAAAGTTATTGACAAACAATATTCGTGTTTTAATTATGAATACCAAGAAGAAAGCTAGAAAGTACTGCATAGCATTCGGCTGTTTGAATAGTGATAGAAATGACGAATTGTCATTCTTTACGTTTCCAAAGGATATTGAAAGGTAATAAATTGTAATACCTATAATAGGTCCTAGTTATGTAGTTAGATATTGATATTTTTTTATTACGTAGGTTCCTATAGTTTTATGTTATTTCATTTGTGTTCCATACCGAAGCTACGCATATTTAAGGTTTTTCCGCGCAGAAATAAGGTCGTTTATTAAATCGATCAACGTAATTTTATAATTGATTATAGTAGGTATTGTTGATCGGAAAATGACTGCTGCTGAATGAATTACTGTGCTGACTTAGTAAGTAGCCTACAACTAATTATGTCTCGTATAATTCCTACCTACTTTTAATACCTTTTGTTACGTAAATAGCAATTTATTTTTCACTCATTAAAAAGCATGGAATTCAGACAGGCACCTTTATTCATCAAAGTGCAATACCTATAGAATATAATCATAATCAACCAACGACACGTAGGTAGGTATCTCACTAAACTTATCGGCGTTCTGAAAACGGGATAGGTAGGTAGTAAAAATGAGGTAGTAGGTCTATTGTGATAAGAATGTCATTGTATGTAATATAACTATTTTAATTTATAATAATAAGTAATAACATAATACATTATTACTTATTTATTCTGTTACAATATCTAAGTCATAACATATCACAGAATTAGTAGTACAAGTACCTAGTCATATCTTAATACTACCCTACCGAGCGAAAAAGGGACAGCGATTCTGAAACGGTTAGAGCAATGGAAGTTCTCGCGCGTTGTGATGCGCATTCTAGCCTGCACGCGGTGGGCGAGCGCCTTCTAGGTAAATATAATTGAAAGCTCGCAGCGCCGTGCGAGTTAAATTGCACTTTATAGCGTTGTAGCGAGAGTCGCTATTTATTTAAATGACTACTCAGTTAGCCTTCTGTACTTGTACTATTATTTATTCTGTGCCACAGGCTAGAAATTATTAAAAAAAGAGCTTAAATAAAGTCAGAGCATGAAATCGTTCCCACTTATTAAACATATTACAAATTTAACAAAATACAACATGATTGATGAGTATGAACTATCTTTTCATAAATACCAGTCTGAAGTTGAATGTGCTCGTAAAATATTCTGTGTTAGAAAATATTGAGGCAGCCTTCGTGCCCACGGGTGACCAGGGATTAGAAAAAGCTAGAAGAAACTAAGGATTTGACCCATTTAGTGGTCGGTATAAAATGTTGCGTTGAACGATACATAACAGAATAATAAATTATTCAATTAATCAGCTTAGATGAATGCAGTCAAAACATAGTTTTGGAATACTTACAGTGCCATTACCTACTTTGATTTGAATAATGCGAATAATGTTGTGCAAAAACACGTTATGTTACGAACCAAACCAATCCGTATGGTTTAATTTAACCTTTTAGTCAACATTACTCATTCACGATATCCAGCTATTTCGACGATACATTCTTGCTGGATTAAAAGCCTTTTGCTGATTCCATCACAAAATACGATTCCGGGCGGGATTCATAGTGCTGCTATACAAAATATTGACTGTTATTTCGCTTCCTATTACGCCTGCGGTAAGAGGTCTGACCGCAGGCGTAATAGCTTGCTCTATGGATTATAAACTATACCCAAGGAACGTTAGCCGCCATCTTCAATTGAAGGGCCCAAAATTATTATTTTTCTAAATAGTTCTTTAAAAGTTATCTTTATGGCAAAGTTCCTATGATAGAGAATTTCATAATAAGTACGCAATTTGTTATCCATATTGCTACTTATTATGCAGTAGCTCAAACAATAGAATTCGTTATTCGAAGATGATTATTGCAGGGGTGAGTTAGGCCTGACGACGTGACCGGAATGAACGACCTCGGAGACTCCGCAGACATCTCGCTGGGAATACTCTGAAGGTACCGAGAAATAGTAGATCTCACACTCAACAAGGAAAATGTTTTACAATTTCAGGACAACGAATGCAAGGTACCTTCGTTGTACAAGGCATGTTTCTTTCACGTCCACGGCTTCATTTGAATTGTTTCTTCTTTTTGGGAGATTCTAAAGGAATAGAGGTATCTTTTGTAATGGATTCTTTTTCTTAGAGTTCTTAAGGTTTAGTTGGCCAATTGACTTTTTTTTTCTTTGTACTTCTTAATGATACTTTTTTTAATGATTCTAATAAAATCAGACCGAATGATTCTACGAGCTACGGATTATAGGTGAGCCTTGCTACGTACGTACTTTGTGTACGTCAGTGGACGACCATGGGCTGGTACTAATGATAATGACGTACGTATACATACACATACTATTTGTTTTCTTCAAACGTCAATGTATTTTGATAAACTTATAATCTGGCTATCCATCCATACCAATATATTAAAGTGAAACGTCTGTTTGTTTGGGGAGATTTAACGCGATAACGGCTGGACGGATTTTGATGAAATTTGGAATGGAGATAGCTTATACCCTGGAATATAACATCTTAGGATACTTTTCATCATCACCAACAACACCATCATCATCATACTTCACTCTCTAAACGGATGAACGGATTTTGATGAAATTTGGAATGTAGATAGCTAATTAATAGGTACCTTGGAATAACATAGGATACTTTTCATGAAAAGAAATGAAATGAAAGGTATCCTATACATCATCATCATTATAACGCTGAACGGATTTTGATGAAATTTGGAATGGTGATAGCTTATACCTCAAAATAGCACATATGAAACTTTTCATTATCATCATCATTCTTCACTCTCAAACGGCTGAACGGATTTTGATGAAATATGGATAAGAAATATGTTATACTCTAGAATAACACATTTCATCAAAATCCGTTCAGCCGTTTGAGAGTGATAGGATACTTTTCAACACCATCATCATACCTCACGCGGGTGAAACGCGGGGCGCAGCTAGCATGGCTTATTTGAGAAATTTGCCTATCTATTTTCGGCGATAACTTCCCCGCAAAGTTATTTACGCTATGGCAAATCACGAAGGGACCCGATTCCATTTCTATCATGCTTTATCCTCCATTGTTGCCAGTCACGTACCCGCATTCGTTGTCCGATTTCATACATGTGTTATATCCACATCCACTCCAATATCACTGGATATTTTTACCCTTTCAATGGATTTGCCAAAGGGATTATAGCGTAAGAGATATTTCCAGAATATAATAATTTATTCGTCATGGAAAATATACTTTGTTTTTTTTCTACGGAGAATATGTACCTACGAATTCTATTCTTGTGATATTGATGTAGAATTTTTGCATAGGTTTCTACGAATTAAAATACTGAATAGGCAAAGTATTTTTTGCAATAAATAAATTATATTTTACAATAAACAACGCATTTTTTGCAACATCGGCATTTCGGCATGTAGAAACCGGGCATGTCAGTATGGGAATGAAAGCCGGGGTAGTATTCTCAAAGCACTCGATGGGAATCTTTCGAAAATGAATGCAACATTTTTCACGTGTATAAAATACTGTAGATACTTATCAGTTTTTGCTAAATTATTTGAACTAAATTCCTCTGATAGATACCCTTTTAGTTGGCAGGACCAAGAATAAAACGGAAAAGAAGACCCGTCGTTAATTACCTACGAAAAAAAATACCATTATTCAAAGCAAAAAGTAAGGCACAATAGTGGTAAATTTCTGCTACCAGGTCATCTACCCGTGAGTTTATTTCGTAGACAACCTCATCAAAGAACCGTGCCGTTTTTATGCGGACCCAAATTAAGTCGGCTTGATACTGTTTGAGACTACCTAGGAGAAATAAAAACTTCATTTGAGGGGATGGGACGGCGAATGAAGAGAAAATTAAGACCAGGCTGTTTAAAGGGTTTTTTTTTCCATAAATATGCTGGGTCAACCACAAACCTGATAAATGTGAAACTTAACATAGGTAATTTAACGTTTTAAATTAGTTGTATATAAAAAAAAACGCCTACCTAAAAACCAATCGCTTAAATAACATTTTTGAACATACGTACCTAATTTGAATTTGTGTCGGTTTTTGTAACATTCTGCAATATAAATCGGTTCGGTACCTATTATTGACACATTCAAAAGTAGTTGGGTCCGTTCGTTATGCCCCCAGTGTCCCATGCCCCAGGGCAATATGCGATTCGAATAAATTTTATCTCATAATAATGAAAAAGTTTGTACAAAGAAGATAATAAAAAAAAAAGTCCTGGATACTTAAAATAAGCTAGTAAACAAGAACATACATAACATTTTTTGAATCGTGTCTGTCTGTTTGTCTAAAATGTTTGTTCGCGCATCATGTAAAAACTACTAGACCGATTGCGATGCGGTTTTCACTGTTGGATAGCTTAGGGCTTAACTTAAAAACTGGGGTACTTGGTATCTTAACCCGATGATTAGATGCCGAGCAATCGATTAAAAACTATTTGACGGCTGAACGGATTTTGAAAAAATGTAGTATATATTGCACTTTATAGTTACTTTTCGTCCTGGAATAACACGTATGGGCTACTTTAAATAAAATGAAATTACCACGCGGGCAAAGCCGTGGGCACAGCTAGTTGGTAAAACAAAAAGAGAGTACGTAAATTAAATTGGAAATTATTTTAGTAGTTGCCATAATGAACACCGCATAGCAGCAGCGAATGGTAGTATTCCCTTCCCATTGTCTAGCTCTTTTACTTAAACTGAAATAGTCAAGTTCGAATGGACATTATATCTATCTTATTGCAACATGCAACTGATTAGTAAGTTCAGTTTGACGTCTCAAAATGACGAGTGAAGGCACAGCCCTTGGTGCGAAGTAAGTACGAAATTATAAACAACTAGCTAATACCCGCGGCTTCGCACGCGTGGTCATTTTAATATATAGCCTCTTACACTCACAAATAACGTGGCTTTATATTGGTAAAATAATTCTCAAAATCGGTACAGTAGATCCAGAGATTAAACCCTACAATCTCACAAACTTTACCTTTGAAAATCTACAATCTCACAAACTTTGCCCGCGACTTCGTTCACGCGGACTACAGTTTATCGTGAAAAAAGCATCCTACGTTCTTCTAGGATATTAAAAACCATTGCAAAAGTAGACTTAGACTTCTTGGTTATGGCCTCTGTTAGCATCAACTACTTACTCTGTGGCACCAACGCTCTTGATGATTTTTGACAGACTTGTTATTTCGTTCCCATGGCAACCGTTCCTTACAGCGAGTATTCAAAATGTTCCAGTTTTCCCGTGGAAACTTCCACGGAATTCGTGGAATTTTCCGGGATAAAAAGTATCCTATGTTTTATTCTAGGGTATAAGCTATCTCCATTCCAAATTTCATCGAACTCCGTCCAGCGGTTATCGCGTGAAAGCTCCCCAAACAAACAAACAACGTTTCACTTTTAGATATTGGTATGGATAGTATAGATAGACATGGCGGAAAAACGTTATTACACCCCGGATACTATTATAATTTGCACCGGAACGATATTAAAACAATGTTTTCAAAATTTACGATACTGCTGTCATTTCATCTATACTTACAACAAAGCAGTAGGAACGAAAAAGTCTGTGCAAAGAAGATAATTAAACAAGAAATGGTCTAGGGTACTTAAAATAAGCTACTGAACAAGAATATAACATTTTAAAAATTCGTGTCTGTCTGTGTGTTTGTTCGCGCATCACGTATAAACTACTGGACCGATTGCGATGCGGTTTTGACTGTTGGATAGCTTATGTTTTTTAAAAACTGGGGTACTTTATATCTCAATCCGATGAGTAGAATACGAGCAATCGATACAAATATTTTTGACGGCTGAAGGAATTTTGATTAAATGTTGGTATATTGGTATTTTAGGTCCTGGAATAGCACAAAGAGTACTTTTAACCTACAGAAATGACCACGCGTGCGAAGCCGCGGGCATCAGATAGTAGTTAATAATTAATTCAATAGTTTTCTCTGAAAGCTTAATCGTTAACGCTTGTCAATGGTAACAGCGACACGACATTTT
This sequence comes from Alsophila aescularia, assembly GCA_946251855.1. Classification (NCBI taxonomy): domain Eukaryota; kingdom Metazoa; phylum Arthropoda; class Insecta; order Lepidoptera; family Geometridae; genus Alsophila; species Alsophila aescularia. The sequence goes on from OX276376.1 coordinate 42,071,532, forward strand.
GGCGGTAGGTATTAGGTATTAGCTACCGCTAAAATGTTGCGTTTTCCAAATGTCAAATTGAATACGTTTGCTTTGCATATTATCCGCGGTGGTCCTGAAGGTAGCCAGTTAGAACACTTAGAATAGTTCATTTTAATAAAATATTTTTTGTGTCTGCCAGCACTTTTAATCAAATAAGTATAATACAAAATAAATTAAACATTTAAAAGCTTTTTTTATGAATGCTTTTCATGCAAGTCAATTCATTTCATGAATGAAGTTTCAGCCGGATAGCTAATCAGGAATTGCTCGATATTTGAATTGCAAGATTCCAGGACAGACAAAATACATAGTTACATACATACATACAAGTGACGTTAAATAAAAGCTTTTAAAAATAGCTTTGAATTAAATTTCTCGTATCGGGTGCATACAGCCCGGGGCCATGGGACACCGGGGGCATAGCAAACGGACCCAATTACACAATTACTTACTTTCACAATAATTAAAATTGCATGATTGTTATACACCTATTTCACATTCAAAAGGGCTGGAGTATGGGTATAAATATATATTTTTTGTTTTAGTAGTGTATCACCGTAAAAACATAAGCATAGATTGTTTATCTGACTATACCCTAAAATACGTCATCCCCAAATCAACGTCAATAACGGTAATCGGCCGCCCTGGCAGATTTTAGGTTCTGGTAGGTACCCTTAAGGTGGAGTCAGATTTGTCTCACACACGCTAAACATAAGTCACTGATTTTGTAGGGAAAGGAACCATTTAGAAACACACTACTCTTCCTAAACATCTCGGGTCGTAAGAAGGACGAGTGTGTTTTTAAATAAACCTTTAGTTTCGTCAATGTCAGGATCAGGTTTTCGTTAGCTGCAGGGCTTCTACGGCCAGGTCACCGCGGTCCCAGGCCGGGACATGCCTCCGATCAAGGTCAAGTGAGAGGTTATAATAAGGCCACGCTTCGTCATTAACGACTAATGTCCAATGATTGGACAGTTTCTAAACTCAACTATTCTTTACAATACGTCTATTTATTTTAGCTCTGTAAAGTTAGACCTTTTGTGCCTGAAGTTCAAGGTTGAATTTTGTTAATGTTTAAGTCCGTCGTCTCCCAAAATTATACCTCGCCGCTTTGCTTACTTTTATTTGAATATTCATCGAGTCTGTTTATCTTTTCAAATTTAAGCTTAATGAAGGTTCATAGTAATTTTAAATAAAAATATCTGATTTCTTTCCCATTCTTTATAGTAATTTCGGACTAAAACCTGTACTCTAAAATATCGGTCGTATTTTTACTCAGAACTGTACCTACAGAAAACACTGTATACATATCTATTAGAAACATATTCATGAACGATATTTCCTTGTTTAGATATCCCAAACCACAAACAGGAACTATCATAATTCTGAAAACACCATTTCAGCCAAATTGGTAGCTATAAAAACAGACTAGGCATGTCCTTTCATATTACCCAAAGGGCCTGCTTATTGTGACAGCTACAATTAGCGTAAATGGAACTAATAGCGTCGTGTCCGAGGTTCGTTTACCCTGATGGCGTCAGATGGCTGCCATTGGGGACGCTGATGGCTGGTTATTAAGCCGCGAAAGGCCTCGCCGATGAGCCCTGCCTTTTGTTCCTGTGAAACCGTCGCCATTCTAGCGCTACCGACTGACATTTAATTAATGGTGTGCTCGAGCCGACAACGGTGATACTGTTTGATAACCGTGATTGTGTTGAATAACGAGGTCACATGTACTATCAGTGTGTTGGTGTAATTGCTACGTGGCTCGTATGGCTCGTATATTTGGGCGACGGCACGCGTCGTTTAATCGACCGTGCTATTCGTGAGTCATGGCTGATACACCTTTACGTCATCGGCTCGCCGCGAATCTTCGTTCGCTAGACGCCATTGTCATTTTTCCTGCCCGAAAATCCCGAAATCTACGGATGTGAGCTACGTGCCTCGCACGATGACTAGGCTTGATCTAGGTTACGTGTAATTAAGCTAACTCTTGTACCAATCAAAACAAGCTGTAAGACACCTATTGTATTAAGTAGTGCTAGGTTTCAATATTGTATTTGCGCGTTTGCAATTCTAATAGTCATAATGGGAGACGAAACCTAATTATACGTTAATGAGTAATTATATATTTTGCAAATTGATCGACAAATTAAATTATTATACACGACTAGTTCACATCGCTTAGGTGCTCTACCTATAAAGAGACAGTTTATAAATCACGGACGTGTTGGAATCTAACACGTCTGTTACATTAGCTCCTGTATGAAGTTTTAAATCAAAGAATGCCGAGTCGGGCGTTCTTTAGTCTGACCCTTTTATCTAGAACGGTTTCGGAGTGCTATTTTGCTTTGTCTCGAATCCTGCAGACCTTTTCGAGACCTAGTGTATTAATTAGTAATTTCACACGGAACAGCAACAAGACCCGATCCTAACATAAGAAGGGGGCCAGCTGCGTCCCGACACTCCCGACAAGGGTCTGATGCGGGTACGCTCACAACGGAGATGAAATCTGAAGCGAACCTCTATACCTGCTATAATAAAATGGTTTAATAATCATTAGTGTTAGAATTGATTATCCTTATACTTTAGACGACATCAATCATCGGCTACGTGACTTGAACTTTCCCAGCTATTGCTAAGTTTAAGCAAGAAGTCTTTAAGTTACAGGACATAAGGTAGGTATTTTATTTGCCCTGTTTCCTATCGGTTGCTGCGCGGGGCCCGCCCGAGCCAATTTATGGATGCCATTTGGGAGCGAACGCTTCCATTAGGCTTGATCTGCCGACGCGTCCAGTTTGTTCAGTAATATATAAGGTTACTTGACGTCAAACATAATTTCATCTATATCTATTCTATACTTATAATAAAACGGTAAGTACCAAATAATCTGTACAATGCGGATAATTAAAAAGAAAATGGTCTAGGGTACTTAAAATAGGCTACTAAACAAGAATATAACATTTTTTAAATAGTGTCTGTCTGTCTGTTTATCTGTTTGTCTTTTTGTTTGTTCGCATATCACGTAAAAACTAAAGGACCGATTGCGATGCGGTTTTCACTGTTGGATAGCTTAGTGTTTAACTTAAAAACTAGGGTACTTGGTATCCATAATCCGATGATTAGATAATTAGCAATCGATAAAAAACGATTTGACGGCTGAACTAATTTTGAAGAAATGTAGTAGGTATATTGTACTTTATAGGTAATTTTGGTCCTGGATTATCGTATGGGCTACTTTTAAATGTATGGAACACGCGGGCAAGGCCTTGGGCCCGTACGCTATAGTTACCTACATATTATATCTATATAGACAATAAGGAAGAATCAAAATAATGTTGTAGTTGTTAAAAAGAGCCGTATTTTGTTCCTGAAACGGTGATTCAAACCAGTAACCGTCGTATTTATCTTTTACCATATATTTCCTTGGACACCTCGAGTTTTCCTTCTCTGCGTTAAATGAACAAATACGTATCCATTGTGTCCCACAAACAAGCTCAACAAATATTAATCGGCTGGGAATATGTTTTCCTTATTGAGTTAGATTAGGAAATAAATAATGTACTCGCTTGTGTTACTATGTAATTGAGTTTCGCCAGCGTAATATAATCTCTCATTTATATCGTCTTATGATCTTATGTTCGGCATTTTCGCCTTATCTTTTATAAGATTAACCATGTTGATTTGATAAATGACGTCCTTGATATTATAGTTACGGTCGTAAACTTCGGTATCGTGCGGTTACCAAGCTGGCAATAAGAGCTGTGTCCCTCCGAACCGTCCCATTTAGGGCTCACCTGGGCAAGTATGGTATTTAATGACGTCGTTAAGTGCTACTGTATTAATATTTTATGGGCGTCCTCAGGACACAATGTCTTATGATAACTTTTAACCTAACTCATCCCTATTTTACTGACCTCCGAACAAAGAGTCGGGTGTTATAAGTTTAGGGTGTGTGTGAATCACTGTGTCACTGTGTGTGTGTAAGTCTATCTGTGGCATCATAGCTCCCAAACGAATGGACCGATTTAGATGCAGTTTTTCTGTTTGAAAGCTGATGTAATCGAGATGGTTCTTAGCTATATGGGGAGGGGGAGGAGGGAGGTGAGAAAAGGGGGGTGAATCGTAGCTTCCAAACGAATGGACCGATTTAAGCAGCGGTTTCTTTAAAGCTGGGGACGAGATGGTTCTTAGCTATAATGGGGGTAGGGGATGGAGGTGAGGATCGTAGCTCCCAAACGAATGGATCTATTTTGAGACGGTTGTTTATGTTTGAAAACTAATGTGTGAGAATCGGGGGGGGGGGGGGGGGGGGGGGGTGTAATATAAATGTTTAATAAATCAGAATCTTGAATCTTGTTTAGAAATTTTCCGGATTCAAACAAAACTCGTTTAAACGAAACCAACAGAACCAAGAAACCGAAACCTTTTGAACTTTGCGAAGTAAACAATTTAATCTAATAAGATATTAAACTTTCCGAGAAGAATTTATTTGGAAAGTATCGAGATAAAAGGAAGCAACTTTTATGAGATGAGCACTCATAATTTAGTGCGGTGAGACTCCCAGGCTACAAAACGAATACCATGTTTGTGAAAGATGTTGGACTGTGAAGTTTAATTTATTATGATCGATGAGATTACTTCAGAAAGCTGTGATTTATATTACTTAGGAGCTTATCCAATACAAGGTCATCCTTTTAATTTAATTGTTTTTCTTTTTCAAGGCTAACTTTAATATCAGTCTTCATTTCAAACCTTCCAATCTCTCAGTTTTCCATTATACATCATAATCATCGTAATGCCTCTAGGTTTTCCATGTTTTTTTTTAATTTTTTTAATGTTTCATTTCGACTCCATCATTTTACAGCAAGAATAAACGATAAATTAGTTACTTTGAACAACTAACTAAATGGATTTTTACTCGTATCTCATTTTAAAACATTTATTCTAATTAATTCTTGCTCATTGAACCTAGTACACAAACGGAAAAACTAAAATTTGATTTTCCCATCTTCTGTTAACACAAGTTAGAATTGGCAATTTACCTGGAATTAGTTTTTGTTAAGGTTATTCTTTTCGAGTTTTCTTAAGTACGCATGGTCGCACATCTTATTTTTATCTTATTATATCTTTCCCATTCAGCTACCGCTTTTATTAATTGTATTAATTTTTACACGACTGCCCAAAAAAAGGAGTGTATTGTTTTTAGCATTCATGTATGTATGTGAGTTTATTTATTCCATCATAACTTTTAAATGCCTGAACAGATTTAGACGTATGAGTTATCGTTAGAATCTTTACACCCCCCCGCGTAAAACAGTTTTTTACAACATTCAATTTGGCATTATGGTACCATTTTCAAACAAGAAAATAAATATTTTTGTTCGAAATTTACAATATGGGTATCAAATTGAAGGCCTTGCTAAGCACATTGCAACAATATAATATAATTTATTGGCAAAAACTCTTTTTTGGCACGGCAGGCGTGTTTTTACACGACTACCTAAAAGGAGTGTTATGTTTTTAGCATTCATGTATGTTTGTATGTGAGTTTCTTTATTCCACTATGAAATGCCTGAACAGATTGAAAAAATTCAATATGTTGGCAGTATGGCTCCATTTTCAACAGCAAAAAAATAAAAACTTCAAGTTTTACAATATGGGTATCAAATTGAAGGCCTTGATGAGCACATTCCAATAGTATACAATGTGTCTGGTCACCGGTGTCGGAGACTTAAGGGGGGTTAAATATGGGGATTTTTATCGACAAATCACTATCTCGATTTTCTCTTGGCCTCTCCATACTAAAATGGCAGCCATTTTGTTTTTTTTTTACTTCGCAGCTCAGACGCCTACACTGATTTAATCATTGCTATCGATGTAGACGTCTTAGGAAGACGAAAGAGGTATCATTTGAAAGCTAACAATGAAGACAATCAATTTATGATACATTTTATTCAATATCTTTTTCACAAAATAACATAACAATATTAACAAAATAAAAATCGTATTTATTTATTGCATTTTTTTTAGTTTTTTAATTTTTTTATGAAAACTAACCTGTCAAGCTATTTTTTTTTAATTGTATTATCATAGTACAAGATATTTCCATTAAAATAAATCTTACATCAAGGTCCTAAGTTAAATATTTTCGAAGCTATGATGGTTTAAATATGACCCTTAAAAACTCTATTAATAGCACACGTCAAAGCTATGATGATTGGGATGGGAAAAGGCAAGAAAAGAACAAAGTAAAACCATTAATTATCATTTATTAATTTAATACCATCTAAACTAGGTACTACAGCCACGATTCAAAATGTCCTCCGTTTTGTTGTAGACAAGCAGTTGCCCTAATTGACACATGTTGTGTAGCTCTTTTTATCATGGCTTTGTCCGCCCTCATTACATCCCCGACTTGTAATATTTTTTCAATTAGTTCTTCTCTTGTGTTGGGCACGTTAACGTACACTTTCTGCTTTATTGTGCCCCATAAAAAATAATCTAGGGGTGTCAAATCCGGGGAACGCGGCGGCCAAGCAATCGTCCCACCTCGTCCAATCCATGTTGGATATGTGTTGTTTAAGTAATTTCTCACATTTACCGCAAAGTGTGCCGGAGCTCCATCTAATTGGAGTATCATTCTTGCCCTATACGTCAATGGCAATTCGCTTAATGCGTCTTGATAGTCATTCTGCAGGAATTCCAAAAATCTTGGGCCATTTAATGTAGCGGGCAAAATAAGAGGCCCAATAAGGATATCGTCTATCATTCCAGCCCAAACATTTACCGAAAACTTGTGCTGAAAGCTACTGGGTCTCACTGCATGCGGGTTTTCTTGGAGCCACAGGTGCTCGTTCCGATGATTTGTGTATCCAGATCTTGTAAAAGTTGCTTCATCGGTCCACATAATCCTCTTTAAAAAATTGGGATTGGATCGCGCTTCTCGTAATATCCACGAAGAAAAAACTGTCCTTCGGGCGACGTCAGGTCCAATTAAATCCTGGACTCTTCTAAAATGGAATGGATGCAATCCTTGCCGTTTTAAAATCGGCCAAACTGTCCAACTGTGCGACGGACAAACAGTTGTGGGTCTTGCGTTATTAAATCCAACACCTCTTCTTCCTCTCGCGGAGACACCAAACGAGTACGTTCGTTAGCGGGTCTTCTTATTCCATATTCGGAGAGATTCGAGTGCAATCTGATGAACGTGCGAGCATTCGGCGTAGGTCTATCAGGGAATCTTCTCGCATACTCTCTTACAGCAGCATTCGCGTTCCCGTCGCAAAATCCATACACAAAATGGATGTTGGCCACGTCGCGGCTTGAAAAACGACGCTCTTCCATTTCAGTTAACGAAAGTTAACTAAAATAACAAAACGAGTCCAAAACACAAAGCAGAGGTTAGAAAATAGCAACGCACAGTACTTCGGCAGATAAGAATGTAATCACAACGCTAGGCGAGGGACGACTACCTGTAATTGTATCCTGACCTGAGTAGAGCCGCAATTTTGTCTCATTCACACCCTATACATGTCTCTTTCTAACATGTTGTCAAAGAACAGCTGCCTGTCTTACGACACGCCAATTGAATGTGGGGTCTTGAGTCTATTGTTTGACGTGTGCTATTAATAGAGTTTTTAAGGGTCATATTTAAACCATCATAGCTTCGAAAATATTTAACTTAGGACCTTGATGTAAGATTTATTTTAATGGAAATATCTTGTACTATGATAATACAATTTAAAAAAAATAGCTTGACAGGTTAGTTTTCATAAAAAAATTAAAAAACTAAAAAAAATGCAATAAATAAATACGATTTTTATTTTGTTAATATTGTTATGTTATTTTGTGAAAAAGATATTGAATAAAATGTATCATAAATTGATTGTCTTCATTGTTAGCTTTCAAATGATACCTCTTTCGTCTTCCTAAGACGTCTACATCGATAGCAATGATTAAATCAGTGTAGGCGTCTGAGCTGCGAAGTAAAAAAAACAAAATGGCTGCCATTTTAGTATGGAGAGGCCAAGAGAAAATCGAGATAGTGATTTGTCGATAAAAATCCCCATATTTAACCCCACTTAAGTCTCCGACACCGGTGACCAGACACATTGTATAATTTATTGGCATAAGTTCATTTTTGGCAGAGCAGGCGTGTTTTTTCTGTTATAATTTCCTTCGTTATTGTAATTATTAGAATTGGTAAGAATGTGATAAATGTTTTTCTTTTTTTTTTACCCGATAGCGGAGGGTTGTGTTGGGCTGTATGTATGTTCCTTTGGCGCGACTTATAGCATAAGCAGCTTGATGGATTTTGATAATTATTATGGTGTTATCATTGGATTTGCCTTGATCACGAGAGTGATATCAAAACAAAGAAAAATGATATATTATGAAGTGTCAAGAAAACTAATGTACGGCGGCTTACAGCTGCCATATATTGTATTTCCGACGGAACAACAAATTACCAAAACCTATCGAAAGAGGCAAACAAGCTTTAGATTCTTGATTTTGAAAGACAACATGCAGTCGGAGGCATCATGCATTACATTTCTCCTTTGAAAGCATCAGCTAGAACCCGGCGAGCTACTCCTCATGCCTCCGACTGTATCTTATATTTCAAAATCAACAATCTAAAGCTTGCTTGCCTCTTTTCAGCTTTGTTCACATTGGGTTTTTTGGTTTTTATAACAGTTAATTCTTTTATCTAATAAGTAAATAGAAAAAAACTAGATGTTGATAGATAGATAGATAAATTCTTTATTGCACACACAACAAACAAAATCAACAAAAAATAAAGGAACAATAGCAGAAGAAGTGTACAATGGGCGGCCTTATCGCTAAAAGCGATCTCTTCCAGGCAACCTTTGGATGGAGAGGATTTGTTATAGTTGTGAGGGACGGGGTGCATTATGATATAAAAATACTTCTTAGTGAGAAATAGTAAATCAAATTTCTAATTATACTAAAACTATTTTATGATTAATAATAGATATATTACAATATACATTCAAATATAAATTTCCAATATATACATACATATATAAATATATAAATAAATATATATTATATGAATACATAAATACCCAAATATAATTAAGAGATGATAAAAAACAAAAAAAAAACTGTAAACAACATGACAAACGTGATAATAAACATAATATTAGCTAGACTTCCAAGTAAAACTGTAATACAAGCAACATGGCAAACGTGATAATAAACATAATATTAGCTAGACTTCCAAGTAAAACTGTAATCCAAGCAACATGACAAACGTGATAATAAACATAATATTAGCTAGACTTCCAAGTAAAACTGTAATACAAGCAACATGACAAACGTGATAATAAACATAATATTAGCTAGACTGCCAAGTAAAACTGTAATACAAGCAACATGACAAACGTGATAATAAACATAATATTAGCTAGACTTCCAAGTAAAACTGTAATACAAGCAACATGACAAACGTGATAATAAACATAATATTAGCTAGACTTCCAAGTAAAACTGTAATACAAGCAACATGACAAACGTGATAAGTATTAAGTACGTGTTTAGTATTAAGTCCGCCATTTGTACACTTTTAATTGTGCAATAAAGTATAAATAAATAAATAATAATAAACATAATATTAGCTAGACTTCCAAGTAAAACCTCTTCACTTGACACTTAAAAACTTCCAAAGATGGCGCACGCCGTATAGAAACAGGCAATTTATTCCTCAGACGAACAGCTTCTACCGTGAAAGAACGTCCGTAAAAAGTGCTGCAATGCAAAGGTAGCTTGAGGGTGAGATTTTCGGATGATCTAAGATGGAAGGTGTTGGATGTGTAGAGGAAATCAAAGCGTTCTTTAAGATATCTCGGGGTAGAAGGATTAAACAAGATATTATAAAGAAGGTTAAGGATATGAGTTATATGTTGATTATCAATTTAAAATAAAGAATTCGGCTTACTGCTTATTAAAATTAAGTAAAATAAACCTTCGTATAAGAAAAAGGATATTGTTATTGTTATAAATTGCATGAACATTCTTATCGGCTATGTACAGAACTTTCCATTCATTTTCTCCCGCAAAGTTTTCCAGATTAAAGGCTCTTTGTGTAGTCTTGGAAGAGATTAAAGTTTCGGACATTAGCGACGATAAATTAACGGTACGAAAACTCTGTAAACCATACTTATCTACGAGAGCATAACTAACTGTGTGTGTTAATGTTGATAAGACTAAAACGGGTCTAGTAAATATCAAAATATTAGTTTGACGTTACGACGTTACAATGAAGTTGCATTGAGCGTGGTCACTAGTAGACTGGAGAATGCGTCAGCGTCGCGAACGGCGGCCGTTAAAGGGGCCGTTATTTCCAACTACCCCCGTTTCGTTTTGTAAATCGTTACTTTCCCGATCGCGACACACAATGCTAACAGTATCGGAAGACACGCCAGGCCAGGCCCCAAGGCAGGCCAGTCGCACTCCGCGACAAGTACAAATATTATACCTATACTTTGCGGCCGTAATATTGCGGTTCATTCAGTAGTGTCAAGCGTGCGCTTGATGAGTCGCGCGCCGTGTGCTTACGCTAAAGTACCTACTTTCGTAAAGTTTTTGTCAAATGTTATTCTTTTCTTAATTGTGAGTACCAAGAAAAAACCTAGAATATACTGCATAGCATTCGGTCTGACAAGTCTCGTAAAATACCTACACACTGACATTTTATTACGTAGGTAGCCATTTCTTTTTCATTCATTAATAAGCATGGAATTCAGACAGGCACTTTTTATACATCAAAGTGCAATACCTATTAAGTTATAATCAAATAATCAGGTACTAGGTATATTCTGATAAGAATGTCATTATATGTAGTTAATAGAACTATCAACATTAATAATATAATGTAAAAAAAACATTATTACATAATTGTGTATTCTGTTACAGAATAATTACTAGTACAGGTACCTAGTTATATCTTGATACAATCCTGCCGAGCGAAAAAGTGACAGAGCGATTCTGAAACGGTTAGAGCAATGGGTGAGCGCCTTCTAGGTAAATATAATTGAAAGATCGCAGCGCTATACGAGTAAAATTGCACTTTATTGCGTTGTAGCGAGATTTGCTATGTATTTAACTGACTTTACTCAGTTATCCTTCTGTACTTGTACTATTATTTATTCTGTGCCCAAGGTTACATTTGTGGGCTACTCACATACTTATACTTACATACACATTAAAAATAATAACTATTATTATTATCTATTGCACACTTACATAAACAAGTTAATATAATATAATACATGAACTAAATAAACCTATTTATTACGGGTCACAAAATACTCATTTATATATTTCATAAACATTATTACATAATATGTATGTACTTAATATATTTATCATAATATATACATATTCCATTATAGTGGTTACTTATTACATTTAAATAAATAAAATGTAATATTAGTGCTAAATCACATATGTTGGGGCTTGGAATCAGTGCCGACTCCTCCGCCAGCCTTATCTCGGCCGCGGTCCGGCGCGATGCGCGAGCGCCTTGTAAACAATAGGCGGCGCTCGACATCTCGCCCGGCCGGTTACCGCGCGGGCCGGCTCAGTCAGCTACAGACGATATCACGCGAAGCCCGCGCCGCTCGCATGCCATATATTATATAAAAACACGTGAATAGTTATCAATTTGGATATTGTGATTGTGCTAGTTAATATCTCTTGCAACTCATTGTAGTAAACAAATAGACCACATCTACAAGAACTTGTGTTGTTTACTATCACTCCTTCCACAACAAAACACGGCCGACGCACAGCCGGCCATACATTTTTCCACTCTCCACTCCCCTTCCACCTCCCCTGCTCGCCACCCGCTACCCGCAATAAGCACTGAAGTGCCTGCGTAACAAGGTTTAATATCGCGAGCGCTGTTTGAACACACAATTTAGCTCGGAACTAAATGACGTATGTCTCAAAACTTATTTATTTTATTGGCAGGCTAATAATTTACTTAGGTGATTTTTGTCTAAACATTAGATCATAAACTATATTTTCTTGCTGTGAGATTTATTTTAGAGGTTAAACTTAAGCCGTTGAGTAGAAAAATGTACTTAAATATTACTGAAGATAACGTAATATGAAAATGTATCCAATGAAATTCTGTTAATCATGTTTTTGTCTTAGTCTTAGAGAGATAAAGATCTCAAAAACATGTATGTTAAGTTTCACATTTATCAGGTTTGTATTTGATCCAGCATATTTATGAAAAAAAAACCCTTAAAAAGCAGACCCTAGTCTTAACTTATGTGTGTTAAATAAATGGATAGAACAAAAACTTAAAGTTGCGTTCAAAGATGACTTACCTATTATAACTAGTGGCTCTGTGAGCGGAGACCTCGCGAGTCTGTTTGCGTTTTTTTTCCATTATTTTCCACCCTCTCACACCCCCGACCCCCTTGAAGTTTATGCCTCTGAATAAGGGTAACAAAAAAGTTACGTGACATTTTTGAACATATTTCGCAATGTCTGAAAAAAGTTTTTTTTTTACCATATGGGAGTACAAGACATTTTGAAAAATTTCGAAAAGCTGTTTCGTCAAAAAAAACATGTAATTATCAAACCTGCTCACAAAATCTCACGAGAATCGGTTGAGAAATGCGACCTGTATAGGAGGACAGCCGGACATACGAAACCATTTTTGCCCAAGCTGAAACGGAGACGCTTTAGGAGACGCTCGCGCTTCGCGCTCACTCGGTCAAAAACTTATTATTTCTGACTCATTTTACAAATATTTATATATCCAGAAAGTTAATTAAATGAAGGCTATGTCTAAAAAATATATACAGACGACTTGAGAACCTCCTTTTAGAAGTCGATTTAAAACTAAAAATATCCATTACATATACAGCTAGATTTGATTATAATGTTGACTAAACAGCCCATTAAAAGTTGAAAAAGAATCGTAATCTAGTGTACGAAACAAAGACCGTGAGATAGCAGCATGGCTTGTGTACTGTTCTTGTGATACTGAAGAACCCGCCCGCCACGACCGGGCGCCCGGGCGGCGCAACCCTTTGTTTAATACAATCAGCCCTCCGGAACGACTGTAATGAGATTGTATTCCTTTATTTCCTCTTTATTCAATCTTTTATCTCTTTATCAAACAAGACATGCTTTCAATCACACTCGGTTAAGTTAATGTCTTGAATACAAGGTTCTGTATAACTGTACAATTATATTCTGGAACACAACCATAGACTAATAAAGCTAACATAATATATGCGGCCACGTTTTCTCGAATCAGTTTAAAGCAAAAGTTATTATTTTCGGTATTTTATTAGTTTTCTTCTATGACAAAATATATTATATATATTTATATGACAAATTATGTTCCTATATTGGCATAACATGGGACGAAACGATAAGTTATTGAATTCCAGATAACTGTTTGGTCAATGATCAATATCTCAATAATTAATTTTTATGACAATTTGTTTTGAACCCTGAGCGGGGCTCGGCCTTCAAATACATATAATGTGAAGACCGTGTAAAATTTGCCCAAATATTTGGATTTTTCCAACATGAACATAATCCTATATTTTCCGAGAACACGTCTGCACACTTTACGAACTTACATGGTTACGTGGGTATCTCCATATCCAGAACGACTCTATATAACCTTTCAATTAAATAAAAATAATATTTTTTCTTCCCACTACACAGTAATATCACCTTTGTTCACCTAAAACTTAAGCAGAAAGTACCTCATTCCTGCTCTTCATAAAACTAGTGCGGTAAGTGAGGTAGCAAGCCTGGCGGTATTCTACAGATTGCACTATGGAGAGTGTGCACAAGAACTGCACAACCTGATTCCCCCATCACCTTTCCATCACCGTACGACTAGACGATCAGCAAAGCGCCACCCTTTCATGGTTGAAATACCTCGCACAAGAACGAAGCGTTACGCTTCTTCATTTATTATAAGAACTGCAAAGGAGTGGAATGCAGTGTTTCCGGTAAATTATAACCCCGGTGTGTTCAAGTCAAGAGTGAATAGGTATCTACTAGGCAAGCGTGCTACACCTTCGACCACATCATCGCTTTCCATCAGGTGAGATCGTGGTCAAACGATTGCCTAGTCCGTAATAAAAAAAGAAAAGTAAGTACTGCACTGTTTTTTTAGTTTCATCACACTAAACTCCTAAAGGCGAAAGTTTGTATGGGTGTATGTGTTATGTGTATTACTCCTCCACGCTCAAACGGCTGAACAGATTTTGATGAAATTTGGAATGGAGATATTTTATATCCTGGAATAACACATAGGATACATTTCATCATCATCTTTACCATCATTTTACATCACTCTGAAACTGCTGAAAGGATTTTGATGAAAAATGGAATGGAGATAGCTTATACCCTGGATACACATAGGATACTATTGAACTCTGAAACGGCTGAACGGATTTTTTTCATCATCATCATTTACTTCATCATCATCATTTACTTCACCATCATCATTTACTTCACTCTCAAACGGCTGAACGGATTTTGATGGAATTTGGAATGGAGATGGAGATAGCTTATACCCTGGAATAACACAGGATACATTTCATCATCATCATCATCATCATCATCCATCACGCGGGTGAATCCACGGGGCGCAGCTAGTATTGAATGAATGCATTCGTCCAATAGAGATGTCAAAATGGAATGAACTAATTTTATTAAATGAGCGCGGTTGAATTGGCGCGAATTTAATAGTCAATGTGACTGAAAATTGTACTGCTTACATTTAGGTGAACAATTGTGGTATTACTTTGTAGTGGAAAGAAAAGCAGATTACTAACACTCGCTCAAGTGACTCCTTGCTGCACTAGTGTTTTAGAGCCCTCGCTAAAGCTCGGGCTCCAATCTAACTCGGTGCAGCAATGAGTCACTTTCCGCTCGATGCAGTCTACTATTTTGCGTGTAATCCTAAAATTACTCAAAATATAGTGGCTGCTAAGCGAGCGTTAAATCTTTCCTTTTAAATAATTACTTTAGTTATAGATACAGCCGGGAAACGAGGTCACATATGTTTTCGAAGCTCAGGGGTCTAAATGACCCTTCAGCATGCACGAGGAAATGGTAGATTACGAGACGTAGTGGAGCAATATCCACTAGGAAAATGTGAACGAGTCACTTATGGCCCATGCAATGGGATCCAAGATTATATTCATTGTTCCAAGTGCCCCGGAGCATTATAACCGTTGTATAAATATGCTTGCGGCTGAATTTAATTTGGTATAATTAACTATGCTTCGAGTATTACATTTTAAAGATGTTTTATCAAAATGCTGTTTAACGAAGTGTTGTTCTATTTAGGTCTTGTTTTGACGTCTAGCCTAACAGCGAAATATACTAACTTTAGGACATATAAACTAGCTCATTTCGATATTTGTTCAGGACAAAGGCGACTTGGCCATATTTGATTTGCTCCTTAACGGAAAGAAAGTTCGGAAAGTTTGGAAATGTCATCATCATCATTTCAGCTTTTAGCAGTCCGCTGCTGAACATAGGCCTCCCCCATAGAGCGCCACGACGAACGGTCTTGTGCCGCCTCCATCCACCGACTCCCTGCAATGGCTACAATGTCGTCCGTCCATCGTGTGGGGGGTCTCCCTACACTTCGCTTGCTTGTTCGTAGTCGCCATTCCAGAACCTTTATTCCCCAGCGGTTGTCGGCTCTGCAAACTATATGGCCTGCCCATTGCCACTTCGACTTGCAAATTCTGAGAGCTACGTCGATTACCCTGGTTCTTCTACGGATTTTCTCGTTACGGATCTTATCACGTAGTGAAACTCCAAGCATAGCTCTCTCCATTGCACGCTGCGTGACTTTGAGCTTATGTATGAGACCAATAGTTAGCGACCACGTCTCAGTGCCGTATGTCATCACTGGCAACACTCACTGATTATAAATTTTCGTCTTGAGGTACTGCGTAAACTGTGATGAGATGATGTGGCGTAATTTCCCATTTTTTTGGAAATGTAGTGATGGCCAATCCATCTTGTCATAAAATATTATGTCAAGTCAAGATTTGAATATTTCTGCCACATTTTAGCCATATTGGCCATAAAATAATAATTATTAAAGTAAATAATTGGAATTTTTAGAACATAAATATACATTTCTACAATTGTGAAACAACGAATATGTTCCAATAACCAAGGTCACAAAGGCGAAATATTAAACATCAAAAGAGAAAGATATTTAATACAAAATTACACTATCATCCATTCTCGTACATTAATTTCGCTCCATTAGTATCGCTTGCGAGCTAGGAACAGCGACCTAGAGGAAGTGGCGACGCGGCGCGAGTTGCACTCATTTGCTCGCGCCACACAACTCACATACTATGCTGCAACTGTATCTGGGCATGCCTACATGAATTTTTAGTCATGAATAATTCTATAAGAACAATACGTGTTTGATATATCATATTATTTACTTAATTTCTAGCCGAGCGCTGCAGACTTTCTCGACTTGCTGAAACTGTTCTATAATTAACTATTTTCTAGTATTTTTTTATTAGTACTTACTGTACTTCAGTCGCGAAAGAGTACCTACCTAACAAACAAAAACTTTGTAATTACCCGACTACAAAAAAAAAGAGTTATGATTTTAGCAGCGTATGTATGTTATCTGTTTCCTCACAGTGCCTAAACCCTGTGAGGATATACTCGTCTTAAAGAAAGATATCAACAGTATACCTAAGTTTATTGACAATATCTCTTCCGGGGAAAATAAACACGTCTTGACTCCGTTCCTGTAATGTCGAAAGCATGTTATCCTGTACAAACATATTTGATCTTGCTCGAGCTTTGCATTAGACAGGCTCCTGAAAGCTCCAGTCGAGGCCACGCTGCTTACAATTTATGAGAAATGTGGATGAAATCTTGATCAATATTTTGTAGAGGTTGGCTAAGGATGAGTGAAGTGCTGAGTGCGTCAATCATCTTCAGCAAGCCTTTCCTCTGATTACTTTGCCAGGACTTGACGTAAATTACGTACTACCATGTTGGAGTAGTCTGTACTTATAACAAAGCAGTAATTACCAAACAATCTGTACCAACATTGAAGATATTTAAAAAAAAAATGGTCTAGAAAATAAGCTACTGAACAAGAAATTATCATTTTTTTAAATCGTGTCTGTCTGTTTGTCTGTATGTTTGTTCGCGCATCATGTAAAAACTACTGGACTAATTGCGATGCGGTTAACTGGTAAAACTAGGGTCCTTGATATCTTAATCCGATGATTAGATGCCGAGCAATCGATATAAAACTTATAGGTATATCGCGAGCAATGAAATCGACTTCAAGACCTCATGCGCGCAATCGTATTGTTCTAATTCTGTAAATACGTAACAAACAACACACAAAAACTATAAACAAACTATACACACTGAAAGTTTACCATCTCACCTTTATAATTACTTAATTTTCGTTAAAATCACTCGAATATTTTTTGAGATCTTAAAATTATACGAGATTTTGTGCAAATTTGAAAGCAAGCCATGGGAAAACCATTTAAGAAAAAATAAGTATTTTAATGTAAAATCAATAATAATGGTTATGTAATGTGTATAATGATTAAAAAAAACATGGCATTCCCGCAAAACTTAGAGAGCAATATTTTCAAGCATTAATTCTACTGTACGTATTTACAGTAAGAAGTGACAGATTTTTACGATTATTTTTTCATGAAGCCCAACATGATTCCAAATTTCAAATAATTAAAAAAAACACATTTGATTTTACGCGTAGGAGCTGAGTCGATTTCATTGCTCACGAGTTTATAATATATACAGGATACCCAAGTTTATTGTATATATAAAAAAACTATATATATATATATATATATATATATATATATATATAAACGTAACAAATATAAAATACCTACATACATATTATGCTAAAAGCATTGTACTACACATATTTGATAATAAATTCAGTAAACGAACGTGATGTACATGATGTTTATGCATAAAAGAGAGGTAAACTCACCTTCACCGCCATTTTTCTCCAGTTTGCCAGACGTTCAAGATTGTCATAATCTAAAACACGTAACTCATAAAAAGTTCCCAGACCCTTGATTCATATACGCTTTGTTCAAAGCGGCGCTCGTTTTTTAAGCTTTTATCATTTTCCACGTTTCTTAGACAACCACGACATGTATCAAATCTGGTAGCCTGGTTCCTTAGTTTTTGTCAAAATTTTAATGTTCTTACGAGAACTGTTTGATAATACTGCCGATGTTTTCTCATACTTATTTTAGTTACTCAGTAATGCCACTTTACAGAAGTATCACTTGTGTTTGAATGACACAGTACCGACGACGTTCAGTAGGTGCCACTTTGTTTTCTTTTAATTACCCTACTGAGGAGGGATTCGTCAATTGAAAAAATTGGATTCGTCTTGATCACGAGAGTGCTATAGGATAAACGAATTGTCAAGAAAACTAATATGGCGGCTTACAGCTGCCATATTGTATTCCTGCCATTTGTTATCGAGTGAGATATCAAAATACAGGTCTTTAAAAGACCATTTAAAAAAATATATAAATATTATAACTAAACACTAGCAATTTTAATTTTACAAAATTTTCAATTTTAGATTATTCAAATTAATGTTAATACTATAGTCTAATTTTGCAATTGCAACTATTAAAGAAAAGCAAATTATGTAAGTAAACAAATAAACATTAAAATGATATAAATACTAGCTGCGCCCCGCGGTTTCACCCGCGTCCCTCAGGAACCATACATTTTTCCGTGATAAAAAGTAGCCTATGTGTTAATGCAGGGTAGGTTATACCCTGCATTAACACATAGGCCCCGCATAACCCCCGTACCCCCCGTAAATTTCATCCAAATCCGGTCAGCCGTTAAGGCTAGAAGAAGTAACAAACATACACACAAACTTTCGCCTTTATAATATTAGTGTGTTTATTTTTGCGGGCGGTCAGCTCGCATTCAATAATTTTGTTCGCAGTCGGGTTTTTGTATTTTATAATAATTTTACTTGTTATTATATTATTTTTCCGAGTCGAGGTTCCGTATTGCCGTATTACCTTGGCGGAAAAATAAAATAATCTAATTCAATCGGTGGAGGCTCAAATTGAAGGATTTCTAGAATATAGATAACTAGTGACTAGCCCCGGTTTCGCACGGGTAGCATTTTAAAACAGGTCGTAAACGAAATTTAAAAAAAAAATACGCCAGTAAGCGTAATTCATCATCTTTGGCAGCAACGCATCGCCAATAAGGTTGAATCATGCGTAGTAGAAAGTACGCTCGTGTTGCTTTTTGACGCACTTGTTATTTTTCGTTTCCATGGCAACGCCATTCCGTTCCGTTTTTATAGGCAAATTTTAGATACCTTGGGTTACATTATTGTAATAATCTCTAATTTTTTGAATAATAAGGTACATTCCATGTTACTCGATGGTAATGTAGCTTTCTATACATATTTATTACAAAGAATCAAATCTTTCCTCATTATAATATTAAATAAAGATGGCGGCTACTAATGGTCTAGTGGCAATCACTTCCAGCAGTTTTTGTATATCTCTAGGTTAAATAAACATATACATCTGTTTATTTTCTTCAATATATAATTTACTGAACGAGATAAACACACTTGAAATACAGTTGTATTCTGACAATACTCATTCATCTATATTACTTATAATATGAACGAAAAAGTCTGTACAATGAACATAATTAAGAAAAAATGGTCTAGAATACTTAAAATAATCTACTGAACAAGAATAGAACATTTTTTTAAATTCGTGTCTGTCTGTTTGTTAGTTTGTCTGTATTACCGCTGAACCGGTTGCGATGCGGTTTTTACTGTTGGATAGCGTAGGGTTTAACTTAAAAATTGGTGTACTTGATATATCAATCCGATCAGAAGAAGCCGAGCAATCTAGCTGTGCCCACGGCATCGTGAGCGTGGTCATTACTCTAGGTTAAAAGTACTCTATATGCTATTCTAGGACCTAAAATAAGCTACAGAAAAAGTTATTTTTTTAAATCGTGCCTGTTTGTTTGTCTGTATGTTTGTTCGCGCATCACGTAATAACTAATGGACCGATTGCGATGCGGTTTTCACTGTTAGATAGCTTAGTGTTTGACTTAAAAACTGGGGTATTTGGTATATCAATCCGTAGAGTGGAAGCCGAGCAATCGATACAAATATTTTTGACAGTTGAAGGAATTTGATCAAATGTTTGATATATTGGTATTTTAGGTCCTGGAATAGCATAAATAGTACCTTTAACATGAAGAAATGGCCACGCGTGTGAAGCCGCGGGCATCAGCTAGTACCAAAATAATATTGTTCATTCACTTCTCTCGGACGGTTATTTATATCCAGAAATGTTTCTATATTTCCAACCAGACCATTAGTCATCCTAAAATTTCAATTATACAACATAATTATATACAGAGTGCCTTCGAATAAAAATATGTAAAGTTTTATTCGTAGGCGTACCCAACTCTCGCATCACTGATTTTATTTCTTTTACTCTCGCTCTTAAATTGAGTTTAATATCCAGCTTGTGGCTTGATTTAAGTATAAATCAAAGACATCTTGTTGATTAATTTAATATTTGCACTTAGTTACTCTACTCGCTTTTAAAGTTTACTGAAATTATTGAAGTGAGTGGCTACTCTAAATATAATATTCAAATTCCTATACTAGTCACATTATAATTGTAAGCTTGGGAGAGTTGAGACCAAAAGCGAGTACATTTACGGACATATTTTTTTCTACTTACCTACGGGAAGTTGCATGCTGCCAGTGATGACATACGGCACTGAGACGTAGTCGCTAACTATTGGTCTTATACACAAGCTCAGAGTTGCGCAGCGTGCAATGGAGAGAGCTATGCTCTGTGTTTCACTACGTGATAGAATCAGAAATGAGGAAATCCGTAGAAGAACGAAGGTTACCGACATAGCTCTCCGAGTTTGCAAGTTGAAGTGGCAATGGGCAGGCCATATAGTTTGCAGAACCGACAACCGCTGGGGAATAAAGGTTCTCGAATGGCGACCACGAACAAGCAAGCGAAGTGTGGGGAGACCCCCACACGATGGACCGACGACATTGTAGCCATCGCAGGAAGTCGGTGGATGGAGGTGGCACAGGATCGCTCGTCATGGCGCTCTTTGGAGGAGGCCTATGTTCAGCAGTGGACTTCTAAAGACTGACATGATGATGATGATGATCTACGGCAAGCACTCAGTAAATAAGTATACTCGCTTTGGCCTCAACCTCAACTCGACCAAGCCAAAGTGTACCACAGCGTAATAAGTGTAAATTGACTATTTAATTAATACATGGTTACATTACAAGAGATTTAATCTCTTGTAATGTAACCAACCAGTCCCATCTACACATGTGTCATTAACAAAATTAATTATTATGTTGTTAACAACCAAGCTTTGTTCCAAAATAAATGCCCGGAGCTGTACAGATTCCAAACCATGTTAGAGTTGAAGATTTAAGGTAGGGAACAATACGATCCTAATGTTCGGCTATGGTTTTCAATTTCACCCACAATGAAAGGTAGTTTCAGTACCGAACGTAGGTTTGTAGAAAATCCTATAAGTAAAACCCAGATAGTAGGATACTTCGTCTTCATTTATTGACTTTATCCCTCGCGTACTACTTTTCGCCTTTGAAAAAGTAGGCATAATGTACGTCAACTTGGATGATTTATGAGTTTTTTCTTTCACAGGTCCGCCATTGACAACATAAAGAAAGCGAAAGTGGCCATAAAGAAAATATCTCCCTTCGAACACCAGACGTACTGCCAGAGAACACTACGGGAAATCAAAATCTTAACTCGGTTTAAGCACGAAAATGTAAGGCCTCATTCACAGCCTCGAGGTAAACTTTGTTCAGGTTGAATTTTGATGACACTTTTTTTGTTCGCAGATAATCGATATTCGAGACATTTTAAGGGCGGAGACTATCGATCAAATGAAGGACGTCTACATCGTACAGTGTTTAATGGAAACGGATCTATACAAATTGTTAAAAACACAGGTAATGATGGACGAGAGCTCACATTTCGCTGTTGGATTGGAACTTGAACATTTTTGACTGGTCCTTCAGTGCGAATTAATTTTTGAAAAAGTGCATCCACAATTCCACATTTCATTATATGAAAATCAAACCCAAATCTACGGAATTAATTGAATTCCTTACTAAACCCACCACCATTAAATTTTCATTATTATTAAGTTATTCGAAAATCAACTCTTTAAATCTATGGCCATGCACTATTAACTAATAACTATCAGTTTTTCTAACGACATTAATCTTATAAAAAAATGGTTATAAAATGGCGATAGAAATTCTAAAAAGCTCTTGACGTTTAAACTAATAGCTTCACTACACGTTCGCTTCATCAACTTTCCATTAGCGATAACAAACTGCCGGTGGCTTCTAAACTTTTCCAACCCATTCACTTCCACTCAACGCAGACACTTCAGGGTTCGATTGTGAACTTTAAATGAACAAACTGTATGGGCTAGTAATAGGTTTCAATTTCAAAAGACCAGAGCAGTAGTTTTTCAAGTGTTAGATAGATAAAGCCTTAATTGCACCAAAATAAAAAATTACAAAAAAAAAACTTAAAGTAAAAAAGTTGGCTGCCTTATCGCTATGCAGCGTCCTCTTCTAGGCAACTGCAGGCTAGATTAGGACACATGACAATATAATAGAATGTAGTAGTTGGCAGGCAACGTTTTAGTAAAATACTAGAAAAAGATAAAAAACAAATACAACAAAAATTAATTTGAAATAAATATAAATAGCAATATACTCGTAATACTAAAAAATATATAAATTACAAATTCTACTTAATAAATAAACATTATAATAAACCAGTAAATATTTTATGGCAGTGTTCAAATGTTGTACTCATTATGGTACTCAGTTCGAATCAATATGGCGTTTCTTGGGCGCCATATTGTTACCATTTAGTAGCTTACATACCGCAGTAACACTGATAAGTAACATTTCAAAGCAGATAAAAAGCTTATGCATCGCTCCTCATCGCTATGCAGCGTCCTCTTCTAGGCAACTGCAGGCTAGATTAGGACACATGACAATATAATAGAATGTAGTAGTTGGCAGGCAACGTTTTAGTAAAATACTAGAAAAAGATAAAAAACAAATACAACAAAAATTAATTTGAAATAAATATAAATAGCAATATACTCGTAATACTAAAAAATATATAAATTACAAATTCTACTTAATAAATAAACATTATAATAAACCAGTAAATATTTTATGGCAGTGTTCAAATGTTGTACTCATTATGGTACTCAGTTCGAATCAATATGGCGTTTCTTGGGCGCCATATTGTTACCATTTAGTAGCTTACATACCGCAGTAACACTGATAAGTAACATTTCAAAGCAGATAAAAAGCTTGCTGGGACTTTTGTCTTTGAATTTTGCGTGATCAACTTGCATATATTTTTTGGCTTCTGCTCATGTTTACCGTTAATTATTATTTGTGATACAATAGCAGCTTTAAGCTGATTGCGTGTATGTATATTGTTTCAATCTTAGGGTCACTTCGTTGTCCGTCCGTCTGTCTGTCTATCAAGACCCTTTTTCAAAGAGTGGAGTTTGAAATTAATATCAAATACTCGGGTCTGCAATCCCTTGGTGAATTAAACAACTTCTAAACCGACGCAGTTAAAAGATACGTCCGTTTATGCCGTATATTTTGACACTCGGAAGAGAATCAAAACCTATATGGTACTTCCTGTTGACCTAGAATCATGAAATTTGACAAGAAAGAATGTCTTATAGCACAAGTAAAGGGAAAATTAGGAAAACCGTAAATTTGTAGTAACATCACTATAATAATATATAATTATATTGTTACGAGCTGGGGTTCGGATAAAATAATTGTACGCTAATTACACCAAAAATTAACACCTTTATTCGAAAAACCACAAAATAAATTAATCCTACAAATAACGCTCAAACACTCTTTAACTTGACTGTACACTCTTATCAATTATCACTGAATACTCGCTTCGAATCACTTTGATCGTTTCGTTTCGTCAGCCAAATCAGTACTGTTCCAGGCTGTCGATGCGCGCTCTATTTATACCGCGACGGTCGTTTCGAGAAGGTACTCGTAACTACTCGTATGTACTAACAGTAGTCGGTAGGTATTTGAACTTTCAAGGCCGGAGGCGCCTTTTAGTTGCCGCGCCGCGCCGCGCCTGTAGGTACTTAAGACCGGCGGCACCTTTGATGTTGCCGCGCCCGTAGGTATATACCTACCGCGCGCACTGGAAACTTCTGTAGGTACCTACGCTCTACTAGTGTATTCCAGAATGTTCCTTTAAATGTAGGTATTGCGTCATTTTAGTACCTACTGTTTTTCTATGAATCGACCGGCGTAACAATATTTTGCGATTATAAACTTATTTGGCGAATGGTAAGCTTCCTCCTTTCGTTTTTTTGGAACAGTTCCAAGAGGGTCACTTATCACATCTCCGGTAATTTATTCCAGTCTTTCACTACACGGTTTGTTTCAGAAATTAAGCAACGACCACATCTGCTACTTCCTGTACCAAATCCTGCGAGGGCTGAAGTACATCCACTCCGCCAACGTCCTCCACAGGGACCTGAAGCCTTCCAACCTGCTACTCAACACCACCTGCGATCTGAAGGTATGTGTGTATTTGTGTCACGTGACAGTTATTCCAGGACCAAAGTTAACTATAAATTCGTTCAGTCGTCAAATAGTTTTTTATCGATTGCTCGGCTCTTTCTCGTCGAATTGAGATGCAAAGTATACGGGTTTTTTTGTCAAATCCTAAGCTATCCAACAGTGAAAACTGCATTTCAATTGGAACAATTTTTTCATTATGCGAGAATAAACAAACAGACATCATTTAAAATATATGTTATATTCTTGTCAGTAACTTATTTTAAGGAGGGCTCAGCTCCCGGAATCAGCAAAAAGACGAATAGCAAACGTCGAGAACGACGATGAAACAACTTTATGCGTACCAAAAAAATCTGTGGAAAAAGTACATATACTACGTAAAAAAAAATAACCGAACAGAACTTTCTGAAATGGCTCGGTATGCTTGGCAAATTTTTACTTTAGGGCAGAAAAATATACTTTTTCTTTTTAAAATTTGGCATATTGTGGGAATCATGAAACTTTTGACGTCTTAGGACCTTGAAAAATCTTGTGGAATGTATACTCCTTCGGTCCAATTAAGGGTTAGTTGAGTTTTATTTATTGACATATCGATAGAAAAGCTTACAACTTATTGAAAATCGACTCCCGAGCTGCATCACCTCTCCCGCTCAAACTGCACCTGGTGGAGCGGGACAAAAAATTTGAGAGCGTAAAGCGCCTTAAGTCCCGTGGAGCAATTTGTTATCTTCATTGTACAGACTGTTTCTTGCCTCCTGCTCTTATATAAAAAGTATACATATTGCATTTGTTTTCTCCTTTATCTGATCTGTAAATTTCCCTCTAGGTCTGCCTCTTCCTCTCTTTCCTTCTATCTTCCTTTCTATGATGGTTCGTATGAAGTTAATGTCGTATAAGGTGGCCAAACATATTTCCTCTCCTCCTTTCTATGGTCGCTAGTAAGTTCCGCTAGTAATGTAGTTGTACCTAATAAAGCAGTAAGTATCAAAAATCTGTACAATGAAGATAATAATTAAAAAAAGGTGCATTTTAAGGTGCTTAAAATACTGGATAAGAATATAATACTTTTAATAATCGTGTTTGTCTGTATGTTTGTTCGCGCATCACGTAAAAACTACTGGACCGATTGACGTAAAAACTAATGAATTTCGAAACAGCCACAACATGTAATCCAACTAACGCCGCCAAATAAGCCACAACACTACAAATGGTTAAACGATTTGTGGGATTTGTGGGAACGTGAATTAATTCTCATAAACAGCGCTCAAAGTACTCTGATAATCAAGTATTTACAAAATGAATGCAAGCACGTAACCTCGGGTTTCTAAAACGTTTGTTAACTTTGACAATAGATTAAGTCTATTGCTGTCTTTGTCATTTGTTTAGAAACCCGAGGTTAGCTTAGCAAAAGATTACATATAACACTGCAGTCCATAATTTGTAATGCTACACCACATAGGCTTGTGGGTTGTCGTGCAGTCTAATAACTTGCTGACCGTAGCAAGCTCTGCAGCTGCGCCTCGTGCCACAATTTTGCGGTTTATCTCTGTTTTACAATTTTAGTCCTAGCTTTAAGCTGTTAGTAAGCACTGAGCACCTAGTATCTATATACCAGCTCATCTATACTTATAATAAAGCAATAAGAACAAAACAGTCTGTACAAATAAGAAAATTTAAAAAAAATGGTCTAGTATACTTAAAATGAGCTACTGAAAAACAATAGAACATTTTTTTAAATAGTGTCTCTCTGTTGTCTGTTTGTTTGTTTGTCTGTATGTTTGTTAACGCATCACGTAAAAACTATTTAACCGATTGTGATGCGGTTTTCACTGTTGGATAGCTTAGAGTTGGCCGTAAAAACTGGCGTACTTGGTATTTCAATCCGATGAGTAGAAGCCTGCGAGCATTAGCTATAATAAGCTAAAACTGCCGCCCTGAACTTTTGATGTCGTTTCATTTACCTTAACCCGGTTGGTCTAGTGGCTACTGACCCTAGGAACGAAATCAAACGGTCGCAGGTTCGAATCCTGCAAGGTGCAATCATTTGTGTGATGAGCAGAAATGTTTGTTTCCGAGTCATGGATGTGATATTCGTATTTATTTATTTATTTATGTATGTTTATCCGTTATCTAGTGCCCATATAACAGGGTATAGTTTGGGGCTAGGTAATTCGTGTGTAATTGTCCCGAATATATTTATTTATTTAACTTGTAGTAGTCAGCTTTCATATCAACTGACTTCATTAACTACCACTTGAATTAATAAGTTGCTGCCAATTAACCTCTAAGTCTTCTCCCTGTCAGTTTTAAGCCCGTTCTACGTGACTCATTAAAGCTAGAATACATAATTAGAAAGAAGATAGCTTACTGGCGGGGCTATTGAAATTGAAACGTTCAGTCCGCTCACGAATTCAATAATGAATACTTAATGAATGAATTACGTCCTTTGCTCCGGTATATATAATCTTTGAGGATTAGGATTTTAATTAAAGAGTGCCATTAATTTAGAACACAATGCGATTGTAGAACATTTTCAACATAAGTAGGATTAATTACTTACCCTGTGGCTATTATGTCTTTGGGGGCGTAAAATGTCATTGGTAGAGGGCAGTATATCCACGTGATGTACGTGTGATGTATAACCGCGTGAAAATTTAACGACTACTGGGCCTGAAACACCTATGTTATGAAATAAATCACTGAAATGGTTAAGTTGCGAGAGCTTTGATCTACGGAGAATGAAATAAATTCACCTTGAAATCACACTTTCAATTTTACCATCTTTGAAAATTAAACACATTATTTTCAAAGATGGTAAAATATTATCGCGCTATTTTAACAGAAACTTTTTCTCTGAATTGTGCGCTTGTTCACCCAGGGTGTAAAATTTCTCAAAGTTCAAACAATGGTCAAGACTAGATGTTATCGCCGGTTGACATCATAATGACGCCCAAAATAGTTTTTTGATGACCCTTCAAAGGCCCGCCCTCTGGTCTCTGATGTGAAGAGGGTTCCCGACACCAGCACTGAAGGACGAGGCACTCTTAACGGTGTTATATTACATCTGCAGAGCCTGGACGGAAATGTGTAGAATAAGGGCTAATGGTGCTCTTGGGGAAAGTGGTGGCGAAATGAACAAGCACTTTTGTTATTGGCATCACGCAGCGTGCTTATATTTAGTTCAGCTAAAACCTCTAACACTCAGATACTTGATACCTAATAGTATGGTAAATTTTTGGTACAGAGCCGCTTAATAATTCAGCATTTTTATGATTTTAGCAGTTAACGCCTGTTTAGCTTAAACATATCTGATACTATTTTAAAGGAAAAATTTGGATCACGGACGGAATTTGAACCCGCATATATCCATGCCTCTGCGCGGCACATGCCTCTAACCAATTTGGCTTGCAATGACCACTGCATCATAACCCAATTTTTAATCGACTTAAGGAGATGGTTATTTCCCTTTTTATCTCAACCCGTCTTACGGGGACGGTAACGCCATCTATTGGTAGTATTATGAACTGACCAATCGAATACGGCTAATATTGATTAACTGCGCGTCGGAATGAAAAGGCCTCCCAAAAAAATATGGTTATGATGCAATGGTCACGGTAGCCAAATTGGTTAGAGGGCATGAATGTATGACGGATCCAAATTTTTCCTTTAGAAAATTATCAGATAAATATCAGCAAGTTTGAAATCTGTGCTGAACTTTTTGTGGGTTGTGAAAGGGGCGGTTCGTTCACTGTTATGTTAAGTTTACACCTTTTAACATGGTATTCTCTCCCCTAGATATGCGACTTCGGGCTGGCGCGAGTGGCGGATCCGGACCACGACCACACCGGCTTCTTGACGGAGTACGTGGCCACGCGCTGGTACCGCGCGCCTGAGATTATGCTCAACTCCAAGGTATATGCAATCATCAACATCATCAGCCTGTATTTTCTTCGGGAAATGTGACCAGCCCACTGCCAAATTAGTTTGCTTATCCTTAGAGCTATGTCGGTATTATATGCAATGCATTACATAATTGGGGTACTTGATTTATTTTCAGAAACTAATCGACACGGTGCCTCTATTTTAGCAAAAAAATACATTATATATGAAGAAATAAAAAAAAACCCATTAAATTGTTGCACTTTGATAGCTGTCATAGTGAACGTATGACGTCGCTATTGCTCCTAGGTACATAAACGCAAGCCACTCAG
The DNA here is from genome assembly GCA_946251855.1 of Alsophila aescularia. Lineage (NCBI taxonomy): Eukaryota > Metazoa > Arthropoda > Insecta > Lepidoptera > Geometridae > Alsophila > Alsophila aescularia. Next base: position 42,100,521 of record OX276376.1, read on the forward strand.
GAATAAAACAACCGCGTATTAGGAAGTATGACGTCACGCGTAATGCGCAGTGCGCAATTATTAATGAATTAAGTTATATTCGTAATCCTTAAGACAATCTATTAATACCATCAATCGTATTATTTTTCGTTTACTGTTGACTATTCTATTGGTCCCTATTATGTAGAGCTCACTATAACATAATCCCAAAGACTTAATGGAAGTCTTTGCGTAATCCATCCATACCACATCTATTCCATCGGCTTATTTTCGTAACTCCACCGTTATGTTTCGAAACTAAGGCAGTGTCAGATTGAAGTGTCACTTGGCATTCCTAAGCTCAGAATTCAGACACCATTAGATTGTAGAGTCACAGTATTGGCTATACAATATGCAGAGGCGTATTTATCCTAGGGCCAAAAATGCCATGGCTCGGGGCGGCAGGCTGCAAGGGGCGGCGGCTCGCACCCTTCTTTAGGCGCCTTTCATAATCGTAATTCGTAACCTATCTTTAGTTTTATTGCTGTTTGACTTGACTTGCCAGAAATGTAGTAAAATAAATAGCAAAAAAATTCGCGCTCGCTTCGCTCGCGCTTATTCACTTGAGATCATATTATGTATACATCCGTTTTGAAACCATGTTAAATGTGTACAATATTACAAATACCTCTACATTTTCGCGATCACTACGCTCGCGGCTTACTTATTATGACAATAATATTTGTTAACCAATTTGTGCATCACAAAAAACTCTTTATTATTTTTTTATGGGTTTTTTATTATTAAAATAATTTCACTTAATAGTGTGCGTGTTTTTTCATTTGGACGTACCAAATTTAAAAACACGAAACCCTTATAGGATCACTGTCTGTCTATCAGTAATCACAGACAATTTGCTCCGAAACTACTGGACCAATTTCTGTGACCCAACCACGTGTAACGTAAATAAATGAATTGTGAATATGTTGTTTTAAAGCTATTTATGAAAATAGATGAAAATTGACCATTCCGTTATTTTTTATCTTAAAATAACATCAAATCTCTCAATATTGTGACATAAATATTGATGGTACGGAATCCTCTCCACGCGAATTCAACTCTCACTTGCCCGTTTTTTTTTCTATAATTTACAGGGCGGCAAACCTTACAGGCCAGTCCGCCTAATCTTTAAATACGCCTCTGACAATATGTACTCGGATTATCTTAAGTTACCCAGTAGAAGTATTAGAACATTGAATAAGCTAATTGCATTGCAGCTGTGAAAGGCTTAAAAGGAATATAGTGATTTCAGATTAGAGATTCAAAAGCCCGTTTGTAAACTTGGAAAGCTCATAGAGCGAAACCATTAGATTAAAAAGTCTCACCTCGACTGTGGTAACACGAGAGTAGAATTCGTAAGGTGGATCTGTATACACACTATACACAGCAGAGCGTTTAATTTGCAGAGATTGGATTGAATACTGGGTATTACTCGCACACACCCACCCGCACAGCTTAACAAAGTTTAGCAAAATGTAGCTCTAACAGTATTAAAGCGTGAATCTGTACATATCGAGGCTTTATAGATTGAATCATATCATAAATCTTGTTCGTAAAACTGTACGAAACCATTAGATTGACCATTTATTCCCCATGGCACCGCCGAGAAGACTCCGCCAGGTGTGTCATGGGGAACCACTATTCCCAGTGACACACCAGACTATTAGTTATGTAAAGTTTCCGATCCGAGATGATAATAGCCTATGAATGTCTCAGGCCTCTCTCTATGTTTTTTTTTCTTCTAATTAAATTCTTCGTAGGGAAGTAGTGTTTACACGACTGCCCAAAAAAAGGAGTGTTATGATGTTAACATTCATTTATGTTTGTAAGTATGTGAGTTTCTTTATTCCACCATAACTTTTAAATGCCGGAACAGATTTAGACGTATGGGGTATCGTTAGAATCCTTACATCCCCCGAGTACATAATAAACATTAAAAAAAAAAACAGTGTGTCGGCAGTATGTCTCCATTTAAAAAGGCGGACAAAAAAACTTCCTATTTTACAATATGGGTATCAAATTGAACGCCTTGTGCACATTTCAACAGTATATAATTTATTGGCATAAGTTCTTTTTTGGCAGGGCAGGCGTGTTTTTTTTTAGCTTTTAAGTTAGTTATTTTATTTATTTTAGGCATTTGGCGGTGCGTTTTTGGTTTGTAAAATGCATGCATATTCTATTACCTGTTTTCAATGATAATAATTATAATAAAAGATGATTATGTTATTATTGAGCGTTTTGTATCTCCCAATTACCAAAAAGAGATCGTGGATCACATAATACTCAATAAAATGTAAACAGAACATCGCTAGGGTTGGAGTAATAGTAGTTTCCCCATGACACATCTGGCGGTGCCTTTTTGGCGGTGCCATGGGGAATGAATGAGATTGACATGCTCACCTCTACATTGGTAACACGAGCTTAAAATCACAGAATATAGAATAGTACTCCGGTAGAATTCCCGAGTCGGCCGTAGCACAGAATAAATAATAGTGTTACGCCGTAGGCTCCACTCGAGCGTTTAATCCAGAGGGCAACTGAAATTTTGTATAGTACAGCATAACATGAATACGGTAAATACAACTCGAAATAGACGCGCCAGACGCTATTGCTGGATTTAGTTATCTTTTAGTGTCATTCGTATTGCTCTTGTATTATGACTGCAAAGATGGTACAAAATGTCCATAATTTCATGTTCTTGATGTTGTGGTTTTGACCATTCTGGTTACTCATAATTTTACCTTATTGACCGATGTGGAAAATCCACACCTAGTGATAATAAGACTAAATAAATAGTAGACACTGCACTGTCAGTTTATTGTACTTAAGATTCAATAAAATTTAATATAATGCAATCCCATTTCGCTTTGAAGGTATCTAGGATTGAAAAGTGAATTAAACTTCTCTGAAATAACATTTCCATAATGTTGCTCTTGCTTGCTTCAAAGTGGTTAATACGTGACTTACACATGGGAATACCCATTGCGTTTGATTTTCACAGAGCTGCAGCTGGATAGACTATTAGTTATTCTGACAGAACTTAAATATTCAAACTTTTTTCGTCTGTAGTTTCGTCATGGTTAAATCCCACCGAAATAACCATACATGGCAATAATAAAAACTTCTAAAAGTTTAATCCCCATACTATATGTCGAAAGATTCCAATTTGTACGGAACCCTTTATAAGCGAGCCCGTGACGCACTTGGCCGGTTTTTTTTCAAGTTGATCTTTGTTGTTTTAAGAAACTGAATGTCCCCTTAAAATAAAGTAAGGTAGATATTTCAGAAATACCCTATTTTTATTCATTCTCCTTCCTGCCACTCGTGCTCGCTACCTCATTCAAATGCTGGCAACCCCTTAATGTGCCAGGTTTTACGCAGGCAACCTTATACCATCGTGTTGAGGAAGACAGAAGCTTCAATTTGGTATAAAAATCAAGTGTATATGCATTAATCGTCAAAAAATATCCTCTTCGCCAGACTGAAGGGTGGCATCTTATTTTTTCCCAGCTCTTTAAATTGGTCTCTTTCCGATGGCACTTAAACCTTAAAACATATGGGTGCCATTTATTTTAAATTTTGCTTTTATCAGTCATTTTTTTTGTACTTGTGCTAAGATTTTGTTAGGCAACTCAGCGGAAGTGTTGGGTCCTATGTGTCACATTTAGATTAAATAACTGATAGGTACACAATTCTACGGCGGGATCTTCATCTGCTACGTCAAAGTTTAATTTCAAACTAACTCTAATGACATCACACTTACATTTCAGCAAAGGTAAAGTAAAAAAAAGTATTTGTGTCGAAGAGTAATTCGGCGAAATATGGTTGGTTACTAAAGCAACAAAGTTACAATGACGCTCCGAAATTGGAATAAGATCCTCCGCTTATCACTAAATAACTTTATATTGGAGTGAGCATTTGCTGTATTGTTGTAGATATTTGAAATTTGGGAGGTACCGGAATTTGTTAGATATCTGTTTACGGCATTTGATGATAATATTTCAGTGACAAAAGCGGGGCTTACCGCGCTATCTGTCGCCGTCGTCTTTCATCGTGCTTTGTTCCCTTGACAGCTACAGCCAATATTAATTACTTCTGCACGTTTCGTATTGTCTATTATCTGCAGATATCCCGTTCAATGCTTTGCCTGGTATTTGTAGACAGCGCGCTGTCAATACGCCAATACGATTAATTTACGGATGTAAATCAATTATGTTTCGTAGCTTCATTCTTCAGATAACATTAATTTACCCGAACGTAGTTAGGTTTTAGTTTTTGAATTTTGTTTAAATAATCGACCAAGTAATGAAAACAAATCACTTTTATTATTATTTATTTATTCATCAATATACATAGCAAATATTATAAAACAAAATTCCATAGGTACCAATATATAAAAATGAAACGTTGTCAGTTTGTGTGTTTGTTTGGGGACCTTTCCCGCGATAACGGCTGGACGGATTTTGATGAAATTTGGAATGGAGATAGCTTATACCCTGGAATAAAGCATAGGATACTTTATCTCGGAAAATGGTAAGTTTCCACGGAAAAACTGGCAAATGTTACTTACTCGCTGTAAGGAACGGTTCCCATGGAAACGAAATAACAAGTCTGTCAAAAAACATCAATAGCATTAGTGATAGCACCAATGCTATTGATGTTTTAAACTTTTGCTATATCTACTTTTGCATTGGTTTTTAATATGCTAGAACTTAGGATGCTTTTTTTCGCGATAAGCAGTAGTCCGCGCGGACGAAGATGCGGATGGGAAAGCTAGTAGTATTGATAAAAGTACAGTTAAAAATCTAATAAACAACTCTAGGTAGATAGGACTCGTTAATAGAAATTTAACGAGCCCAAACTTGATAGGTATACTAGTAGGCATTCAGGGGTTCCGGTATCCCCTTCATCTCAGCAGGTGATCATCATTAGACCAGCTCGATGGTATATTATTAAATTGTAATCGAAATTACGGTTTATTCCCTCAGTTTATAATCTCTCTGCTTCTACTTTGTGAGGCCTATGTTACATACATTTGCAAAATTTCGAATGGATACGACAAATAAAAGTGGGTGAAATTGTAGATTCTTAGATTTTTTACCAACCCACCATACAGCCATTGCAACGTAATACAAGCCAAAACCATTTTAAAAATAAAAACAGTATTGTAACAAAAAAGTATTTTGTAAATTGTGAAAAACAGTTGGTGATTTTAACAATATTTATAATTTCTCTCTACATTGAACATTAAAATGGACAATCAGAGCACTAACGGTATCTTTTCTCTAAAATATATTGTTATTACCATCAAATAGCTTTTAAATTCACCATTCTAATACCTAGAAACATGCCTGAGGGACTTTGCCATACGCTGTTTTCAACTGTTCAGTTTTATTCTTAGCGAATGGAAATGAAAACGAGGAGAGATAATAATAATACATTCATATGATGCCGACAAATGCTCAGGAGAAAAGAAAATACGCGAAGTTTTTAAAAGGTTCACTCTCAATACACCTTCGGCAGACTTTGTAAAGTTTGCAGTCAGTTTGTATTGAAAAGGGTAGAGTGGGGCCGAAATGAAATTAAGTCGGTAGGTATTTATACCCATAGCTACAAGATGCTATTACAACCGAACTGAGCCTGATCAATTATCTACTAATAAAGTGAGATTCGTCCAATTTATTACATATTTTACTTGACGAATGGGGCCCACTATATTAAGTGGTTACCATCTATGTTATTCTTCCTGTTGGCTATAGGCCTCTCCCAAAGCCCGCCACTTAGCCCGATTTTGTGCTCTTTCTTTTGTAACTGCTTCCAGCTTTTAATTAGATCTGTGGCTGCCAGCCTTCTTTTGTGCATCGTCAACTTTACCAAGCCGGAGGGCGTGCTACACTACGTTTGCTGAGTAGCGGTCTCCGCTCAAAAACACGACTCCCTCAACGTTATTGATCCTTCGGAAAATATGGCCAACCTACTGCCGCTTTAGCTTAAATCCTATGTCGACAACTTTGGTTCTCTAGTGGCTAACCTCGTTCCGAATTCGATCTTTCACCAGACAGACCAGCCCTTTTCACGGTACGACTTGGATATTGTATCGGTGAACTAAGCTTCCCGTGAGTGTCCCATCTGCGTCACAGCTGCGTATGTCACACAGCTGTGTAGTCTTCTGAAAGATTTCTAATAATATGTCATTCGAATAGTAAAAATTATTATTAACCATGTACTTTGTTTTGATTTTGAGCTCTCGGTGTTCCGTCCAGCACAAAAGAATTTAAAAACCTTTACTATTGTGAAAAGATTTCGATCTTAACAACAGCAACCACCCTGAAACTGCTTCGTAGGTTATACTTTGTTTTCTCTTCGAACTCCCTATATGATAAACTCTGGTACGTCGTGGTCACGTATTCGCGGTAGCCCTCACTAGAACCGATTGTATATAGAAAGAATCAAATCCAGAGCTCATTCACAATTACACGGGTTGCACAAAGCTGAGCAGGTTGCTGCATACACTGACGGTCAACACTTCCTTCTTGCATCGCTCCACTACCGCAGCACCTACTCACTTATGCGCCAACCATGTAGCCGCACGCACGCCCTACCTTTTTTTTACAACACCAGGATGACTTGTAAAAATGATACCTAGCATGTACACTTTTTTGTACTGAAGACGTCATTCCTTATCCTCGCAGTTTGTGCACCGCACCTCAAGCCAATCACGACCATAAGAAAGAAAGCAAAAAGAAATAAATAAAATACATATATACAACACACGCAAAAAAAAAATACAAACAATCACAATAATTAAGTAGGTACACTACAGAAGGAAAAACATAGAAAAGGTAAAAGTAGATATGAAAAGTGGTGCTGAATGGTCCTTAACTCAGCAGTAGGCTGTTTGCCAAAGACACGCAGCGCTGGTTTTCAGCTAAAGCTCAGAGGGGGCGGAAGAAAGATAACATACACGAATAAGTAATAATAAATGAAATAAAATATGCATTAAAACTAATAACAACTTTTGTCGGCAGGGTTACACCAAGTCGATAGATATCTGGTCCGTGGGCTGCATCCTGGCAGAGATGTTGTCCAACCGGCCCATCTTCCCCGGGAAGCACTACCTGGACCAGCTGAACCACATCCTGGGCGTGCTCGGCTCTCCCAGCCAGGAGGACCTCGACTGCATCATCAACGAAAAGGTACGCAGGCCTTGTTCGTCATATTCTTACTGTGATCATGGCGTACGTACGGAGGCGTTGTTTGTTATCAGGGTATTCTTACTCGATTGATCGGTCGACTTGTTGTATTGAAAAGTGTTGTTTGATCAGAACGATGCCACAGCATTCGTTTTGTAATGATGGCTCCAGACATATGTCTGGACATAATATGACATATGTCATATGCCATCATTACAGAACGAATGCTGTGGCATCGTTCTGATCAAACAACGAATGACGATATCGTCATGGCGCATAAATAGATGTGGGCACGGAATGTCAATCAGCTTAAAACTTGGTTGCTTTTAGTTGAAGCCGAATTGAATGTTATGTAGTTTTTTTTGTAATTCAACTTAGAATGTAGTATCCGCTTCCAAAACTAGTAATGACAACATAAAAATCAATGATTTCATTTTAATAAAATTGTGAAAGCGAGCAAACTAACGCCTTAAAGCCCCAAGTCAACCTCTCCTGCCCCTGGTGCATCTTTCCGAAACATAAACGAGGCTCTGACCGACTGGTGACGGTATTACCATGAAGACAACGGCGCGTTGCCATATTTTATAGGCCAGTGACGGGCAGCAGCGCCACTGGTGCGAGAAGCTACGCCCTGCGGTCGCCAACCCGCATGCCCAGCGTGACGACTATGGGCAAAAACCTTCAACATGATCACTACAATAAAAACATGCAAGAACTCAATGAGGAGAGTCGAAGATCGGACTCAGTGGCGTTCACTAGGAGAGGCCTACGTCCAGCAGTGGAGGAATATAGGCCGATGATGATGATGAATAAAGATAAAATAAGTTACCATTCAAATGTCATTGGGTTTCCTTATTGGAACTCAAGTAGAAACCCAACCAACACAAACTAGTTGCATAATGGCTTTAGAGCCAATCTGATTATGCCCAAAGGTGCTAAGACGTAAGTGCTAGAGCGTGCTCTGGAGGCCTAATGCAGCAGCTCTAGAACCATTTTGGGCACAATTTTATGTAGCCTTTAGTTCTATTACAACTGCACAATAGTAGTAAAATGGTGCCTCAAGAGCTACAACGGATGATTAACGCCACACTAACCCTATTATGAAGCTACTTTTGTGAACGAGTGAACGAATATGAATGAATGCATTGTATGTCAAAAAAGTGAAGTGTAATTCATATTGTAATCGATCATCATTAAAATATTAAAGTTAAGTAAATAATTCATAAGTGCCTTATTAGTCTGCTAAACACAAGCGGATAAAAACGCTTACATATTTACTGAGCATATGTATGGTGTTTTTCCAGTAATTTTGAAGCGCTTTCGAAATAACATCAAATGGAAGAAATATTTGCTAAATAGTTTTGACAATTTTTATTTCGTATTTTTATTATGAATCGACAGTTTATTATCTGCAATTGGTCGTTTGTATATTGACAAAATCAAAGTTCATTTTAATGAAACATCTAAATATTGCAAGTAAATAAGACAATTTTCTTGAGAAATGGCGGATTGACTAAGTCTACAGCGGTGCAAATAATGTCTATTGTATTAATGTCAATTAGATCTTTAGTTACATTGATTTGTTTTAGAACAAGAGAAGTTTTTTGAATTCTTATATAACAGCTTCATATGGCCTACAATTAACTCTTTTATGCAGTTGAGCGGCGTATAACAGTAATAAGAGAAACCCTTATAAAACTTTCAGTGACAAATGCTCTTCGTACACTCTCTACAAAAGTTGTTATTGGTAAATTGGTTCTAGAACAAACTATTATAAAGACAAGGGACGTATTTGGTTCCGATACTGCCACTTTTAGTACATTTTGTACCTAAAGACGTTTGGGGAAGCAGTTATGCAACTTAAAACTGTTTCCTGAACTCTAATGCCTCTATTATACATCATAAAGTTACAAAAAAGGCTACAATTTCCACTAGTGTGTTGGTTGGGAAAGCAATACCAAAGTAATATCATTCAAAAAGTAAGTCTAGTGCCCATATATTTATAACTGTTCCAGACAATCCAGGCGATGAAATATGCTAGACATCATTTATATAACCTCTACAAATGTTCATATCTCTTTCAATGATAGCAATCGCAATATCGCTGTTGTTAAACTTTTATATGAAATGAAACCTCTCCGTTCGGATTATTCGTACTTGATATTGACACTAGCTTTTGACAAGGCGCTAGCTAAATGTTCTTTAAACTGGTCTTTCAAAGGTTATATTTCTTCATAAGACGTCTAGGACTCTTTTCTGACAATCTGAACTACATTATATTATGAACGTTGGCGACTGAATTAATCTTGAAATGTAGTTAATAATTAAACGTATAATAAGTTGTGGTAGTTAACTAAAAGATTATAACTTAAAACTAATATTTCTTTTAAAACACCTCAATAGCGCGCTTGACATCACAATCACAATAAACAGGAATTCGGAAGAGAGAGTCCAAACGCGTGGACTGATTTGGATGATTCTTACGTCAATCGATTTGTCTTAATCTTGCCAGTGCTACTAAAGACATGACAGTAATCAAAATTCAATATGGCGACAACCAGACGTCATATTGCGAAAAAGAAGAAAAAACAAGTCAACAAACTATGTTAAGTGTGGTATCATTGAATAGGTATAGGTTTCTCTTATCATTTTTCATTTCGAATAACCATTTAGGATCTATAACGATTTAAAGTTGGTTAGCAACCATTCTTACTTAAATTATTGCCTCTTATCAGTTTTGTTCGCAGTCGGGTTCTTCAGGAGTTTCGTATTTTTAAAAGAAACTGTAATATGACGGATCAACCTGTCTTTCCCGAAACGAGTGAGGCCTAAGACAAACAGACACCGCCTTTTCTACGTAGAGATAATAAATATCCGGTCGGGCCACATCACCGGGCTCATGAAACTTTGCCAATATCACGGAGACTATAAATTGGCTCGCGTTAAAACTTTCCCGCGGCCTCTGTTTGTTTAGGTCTTTGAGTTTCGTCGCTTATGTCACCATTAATGGGTAAGTGCGTACAGAACTAGCTAAAGCTAAGGCTCTGCTTTTGGAAACATTGTATTTTCCCGGAGAAAAAGCAGCATGTCCATCTGGAATAGTTTAGTCTTTTAAAGCCCGGTCGCGATACAGAAGGAATTCCGTACATTGACCCCTCACTATTCATCTCATTCAACATAATAATAGTAATGAGCGAGCGCGACAGCAATACATTTGTGCGCGAGCGATAGAGATGAGTAATTAGGGGTCAATGTACGGAATTCTTCCTCGCCGTACTTTACCAATGAAATAATTTTCAGAATCGGGTCAGTAATTCCAAATTAACCTCGTACAAACATACAAACAGACAACATTATCTCTTTATAATATCAATAGATGCTCTGCCCTACGGCTCCGCCCGTAGTTTTCCGTTATCCCAGGGAAACTTTGCATCTCGTCAACTTTTCATCAAATTTGGTTCAGTATAATTTAGTAAATCAAGTTGAAGTGGATTTTTTGGTTTAAAGAATTATTTAGAATTCCATAATCAAACAAGTAACCATAGTATGGTCATGTCCTACCCTTAGTATGGATGTCATATTCAAATTCAAATGCATTTATTGTAAATAGGCAAAATAATAGAACTTTTACAAGTCAAGATCGTTGAGAAAAACGCTACGTAAAATATTATACCAGGTGGGGCAAAAGTGATGTCATAATGTGAATGTGTCATAATTTTTGCAAATGGTGTTAAATGTCATTGTGATTTTACATTTAGAAATCAATGGAGCGATACACAACCGAACGTAGAGGAACCCGAAGAACGCAGGGTATAGACCAATATTTTTTTTCAAGTTTCAATAACTAATAAATAATACACATGTTGTCAAGTAGAAGTGCTAATTAGATATCCTAGTCATCAAACTGGGCTAAAAATAATAAAAATACAATACAAATGACTGATAAGAATCCAGGCTGGACCTGACCCCACAAGCTGCACCCGTTCACAAGTATGGGCTGTATTGTATACCATGTCTTAGTTATTTTATTTAGATACTTTTAAGAGTTATTTTGCACACCTAAAAATGTTTGTAACCGATACATTTTATACGTACGATACTATGATGCTATGTATTAAATACTTATTAAAACAGTCTAAGTTATTAATAGTAGATTAGTAGCCAAGGGCTGTAAGGCATCAATTGCAGCCCGAGATATTTAGGCGCACGAGCGCAGCGAGGGCACCTATAGTTCGAGGGTGCAATTGATGCTTACACCCGAGCTAACTACTCTGCTTTACATCTCGATTGTGAGGTAAGTAGAAAAAAACCGGCATTACAAGAATAAAACATTTTATTAGTTAAAATTTATAGTGAAATGAGAACAATTTTCAAATTTTAGGGACAGGTGTTTTTTGGGTATGTTAATAGTTTGAGATTGTAATATTTGTTGGTCATGGACAAAATCTGACGGGATGAAGCTTTCTTCAGCAGAAGTTGATGGTTGCGGATCATCTCTTGAGAAAGATGTTTCATTTTTTGAAAGCTGAATAGTTTCCGTTATTTGGTTGGTAATTTTACTTTTATTTTGTATGGAATCTTCGATGTAACCTTCAGCCACCTTGCTGGATTTCCACCCACCGTGCCTTTTTATAGTGGTTAAGTTAGCCCCAGCATCTAAAAGTGTAGCCGATGTTCTCCGGAAGCAATGACCTGTGTACAATTCCGGGTTATCTAACTTTAAATAACTTGCGATTTGCTTCGGCATACTTCTGATGGTATTTTTTCCAATAACTTGTTTGTAGCATTTGCCTTGGTGGTACTTAAAAAAAAATCGGTTGGTGTTTACATTTTCAGGACGAAGATTTCTGTATTTTTGTACGAATTCAGAGAATTCTTGAGGAACTAAGTACAAATGTTCGGATAATTTTAGTTTTTGTGTTCGGTAGTTTAATTACTAACAACTGACCCTGTTGTTCTATGTTCTCTATTGTTATATTTGTCAATTCAATACCTCGGCATGCGCCAGTTATACCGAAGATAAGAACCACCTAAAACAAGCGAAATATAAAAATAAATAAGTATGTTTTATAGGATTGTAAGAATTTAAAAGATAAATGATGAAGTATTACCATTATGTGATTTGTTATTTTACGTATCTTAACAGCTAAATATATGTCATCAGGGGCTTCATTTATGAATGTTTTCACGTCTTGCGCTGTAAAAACCTTTGACTTTTTGCTTTTGTGCCCAGCTGATTGTCTTTTTAGAAAAGATGATAATTTTGAAAAGTTCTTGATATTGATGTCGTGTTTAGTACTCATAGTTGCTTTTAACATTGAATAAATGCACCACAAACTAGATGGCTGCAGCTTTTTTGATAGCTCACTAAAGTATGTTAAGAATACAGTCTCAGATAAAGACTATACTCGTTTTTCTTTTCGCCACTTCATGAACTCGTCGTAAGTTTTCAAATATCTCTCTTTAGAACTTTCAGGCAAAATATTGTTAATTGCTGCTTCAGGTTCCATTTTCATTGAATCGGGAGTGCAGCTTATATATTATATATTAGCGGGAGTATATCTTCATCACTAACAGAACTCATGTTTTTTTTCGTAATTAGCACGTAATTAGAAAAAAATCCCAAAAACAAAGAATATTTAAAGGAAAAGTTTTCTATTCCCGCCTTTTTTCATCTTTTTTTATATTATATTTTGCAAAATCGAAATTGAGCTTCGTCGTTCGATATTTAAAATTGATGACTATTATACTCATACGAAGACAAGGCTGAATAGCGAAGCGACCTCTTTTGTCATTGGGCTGAATGCATGATGTCTATTGCCAGTATGATGGTTAGATGTACGCGAACTTTTTTAAAGAGTGAAGTTTTTTTTTTAATTACTTACCGCCCTAGGGCTTTTCTAGCTACATTATTACCCTAGAGCGCTAATTGGTCACCTACAAGCCCCATTTGGGGGTAATAAGGACCTACTTACCGAATATGAGAGATGTAAAAGTTTTTAAGACAATTAAAATAGAACTAAATTCAACATTAGAAAAACACCCACCCGCTTTTACCTCAGTTTATCCATGATCAATTGATCAGGTCGCTTGCCTTGCAACAATGCCGAAATATCGGAAACAAACCTAAGGTAAATATCACCGAAGTGAAAATATTTTTTATTCTTCTCTCTATATCCAGTTTCTATGTTAACTTTAGCTAGGGTATTTTTTTTGTTTTGTTTCTCCATCACATAGAGAGAGAAACAAATTTACTTACTCTATCAAGATGCGTCTCGTTGAATATGTACTTTATGTAAATCATTATGAACGTTCTATGCAATTTTAGGGGTACCGATTTTATTGACCGAGCGAGCGCGATTCCAGCTTGGGCAAAAATGCTTTCGTATGTCCGAATGTCCGGCTGTCTGCTCTCCGGATCTCTGTTCTCCTCTACAGGTCGCATTTCTCAACCGATCTAGACGAAACTTGGTATACAGTATTAACGAATTTTCAGAATTTTTTAGTCGTCGGGGATTTTTGATTGGGACCCCCAAAAAAAGGATAAAAAGGGGGCTACTGAATATCTCCGCCTTATTAAATCCGATTTCGATGGTTCTTTTTTATTTGAAAGGTAGTAGGTACTTTGAATTGGTCTCATAAAAAATTGGTGAAGATCTGATGACGGTCTTCGGCGTGATGAGCAGAATAGCTCCTCAAAATGCAGAAAATTTCTCACTTTTAGGTTTCTACCAGTGGAATCAGCCCTTTACCTACTAGGTAGGGATTGGTGGAGCATCTTGGTTATTAATGTTAGTTGTACAATAAGGTAACTAGATGGCGCTACTGTGCTCCGCAAGATTGTTTGCAAAAAAGTTTGTACGCGCGAGGTCTACAGCTCACAGAGCCACTAGAAATTCAATGATAAAAAATCGCGAAACTAACCAATATTTTTGTATTGTATCTGTGACCTGTCTATCTGAGACCTTACCAAAATTGATTGATTGAGTTAAAATTCTCTCTCATAATATTTTTACAAAACAATAACCAATTTCATATAAATAACCCTGTACAAATATAAATTCGAAATAAATTTTTGATGAATTTGCTGCTAAATACAAACGTTCATAATGAAATATTAAAATGAGACTTGTACAATACACGTATATTAAATAAACAAAATTGAATTTCTCTTGAGAGAATTTGTCGGAATATGAACGTGCTCTACAAATACAACCTTATTACTGAAACTAGCTTTTGCCCGCGGCTTCGCTCGCGTGGTTATTTTGTTTTTCCTCGTGGTTTCCTAAGTATACCATGTATTGTACTAATCTACATTTGCCAGAAGGCTAATGAAAAACATAGCTTATTGACTATGCAGACGACGTTCTCCTCACGCGCTGCTAACACGCGTTTAAACGCGCTGCAAATGCCATGCATTCGCAGTCTGTGTATCTTCGCTCACGTAAATTGCACAATATGGTTAAAATAAACCTACAGCCATTCTTCAAATTAACATCCACAAGTACCTACCTACTTCCGACGACGGGCAGAAACTTCTCGTGAATGCAAACGCCATACATCCAACAATGTGTTATCTTTCATGCCCGCCGGACACGAGGCCAGTTTGCGAGTCAGTACAGTGAGTCAGTTCAGTCACTGGCCTTTCACTGGCCTCGTGTACGAATACATTTTAAGTTTTAAGACAGTTCAGTGAGTAGGGACAACATTTTACGGAATCATATGCCCAAGTCCGTCTCACAATTGACAGTTTTTTTGTTGTTGTTGTTTTACTTTAGTTCGAACTATAGTCACACCTGTTTGGCACTTATATAAAGTTATAAAATAAATACCTTAAAAGTAAATACTTAAATGAAAAACTTCGAAATCTCAAAAGTCCTAAAACTGAAGTGGTTCGCCATGACGTGTGGAATACCCCACCACGGTATTTAATGGTTAATTCAGTTACATATTGTAGTGTGACAAAACGCTACTTAAATAAAAAAACAATAAACCTATAAAAACAACAATTCGACAAGTAAAAGTAGGAATAAACAAGACAGCACATAAACAACTAATAGAAACGCATCTTTATAATAGTAAAACTAGAATTATAATTGCATATTGCTCAATATACTCACGTATTAGAATGTATCTTCGTTTTTGGAGTAAATAAACAACAGACAAGCCATGCTATTGTTTGTTGTTAGAATCAGATGACGACATTGAAGTCGCACATAGTTGATTGAAACAGTACTATCGTTCGTATTTGGTGAATACCAGCGAAAGCAGACGATCGGGTACACAAAATAGATTATCGTACGTTGTTTACTTACATGATATAATCCTGTAAATCGGAATTCCAAAAACAATAGTCATGTTCGGAGGCTATAAATACTTCGATGAATACAACACGTCCGTGCACTACTGACCACGACTTTATAACTCTCATTAGGTCAATTGATTGAAATAAATACGAAAGGGAACAAGGAATAACTGGGAATCAATTAATAAATCAGTAATTAATAAAGTTCAATTGATAAACACGGAGACAAGTGGTGACCTCTACCGAAATTTTACTTATGTTTGCATCGATTAGCTGTTAAAGCAAAAGGGCGCGTTCCGTTGTTCGGCACGGTCCCGCAACGTCAGCAAATAGAAAATAAAATTAAACAAACCAATTAAATGCAACAAATGTTAAATTTAGGAACGTAGATTTTTTCCAAAGCAAACCCATACAATACCATAATTTAATAGTTACGGTATATAGTTTTACGGCAATATAACGGTAGCGGAGCAAAGAAACCGCGTTCCGTACCTTTCGTCTGGTACGGAACGTTTTATAGACTATAGTTTATAACAATTCTTAAACGTCACTTGGCAGTTGTTTAGCTGTCAAAAGTAGTTAAAGAAACGATAAATAAACAAATGCGATTACTAGGGCGAGAAATATTAAAAATAAAAATAAAACCATATTATCGTTTCCAAAACCCATGTGTAAAGCGCTGAGCGGTTTCCTGGTGAAACGGAATGTTATTAGAATAGATTTTGCTAAATAAAAAAAAAAACTAGATCCGGCGACAGAAAAGTAACCGAGACAATGAAGAGGAGTGACGTGTCCCTTCTTTTCGTGATGGAGAGCCTAGCAGGACTGACAAGTTTTTTCCCTGCATATTATAAAACCCGTAAAAAAAGCGGGTTTTCCCCCCTCGACTGAGACCCCACGACGGAGTTTTCCCCCCCGGACTGAAACACCCCACGAAGAAGGCTTCTTCCCCCGGATTTAAGTAGAAAAAGCGCCGTGTCGCGATATAATACGTCACGCCACGCCGACATTATACCCAACGATTCCTGCCACGTTCTTGGGATGCGGTATCGTATTTTATCCATATATTTCGTTAACCGGAGTGTTGAACTTTGGTTCCCCACCGACCTGCTGGACACCTGCAACGCCTGAGGGGTCTAGCCTGGCTACCTCTCACGCGAATCGGACATTGCTGAAACGTCGGATGGAGAATTACCTTCACTAACATAACGGCTAAATCCTATAGAAAAAAGGTAAATAAGTAGACTACACTGCCGGCCGGCAAATTCATCAATGTTTTGTTAGGGTAAATACTTAATTTTGTCAATTCTATATCGACCCTAGTTATAACAGGGTAATCTTAGATCTTGGTATTTCTTGGCTGCTGAGTTGGATCTGCAGGCTAGGATTCTTTGGACTTTAAGTAAGTAAGCAGAATTAAACCAAGGATAATAAATATTGTATTGGTGAATTTAAATTGCATGTTTTGTCTTCAACTTTACATGCTAGCATGAATGGCCGTCCAACGTACCTACGGCACGGTACCTTAGATTTTAAGTAAATAAGCAAGATTAAACCAAGGATAATAAAGATTGTATTGGTGAATTTGAGTTGTATGTTTTATCTTCCACTATAGTACCCACTAGCTAGACATTACCGAACGGTCTTGATCCAATAGTTCTTGAAGCTCGTTCCGGTCTAAGTTTATCCAGGTAATTTTATTAATTTCAAAATAGTAACGAGTATTTTTAGTTTCGAGTGATTCCGAAGAAAGGTATAGCGTCCTCGCGTTCAGAGCGACCGAATGGGGCAAGAATCCCGACTCACCCCACTTTTGGTCTGACTTACCCCAATTTATTTTTTTATTACCTTTACTCTCAGAAATCACTAGAACACCCTTTTATATCGTTAAACAATTATAAATCGTTACAATATATCCTGGGGTATTATGAAAAAAAGAAGAGGTACGATTACAATGGTCGAACTTTTTACACTATGCGAAATCATGGAAACATCTGACACCTGATCAATGTGTAAACCTGTATCTCCGGTGCGCCAGTGCCCCATTACATTTTTGTTTTTTAACATTTTAATAGTATTATTGATTTTTGGTTCCATATATAAACATAGCATTTCTCAGGGATAGTATTGTAAAAATATTCTTACTATTCTCCTATCGGCCGTGCGACATATACATAACCCGCAATGTTTCCCTCCAGGCGCGCGGCTACCTGGAGTCGCTCCCGTACAAGCCGCGCGTGCCGTGGGCCGAGCTGTTCCCCGGCGCGGACGCGCGCGCGCTGGACCTGCTGCACCGCATGCTCACCTTCAACCCGCACCGCCGCATCACCGTGGAGGAGGCGCTCGCGCACCCCTACCTCGAGCAGTACTACGACCCCAACGACGAGGTAACGTACTTTGCAGGACCTGTATGGGCTTTCAATAGACCCTTTCATCACATCAGCCGCAATGTGCATGCGTGGCCGCCATGTTCAATTCAATTGTTTCGAGTGTGTCATTTTTTCAAAGAATTTTTGCATATTTTTTTAGTGATTTTATAGATAATTTGTTTAACTTATTTATTATTTAAATTACTTCAATATCATTGTTAAAAATCTAGAAGTAATGTTTACCGTGTAGGCGAGTGCATGATCGGGCGCAGCGGAAAAAAAGAAAGAAGTCTATTACATATTTATTGGTAATTTTAATATTGTATGGTAGTTAAATGATTTAATAAACCCCCGAACAAAGAGACGGGTGTTATAAGTTTAGGGTGTATATCACTGTGTGTGTGTGTGTGTGTGTGTGTGTGTGTGTGTGTGTGTGTGTGTGTGTGTGTGTGTGTGTGTGTATGTGTGTGTATTTACGGCTTTAACATTATGCGGTCTTTACCGTGACAGGAACCACGATTGTGCGGACTTACCCGGTTGTGCGGACGTCCGCATAATAATTTGACGAGGTCTCAAATATATCTTTGAATTCGTCGCGATGAGATGGGTTGACTAGTGAAATTTTAGCAAAATATGAAAAATGACCGCATATTAGGGATATTTGATAACTTTAGTTAACATCCGTTAGTGTTTTAGTTCAGTGTGTAACCGCCACGTGGCGCCACCAGTCCTAGTTGTGTAAGAGTTAGTACGCTATTATAATGCGGACCTCGAGGTGTGTATGTTAGTCTGCAATTGATTATGCGCTCGCCCTGTGTTAAAGTATGTAGATGATGTAAAATGCGGACCTTGTCCTGTGTATGTTAGTCTGCGATTGATTATGCGCTCGCGCTGTGTTAAATTACGTAGGTGATGCAAAATACGGACTTGATTGTGTGTAATTAAAATACGTACGTTTCATTATCAAATGCGCCCTTTACGTTTAACGTTTGTTGGAGCGTATACTCTGTTGCAGCGGGATGAGCGCAGGCAGCGCGGAGAACTACTGACAGTTGTGACAACGCCATTTGCTTTTAAGTTTATCTTGAATTCCCGGATTAGAACCAGAACTAAAATGCAGTTGCGCTCCTGCAAACTATGAATTTTTATAGGTAGTTTTATTAAAATATGTTTTATTTATTTTAGTTAGGTAACTACTTATGTCTTGAAATTGTTTTTTAGGGTTCCGTACGTCCAAATAAAAACCGAACAATCATAGGATAACTCGTGTGCTGTCTGTCTATCCGTCTGTGACAATAAATGTGCTCCGAATCTACTGGACTGATTAAGTTGAAATTTGGTACACATATGAATTTATGTGATCCAAACACGGACGTTTATACGGGCACGGGCATTTATATCAATGGCGAGAACATCTCAAACATACGATTTGCCGATGATATCGTCCTAATAGCGGAGTCGCTGCAAGACTTGCAAAGTATGCTGTCCAACCTAGTTGATGCTTCTGAACGTATCGGTCTCGAAGTGAACCAAGATAAGGCCAAGATCATGTTTAACGATCTTATTGACCCGGAACTGATTGCAGTCAATGGTGTACCTCTTGAAGTTGTCCAGCAATATGTTTACCTTGCGCAAATATTGCAATTAGGTAAGAACAACTTTGAGAAGAAAACAAAAGTCTTCAATCAGTGCGTCCTACCAGTTATGACCTACGGAGCCGAAACGTAGACAATCACTGTCGAACTAGTCCACAAATGTTAGGTCTATCAGCGAGCTATAGAGAGAGCTATGCTTGGAGTTTCTCTGAAGGAAGATTGGTAATGAAGATATCTGACGGAGAACCAAGGTTAATTACATAGCTCTAAGGATAAGCAAACTAAAGTGGCGGTGGTCACATTTCCCGAAGAACCGATAACCGATGGGGTAGACGAGTACTCGAGTGGAGACCACGTTTAAGCAAACATAATGTAGGACGCCTTGTGGCCAGGTGGAGTGATGACCTGCGAAATGTGGTTGAAAGAAAATGGATGAGGAGAGCTGAAGTCTCAGTGAGCTCAGTGAAGTGCAGTAGGAGAGGCCTACGTCTAGCAGTGGACTAATATAGGCTGATGATGATAAAACACGGTTGCATGTTTAGCTTATATAAAAGAATTTTGTAAATGGGGAACACTTTTAGGGACAATGAAAAAGTAAGTGGATAAGTTATCCCAAAAACGAAAGTCAACATCCAAACGTTAAAAGACCACCACCTGGTTTATGCACCAGTTCAGTTCCGTTCAGATGATCACAACTTTCACATTTAAAAGTTGACTAGTTTTTAGATATGGCAACTTTTATTTTATTCGAATAATTGGTAAAACCCCCTTGATCACTAACTTGGGTGACATTACTAGAAAATAAGTTTTTTTATGAATTCTGTTTTCAGTGTAGTAATCCCAATTAGTTGCACATTATAATATGCTAAGTAAAATATATTTAATTGATTATTACGGCGTTGTAATCATAAAATCGTTGTCAATCTAATTTTGATCATCAAATATTGAAATTTTATTAATAAACTACATTGCCTATTATGTTGTACTATATGTTTGCAAACTATTAAAAAAAATGCATCCTTTATTCAGATTTAAAATGCAAGAACATGTAAGTTTATTTTTATTTTATCGTTAACTTAGACATGGCAGAAGGGTTTGTTTTTCTTATTAAACATTTGTTACATTATTTCCAAACGTGAATTATGTTTGGAAATAATGTCACAAATGTTTAATCCTTTTTTTGAACTATGTATGAATATTCTACACCTTCAATAAACTCTTTCTTATCTTATGTTGTATTTTTGCATTATTAAAACATTGGTCATTTAGAAAAAGTCATGTTGTTCTGGCTCAATCGTAATTATGTTATTCTTTTTAATGGTTGTTTACGAAAGAACATTTTTAATATAAAGACTATTTAATTCTTTTGAAAAGTATTTTTATTTCTTGATTTTAAGTGACCTAAGCAAACATTGAAAGAAATAAAATGAAAATAATTAAAATTGTGACGAGGTCCAAACCTCTTTCATAATAATACTCTTTTGATAATCCATTTCTTTTCATTTTGATTTTCATTATCGATTCCAAATACAAATATCTTGTCATTCACATTGATTTTTAGTCAAAATAGAAAAATATTCCACTTTAGTGCTTTCATTGATTTAATTTGCAAAATATATCTTTCGTCCTTCCTTCGCTAACATTAATATAAAAAATCTGAAAGTCTGCTGCTCTGGTTTGAGGAACATCATTGAGTTGCAGCGCCCGATCGCGTTACACTCGATGAACGGCTTCGCACGGCTTGCTTGATATCAGACTCTGGCCTGCCGAGTCTGCTCCCGCCGTGTGCTAGAATCAAGCGGAAGGAAGTTCCTGTAATTCTGTGTCAAAGAGGTTTGTGTCCTGGAATAGTGGGAGCAACCCAAACCCGGGGAACGCCTCGCGACAAACTCACTTTAGACTCGACGTTAGTAAATTAAAACTAAGGATGAATAACCTACATATAAAACAATTGAATCAGTTTTTACGGAAACTATCTATGATTTCACTGGAATGGAACTCTTTAAAAAAATGGTTAGACATCTCGTAGATATGAGAAAACATAAACAAAAAATGGATTTATAAGTTTTAAATACGAGTATATAAAAACTTTTTTAAAACATTATTTTACGAGATACCACACCAGTACCACTAAGACCTAAAAACTCATCAAACTCATCTCATACTCGAAGGGGTTTCATCATTTTGTTGTGGAGTTCCTGTGACTTCCTTCCGGCTCCATCATCAGACCAGCTCGACAGTACCATAATATTGTATTGTCATCAGAACTACACCCGTGTGCAAAACTTCAACTTCGTTGGACGTTGTTAATTGACTTGCAAACTTGTCCCAACCCAGTGTATTGAATAAAAGCTTGTAAAAAGCTACTTAACTAATTTATACAGTATGTCCTCTTTTTTCAAGTAAAAATAATCATCTAGTTCAGAAATTCCGAAGATATGAGAAAACATAAAAAATTAAAACAAATAGATTTTCTAATAAAAAAAACTACTTAACCAATTTCGATGAAGTTTATATGAGACTACACTGAAATTCTACCCTAATGAATAAAATCTTGGAGATTAAAGGTAATATAAACACAATTTAAGAATAATCTACTTAATTTCAAAAAACTACTTAGCCAATTTTGATGCAATTTATATGAGACCACCTCGAGAGTATACACTTTAAAACAAAAA